>CM068373.1:358216719-358815471 GCA_034769895.1 Magicicada septendecula
TCTTGTCTAACACCTTGATTGACAGATATTTGTTGAGATATCCTACAGTTATTTTTAACATCTATTCTAGTTCCGTTATGTAGGCCTTGAATAGTTCTTGTAAGTCGTTGAGGGTATCCGCGTTCTTTGCCACACAAGATTTCTGTCTACTCTACCAAAGGCCTTCTCAAAGTCAACGAAAGCTATATGCGTTTCTTGATTGAACTTGAGTTGAGTTATTTAACTTGAATAAAAAAAATTACAAACCAAGGTGGAAAGAACACTTAGAAAGAATGTCAGATTCCATACTGGGCAAACAAGTCTGGAAATACAAACCTATAGGACACAGGTGTGTGGGTAGTCACAGGACGAGATGGCTGGAGGATCTTTGAAGGCGGAACAGGCGCAGCACCTTGCCTATACCGTGGTGCGAGGATGACGATGAAAGGCAACAAACTGCTGGTTTTGCAAAGACTATGGTTAACACCGCAGGGATATTCGACTAGAGGAGCTATGACATGGACAACCCAGTAATGGAAAGTGCGTTCGTCCCCCCCGCCCCAATACGGTCGTAGATTTATCTTGACGTAATTCACTTGTCTGCTTCAATTAAGCCTCCGGATCTTCTGTAGTCTCTGCCATCGAAACAATATCGTTTGCAAATCTAATTACACTAAATAATTTATAATTTAGTGTACAGTAATTATTTCCTTATTTTAAATATAGAAATTTGAGATTGACGGATTAGTAAGTATTAGTCATTATTATGACAGTCAGTATTAGTGTAACGGAGGAGAATATTCTATCCCCCGGATATTGTCATAGCCATCATTCCCTGTGTACACGGCAATTTGTATAATACTGACTCCGATGCACTGATCAATTTGTTTCTTTCTAATACTAAGTATAGGCCTATACGTATATTCCCAATTCTTATTAATTACTAGTAAGCTCCCTGGGCTGGAGAACTGGCTCAGACCTTTACAGTCAATATCATTGCTACAAAATCTAAAACGATGGCATTTCAGGGCAGGTATCCTATAAGAACTAAGATAGTCGTGAATAATCAGATTTTGGATCGGGTTAGTCATTTTAATTACCTGGGTTGTGATATCTCATATGGAACTGATATTGATTGGGATAGTAAGTTAACAAAATTTAGACACATCTGTGAAACGATTCATAAGTACCTGAAAAATAAAACATAGGATGCCCGAATTAAACTTTATAAAACTGTGGCTGTCCCCACATTCCTGTATGCTAGTGAGACATGCAGATGACATGCTTGGTAAAAGGGACGTGTAGAGGATTCACGCAGCCGAAATGAAATTTCTAAGAGGGACGCAAGGTTGTTCTCTCTTGGATCGAGGATATTGCACCAGAAGATTGAAGACCACAGAAAGAGATGGTGTAAACACGTGTATCGCATGCCTGATATCCGTCTACCTGTGGCTGCCTTGGGTTATCACCCTACTGGGAAGAGAGATGTCTGTAGACCGAGGAGGAGATTGGTTTCGGAAAAGGTCCAAGGCCTAGGTCCTTGGAGTGGTGATGATGATGATCATCATCATTCCAATATATCGGTGATCCGGCATGAGCTTTTACAATTTTTTCAAAATCTTCATACAATTTTTCGGGTCTGGTGCCCTAAAATCTTTCATTTTCCAAACCTAAACCTAAACGTATTCAGACTATGATTACAATTCTGTTTAACTTAATACCTTACACAGATTTTTGCGTTTTTTTCCAAAACGTCCTTTACATTTTTTGCCTCTTGGTGGCACAATATTTTGAAATTTTAAAAACTGAACACTATATTCACACTGTGATCAAACTTCCCTTTAATTTAATACATCTCACGGAACGTTACGAATTTGCTGCGTTCCCCCCCCCCCCAATGTCTTTTATGTTTGGGGAGATCAATCTGAGAAAAGATAGAGATCTGTACGATAAATGTATAGACACCTATGCTCTAAGTTTTGGTTGATGTATTCAAAAGTTACCGCGAGACGTACTCCAAATAGAAGATAGATAGACAGATGAGTGCCAAAGGGACGAGTTGAAACTGAGAAGTGAGAACCTGCTTCGCTCGTTCAGTAATAAACAACAGAAATAGGTAATTTCTTGTTCTTGTTCTTGTTCTTCTTGGTCTTGTTGTTGTTGTTGTTGTCGTTCTTCTTCTTCTTCTCCTTCTCCTTCTTCTCCTACTACTACTCCTACTCCTACTTCTCGTCGTCGTCCTCCTCCTCCCACATTCTCCGCCATCCTCTTCTTCTGCTCCTTTTAATCCTCCCCTCCTTCTTTTATTGTCCCTCCTCCTCCTCCTCCTCCTCCTCCTTCTTGGTCTTTATTTTCTTCTCCTTTCACTGCAAATATTAAGCACGCTGCTCGTTACATGTTCATCAAGACCACCGTTATCTTGAACCTCCAACATTTCGTTTTCCCCGTCCCTTGTAATTCATTATCATCTTCGGTAGTCCGCGAAGACCCAGACATGTCGACGTGTTGCTTCCGTATTCATCCATCGTATCACTGATGTTACAAATGACAAGGTCCGTTCTTGTTTGCCCATCGTGTGTTCTGTGCCGTTTATTGCAACCCCCCTTCCCCGAAAACATTCAACAGAAATTTCACTTGTAACAGAAATTTCACTTCACCTGCTGGAATTTTTCTTCAGTATTTTCTTCGTCGGTACCCGACATTGTGGTGTCCCATACACCATGCCGTTACTTTATACAGTCTTTCTCACTATAGTGCCTAACGTTGTCTGTACAACAAATTGCCTAATATTTTTTTTTTTAGTATCTCCATCCTTAACATACGACGCAACCGAAACTAAATTATTAAATGCAACACTGCAGTTAATAATAAATAAAAACGAAGCTTAAGAATTGCGGTAATGATGGTAAAGACGAAGACAAAATTCTGAAGTAAAAATATTTTTCATTTTCTCGAGTCGATAAATTTTTAAACTCGCCGCATTTATAATAAAATAAATTTTTTTGGTCGCAGCTTAGTTTACCGAATATTATTTAATTGCAGAATAAAGGCTGAATAATCGAGATCATGCACTAGTTTGTGCAAGGGTAGAAATTAAACCGTTGAATAATAAGAAGAAGAAGGTGAGGAGGAGGAGGAGGAGGAGGAGGAGGAGGAGGAGGAGGAGGAAGACGAAGAAGAAAAAGCTTCGTGTTTAAAGAAAATTTTACTATTTTATTCCTGTTTTTATCATCGATACAACAATGTTTTCGAAACAAACGAATCGTTTATATTCACATAATAGAAAAATTTTTTAGAATATTACAAAATTAAAATTTAAAATTATTGTAGAATTTCATGTTCTTTAAGGAAATATTGGTATCCTAAAATTAGCTCTAGATTACGATTCTATGATATTCGATTCTGACAGACATTCTACACAAGCCCGCGGCGATATTCTCAGTCATTATACAACGGAACGTTTTCTGCAGGTCGTGCAGTCTCCTAATAATTAGATTAAAGAAGAATAAGAAGCGGTTACAATAGTAAAAGTTTTCAGATCGATTTCACTGCTGCGTCGGATCGATACATCAGAAGCGGCGATGGTCTTAACGAGCTCGACGCGTACGCAATTATACGCGAATAAACAAAGGTGAAAGGTTCACACACACACACACACACACACACACACACACACACACACACAGATAAATTATAACGTAATCCAGCGAAGCGAACAAGCAGCCGAGGAGCAGTTTGGTTAAATATTCTCATTATAACCTTAATTCCTGTGCCGGTGAAAGTAGTCGTGGCCGCAGTATGATACCGGTAAAGATGTCAACTCGATGGTCGGCGTTGGTTCCGTTTCTATGTGAACTAACAATAACGGCCAGGATTATCCTTGTTAGCATTTCCACTTCTTCTTCTTCTTCTTCTTCTTCTGTTACATTCGCTTTAATGGCAACGACGACACAGAATCCTTGATATTTATATGCGTTACAAGAGTAACTAAACATTCAGTCCGTTATGGAGTGATTGAAACCAAGACGCTGTTCAATTAAGACTCTATTGTTGATGAAAGCTGAAGATGAATTATTCTACGAATGTTATATAATTATTTTTTTCAGATTGTAACTTATTATTGTCCTTATCGTAGTTTCAACCATTTCACCATTTATTACGATTCTTCTTCATGCTGGTTCCACCAATCAGAAAGCCATTATTTTGGAAACAGTTATTCGCATATTAAAACTTTGATACCAACGACCTCGTTTAAGACCAGAAGATGGTGGAGACACCGAAAGGCCTCGTCAAGAACGAAGTATTTAGCAGTGTGGGAATAAGTAGTGAGAAATTTGGTGTTAAGACGGCTGCTAATAAAACTAACAAAACTAAAACTTTGAGGTAAATATGCCAAGGTATTTTGTGTCAATATTAACACTTCCGCAGGTATTCGTCAAGGAAAACAAGGAAAGAGACGCGACTATAATTTTATAAGATAACGGGTGTGGTAGTCAGAAGCGTAATAACGATAGGAGCCGAACGGGACAGGGTCGAAAAAAGTTGAGGAATCTTGTTAATCTCTTAATTTTAGGCTGTTTTATTATTTTTTCCGCGGTGTACGTTAATATAGTAGGAACTCATTTTTAGATAGGCCTATACAAACAGGTTTATTACTCAGCATATACGTTTGAAATACAGGAAAATCAATTCAGTCAGTAAATATCTTGTAAGCAGTGTTTGAGTAGAGAGTATTTTTATTGCGTTATCGCCGTTTACTTTAATGGGATTGACTTGAGGATGTTATCACCCGTTTTTCAGCCACTTCACAGATAGTAACATTGATTAGTCTTAACTTGCTTTTTCTTGTGTACGAAGCCGATTCGACCGGACCTCCCCCCACAATTTTTAGGCACCCGGATCTAAAGGCCAATTTTTAGATACTCTACTAGTGCCAGTGTCTTTGTGTGGTTCCGAAACTTGGGATAAGGTGAAGAAACTTGGGATTAGAAGAATACAAACAGCAGAGATAAGATTCGGAGACTTTATTGTGATGTACACAAAAGCATGAACATTTTTAATATCCAACAAAAAGAAGGAGAGATAGATTGATCATCTGAATAGGATGCCAGGCGGCAGGTTACCTGAGGACGTTTGGCACAACAAGCCAATGGAACAAAGAAGTATAGGAAGACATAGGGAACGTTGAAGTGGATGTGTTTCCTTTAGAACCGGAACAGATGATTCGCCTATTCGCCCTGATAAAAAGAAGAAGCAGGAGAAGAAGAAGATAATGTGTTGTTATTTCGTGTCACTTTCATGACAAAACAGCTTTGTCATATATTTAAATGAACGAATTATTTGTATACATTTTTCGTACTGTAGACAAATTTAACGCTTTAGCAATGTTCGTATTCATTTTTCTGAAGGGCATGCGTTCTCGGCGTGTCTCTGCCTTTACCACTGCCTCTTCTTCCCTGTCTCCTGTTTCCTTTAGGACCGGCGATTCACGTACTGCCTGATGGAGGAAGAAGAAGAAGAAGAATGGGAGGAGGAAGAAGAAGAAGAAGAGAAAGAAAATTTTAGCACGTGTAATATCATGTGTGGGAAAATACTGGTTATAGAGTGTGTATAATCTATCATTTTAAACAGGAAGAATTGTTAAAGATAAATAGTTAAAATAGCATTTTAAAAAATTTTGTGAAATAAATAAAGACTGGTTATGTAGATTTTAACGTTCCAAACGGGGGAAACTACCTCGTATTTAGAATTCAAAAAATTGTAAATATAATCTTTAAAGACGAATACAAAAAGTTGGCCAATTAATTGTTGGTAAGGTTGTATAGAGTGCGCTGTCCCCACTCTAACCTACAGAGAGAGAGAGAGAGAGAGAGAGAGAGAGAGACAGAGCGAGAGAGAGGAGCCCGAACAAGTTTAGTGTTTTTGCACACACAGAGCTGGTATTGCCAACTTTAATGTTGGCCAGGTCATAGTCCCGCGGCCGGCCGGCTCTCGCGAAATTCTATGAAAGGATGAAACTGTGCGGTCCAACCTTACCTTGCCTTCTGATCCGCCGTGACCTGATCCAATTTACACCGTTCGGTTTGAATCCGTCTCGTTCCTCGTTTGGCTACCTGTCCTTTAAACATACATACGCTTACTGAGACATCGACTGATCTGTGTATGTCTTAAAGTTTATAGTTAGGCTTTGAATATTTTGATTTATTTATTATATCGCCCATCTAGTAAGGAAATTGAAACAACTAGCGGTCCCTGATATAACGAGACAGATGTCTGAATATTCTTTCGTTTGCTGACGACTTGCTTGTCATTCAAAATACAGAATGAGCTTTACAAAACTCAGGTTTTAAGCTTCATGAGAGTTGCAACGTTTGCCACTGACAAAGTCAGTTCTTGGACTAAAAGATGGCGGATAAGTCAGTGCACATTAATTATTTTTCTTCTTCTGCACCCCACGGAGTACAGGCACTTTGCCTGTTCCGTCTTCACTGACTATCTCTCCATCTCACTCTCGGTCTTCTTACATCTCTTTTACTAAAGGGTCAATACCAAAACGCAATACTAGGTAGTCGCCCATCCTCCATTCTGTCCAGATGCTGTAACCATTCCCTGCGATATGTCTGGTTTTTATCATTTATGGAGAATACCTGCAGCTCTTCTCTAATATCCTCATTGGGCAAATGATCCTGTCTCATGCAACCCTTTGCTCTTCTCAGAAACTTCATTTCCGACGTTTGAATCTGGTTTTTAATCTTCTTTGTAGGAACTCATGTTTCACATACTATATTAAAACAGGCACTGCCACTGTTTTATAAAATTTAAGCTTTGCCTCTTTCCTTGCATTTTTTCTCAACGCTCTATGTATGACGCCACACATCATCTGAAACCTCGATATATTTACACATATCCACATGAATTTTACCAATAATTAAAAATTGTAGTTGGTTGGATGGTTATTGTTGGTTGGGTCTGTAGTTATCAACCAACAAGTGACACCGCTTGAAAATAGTGCAAAGTACTTAGGCATGACAGTAGATGACAAGTTACGCTGGAAGATACATGTAAAAAAGAAAGAACCGAACTTCAGCAGAAATTCAGAAAAACTTACTAGTTCGTCGGGCGACATTCTGAGTTTTCTGTATATATTAAAATATTGGTATATAAACAAGTCCTTAAACCTGTCTGGACATATGGTGTACAACTCTGGGCACGAAAAAAAGTAACACAAAAATTATCCAGACATTTCAAAACGAAGTGCTGAGGTGTATTGCTAATGCCCCACGGTACATAAGTAATGACGACACTACAGGGATTTGAAGATAACCAACCTCAGGCGAGGATGAAGTTCAGCGATTCGCCAAGGAGCGTGAGAAACGTTTGCATAAGACAGGGGTGCCCGACCCCTATGCTTTATGACCTTGATGAATAACACCTTCTCCAAGGAAAGGTACTTAAAATTAAAATAAAATATCATTGTAATAAGCGTTTTATTACAAATAAGGTAAGTTGTCGGTGTTGGACCGCTGTTCCTGTCATGTCTGTCGGCGACCGTGATTCGTTTCCTGAATATTTGAATTCCTAAAACTAATTGTTGCATTAAAATGCTATGACTGCTTCCATTCTTCAGTAACAAACCATGAAGTTTTATAAACATTACATTTTTGATTGCAACGTATTTATAATTTTTCATACTTTGCCAACGTTTTTTGTCAACCCCCAAAAATTTCAATGACGCAGTCTGCATCACGACCCCTCCTCTGTGGACACCCATGAATAAATATCAGGAGATGCTGCAACTTCTCGACAATACGGAACTTGTGCGAAGGCTGAACAGAATGAAGCTATTTTACTGAGTGTAGTTATCAAGCGACAGGCGTCAGAAGAATAAAGTGATTAGTTTTTAGAGGAGTGTGCCATATAGGACGCTCATCCATGTGATTACTTATAAGACGTAAATTGATAAACGCGCTTAACCCAGTCTCAATAAAATAAATGGGATGAAAAAAAACTTATTGAAAGTGGCTGCATATAGTGAGAAGGCATTTATCGGGTTTGTTCTTCAACGCTTTAAGGTCAGAAGGAAGCCAAAGTTTGTCCGTAATCTCATAACTGTGACAATTTTGTAAAAGTACTCTGTACGCTCAGGTCAGTAACCATATAAAAACACCAGTATTCGGCGGCGTGCGCGCAGGGGGTTCCGGGGATGCACAAGCACCCCCTAATTAATCCCAGTTACATAAAAATTAATTAGTAAAAATGTTTAAAAAGTACCGTATATAACAAGATTTTTACTAGTTTGAAAATTAATTGGAGTAGTAATATTTATTTGTAAATATATCACAAATATTTATTTGTGATGTTTCTTGGAATTTAAAGTGTTAATTCCTGGAGAGATAGACTCGGAGATTTATTTGTTTTGTAAAACTATAACACAAATGTAGACTTATATTCAATAAAATAAAATGTTCAACTTCAAATCTGTGCATTTGTGTACTTTTAATAGCATTCCAAACCCTTATAATTTCAATGCATATTATTTTATAATAAATCTTTATTTAACAACAAAATTATTCCATTGTAAGTAACTCGTTGAGTTTCCTGCAGGTCTCCTATGTTATAGCCTCAAATAAATACACTGCAAGTAGGTTTATTTTTACCTTACTCACGTTTCACAGAAATTATTCTGTATCTTCAGAGGCTTTTTTGAATTGTAATTTAATGTTTCTCTTACAATATAGTTACAACGTGCGTCAAGTGAAAATAAACCTACTTGTAGTGTACTTATTTGAAGATATTACTACAAAATTGTAACAGTGGAACAGGCAAATTTAAAAATTTTATCAAATCTTCTGAGAAAATGTTAGGGTTCTCAATTACTTTTTACAAGCCCGGAATGGCATTAAAATGCGAATTTCGAAGATAAATTTTTCAAAATTTCAACGGAGAAGACCCTCCGGACCCTAGTTCTTCTGGGGGTATGAAAGAATACCCCCAGATCCCCCCCCCGGCGCGCCCTATAATAAAGAGGCTGCACACGCCTATGCCAGTATTCTGTCCTAAAACATCTCCTGCATCTGTACATATGTCATGTGGATTTAACACACAAAAAAAAAGAGTTTTTCTCTTACTTTGAACTAGCACGAGGGTGCCTAGAGGGTGCCTAGACGACGACTTTCGCCTATGTCTCTGCGGAAGTATAACAGGACTGTGCTTACCAAAGGCAACGACGGCGGCCCAGTAAGCATTATGTCTGTCACTATTAAATCTGTACTGAAATATTATGCCCTATAAATACATAATAAGGCACAGGTCGTGTACACAGTTCTGTCAGAGTCTGGTAACCATGTACAGAAAAATATCAAAAAAATCGTTTTTTTGTTTTTGTCATTTTTTATTCTTCATACTTTTCTGAATATTTTTATATATAATACATATATGTTAGATAATGGTTAACTGAATTAAAAAATTAAAAATTTTATGTGTTACAAACGGCTTGGACTAGCTGATTTGCACTAAAAGCCAAAGTTTGTGTTACTTTATACGTTTATATAATATATCTGCTTGTCAACATATTTTATTTGTATTTTCTTTGCTACCTGTGTTGGCAGTACTGCCTTAGTTGTCTTTTTCAGTGTTAGAACAGCTGTGTGTTTGTTTTGAGTTTTGTGTTGGTGAGTTTTGTTAGTTTTTCGTGCAAAATGCCAAGGATCAAGAAGTTTGGTAAAAACAAGTTCAAAGGTAACCAATGTACAAGTGGAGGGTTTCCTTTCAGTATAACTCCTGATAAGAATGGTTCTTTAGCTAGTTCTGGTAGTAAACATAGACCTAACACTAGGTTGAAGGCTCTAGCACTAGTCTAGATGAGAAAATTAAAATTTTTGAAAATGTGTGGGGAAGACAATGAGTACCTGCCAGAGAAAAATACAAAAGGGAATTTTATAATTGATTTAGAAATACTAAACAAAAATTTGTTGAATTCTGTAAAGTGCGCAGAATGTGACGGTACAAATAGCATAGAAATATGTGAAGTGCCATCAAACAGAAAAGGCTTAGCTGTTCAGTTTATTCTTCTTTGTAAAAACTGTACGTTTGAAAAGTGTTTTTATAGCAGCAAAAAGACTGAAAGCAATGTCTATGATATAAACATTCTGTGTGTTTATGGTCATCGGTCAATTAGAAAAGGCAAAGCTGCAGCCGAAGTGATGTGTGCCGTAACGGACTTGCCTACGCCACCCTCTAGATTCCAAAAATACAATGAAATTATTAGTAAGTCAGTTGAAAGTGTGGCAGACGATTTTATGATTGAAGCTGCGTTTGAGGCAGTTATTGAGAATGACGGAAGTAGCGACATAGCTGCTGCATTTGACGGAACATGGGAGAAGCGAGGCCATACGTCAATAAATGGTGTCTTCACAGTGACATCTATAGACACAGGAAAAGTGCTGGATGCTGTCTGCCTGTCCAAATACTGCAGTTGTAGTAATAAGAAGAAAGCCACTGTGGAACATAGTGAGAAGTGTAGCAAAAATTATGAAGGGTCCAGCGGTGGAATGGAGGTTGCTGCTGCAAAAGAGGTGTTTCAGCGCTCTAAAATAAGAGGTGTTGTACGTTACGTCAAGTACTTAGGGGATGGTGATAGCAATGCTTTTTCATCAGTTATTGCAGACAAGCCCTATGAAGATGTAGAAGTCAGCAAACTGGAATGTGTAGGTCACATTCAAAAAAGAATGGGAAGTAGACTGCGGAGATTTAAAAATAAAATGCGAGCCATAAAGTTATCAGATGGTAAGCCTCTAAGTCGAAGAGGAAGATTAACAGATGCAGTAATTGATAGCTTCCAGGTATACTATGGGAAAGACATTAGAGGTAATTTGGATGATGTGGAAAAAATGAGAAAGGCAGTATGGGCGACATACTTCCATAAACTGTCAAGTGATGATAAACCACAACATTCGTTGTGCCCCAAAGGAGAAACTTCTTGGTACAAATACCAGAAGTCCCTCATCACTGGTGAAAAGTACACACGTGAAAATAGTGTGCCAGAAGCAGTAATGTCAACTATTAAGCCAATTTTTCAAGATTTGACAGATAAAAACCTCCTGGCAAAATGATGCACGCATGGACGTACTCAAAACCCGAACGAGGCGTTGAATAATGTAATTTGGACTAGAATTTCCAAAAACAACTTTGTGACTCTTCCAACACTGAGAGTTGGTGTCATGGATGCCATTATTACTTTCAACTATGGGGCCCTTGGAAAAGTTAGAGTTTTAGAAAGCTTGTGTGGTGATGCTGGAAGGAACTGTGTTGTAGGACTAAAGCATATTGATAAAACAAGGATTTTAGAAGCTAACAGAGCAATTTATGACACCACCAAGAACACAAGGAAAGAAAAAAGAAATCTCAAGAGGAAGAAAGATGAAATATATGAGGAAAAGTGTAATGACTATGGTGCAGGAAACTTTTAGTGTGCAGTGAACTGCCTATGACTTGTTTTTACGCTCTCCTGAAAAATTGATTTTTTTCACATGTAAGCACACTTTCTCCTAGACCATAAGTACTAAAGGCCTGAAATTGTTTCTAGGTATTCTCAGTAACATGTCTTACAATGTTAACCTACTTTAATGTTCAAAGGTTTGTTAAATTATTAAAAAAAAAAATGTAAATTGAGTAAATTTTTGAATTTTGTTTTGTATTTAAAAAAAATTATTTATATCATGTTAAATTTCTTGGATTAAATTAAATTTAGGTTAATAAGATGGGACAGCCTATAAAAAACAAGTCTGCAAAGTTTCAATGCCCTATCTAAAGTACTTTTTTAAAAAAGTGTACCGAAATATGCATATTATTTACATGCGCGGTATAGGGAGTAGGCCTACATGGTTAAAGAGGACACATGCACGCACACAAATTCTCACAGATCAAACAACAACAAGAGAAGGTACACAACACAGCAGAAGAGGAGGTAAAACAAAACGAGTTATGTCGCTACGCAAAAAAAATCGAAGAAGAGAAAACAAGGAGGAGAAGAAGAAGAAGAAGCAGAAGAAGAAGAAGACTGGCGAAAAAATGATATTGGGAATGTGGAATGGTTGGGTTAGGTCAGTGCTGAATTGAGAAGCGGTGCGGTTAACGAACTTGTCTGGCCATTGGACAGCGGAGTGGTGCGCGCGCTCCTGCCCGCCCGCTCGCGCGCGCACTCCTCCCATTTCTTTAACCTTCACACGAAATTCGCTGCACTTACAATGCATCGCATTCAGCCGCCGGCAGCTGGACTAACAATTTGTTTAGCGTTACAAAGTTGGAATAATTTTTTGACAACCCACGTCGTAAATTTTATAATAAAGACAGACGTTTCGCAAACTAATAGTCTCTAGCCGTTTTCAGGTTAACAGAATTAATCAACAGAGTAATAATTTAAAAACAAATCGAAGACGTCAAATTCTGTAAGGCCGTCCATTTGTCATCATCATGGTTATCTTCACATCACGGCATAGGCAACGTGCTGCCTGTGCCTGTTCCGCCTTCAAAGATCCTCCAGCCATCTCTTCTGAGTCTACCCACACACCTGTGTCCTATAGGTTTGTATTTCCAGACTTGTTTGGCCGGTCTAAAATCTGACATTCTTTCTAAGTGTCCTTACCACCGTTGCTTGTGATCTTTTAATTTTTCATTAAAGTTAAAAATATATGCACATGCAAATAATAATTATATAAATAATAATAAATAATCCGTTTAATAATTATTATCATAATTATATAAAGAAAACGACAATAAACGGATAGTTGTGTTACTGGTGTTGGCAAATCTGACGTAAACAGAACGCACAAAGCTGGACCAGCAACGCTATCCCGTGGTACTCCTGACTACATTGGGTGAGACTGGAAGTTGAAATCCGCACTTTTACTTGGAATTGGCGGTTGTCTGAGTAAACTAAAGTATGAGGCTGGGAGTGAGTGTGTTTGATTTTGTATCCCACAGTCTGTCAGGCCGTATTTACTCCCTTCTCGGCCTTTATTAATAACATTTGTTGTTCAGCCCTAGAGCGAGCCTCAGCTACTGAGCGGATCGCGAATGACCCACAGATATGCTGGTTAGCTGTGAATACGGGGGAAACACGATAAACAGTCGCGGACCGAGGCGGTAGCTTCAGGAGGGGGAGGGATGGTCAGTGGCGTGATCGTACCTGGTAAACAACCACACGTACCCTAAGACGAAACTGTGACATGGAGAGTAAACGCTGCTATTAAATAGGCACTGGCTTGCACCATATGGGAAGGGGATCCCAAAGGATAGGAGAAAGGGAATTCCGATGTGAAACCATGGGCAGATCAGGCTCTGGAAGACGCGGTGGAATCAGCTCACCTTGGGGACGGAAATCCCCCAAAACCAAATGACCTGGCCCTCAAGGTTGGGGGTTGAGACGTAGGGCTAGTCCCTGTATTCTAAAAAAAAATTCAGTTGCTAAAAGTCCTAGTAAAGAACAGCCGGACGGTTGAAGACGCCTGTTTAGATCGACAACGATGGAAGCTAGGATGCGAGAAATAGCTACAAGTGTAAGAAATCGCTAAGTGATGATGATAATGATGTTATTCCACAAATATGCTGCACTGAGGAATGCCTAACGGAATCCGAACTGTCGATGAGGGATCTGATATTGTGAAAATTGCAAAAGCCCACCTTGTGTATCAAATTAATGGGAATTTTAAGCAAAATACTTTTAAAAATTGTAATAATTTATTAAAGTGAAAATTTCGATAAATTCTTAAATTCCAAATATAGGATAGCAAATAAAAGAGAATTTTAAGCAAAACCTGAATATAGTCTGCACTTTTGGAAACTTCATAATTTTTTAGCACAGTGGCAACAAAAAACCTGGAAAACTCAAAAAATCCAGCTGGACGTCAGAGTAAAGGGAATTTTAACATAAATCCGATTATTTGGAATTTTTGCTGTTTATTGTATGATGAATGCTACAATTGTTGCTTTACTAAACAAAAGTGATCAAGATTTTTCGTAATTTTATGATAACAGAAAAATTATCTAATATCAAAATGTATCCAACAAAAAATATACTTCGTTCATCAAAATAGTGAGCGAGTTCTGCAGCTCAGAGGGTATACGTGTGTGTGTGTGTGTGTGTGTGTGTGTGTGTGTGTGTGTGTGTGTGTGTGTGTGTGTGTGTGTGTGTGTGTGTGTGTGTGTGTGTGTGTGTGTGTGTGTGTGTTGTGATATATGTGATCTATATTTGTCACCAGTGGCGTATCTAGAATATGGCTTTGGGGGGTCCGGGGTCGGGTCGTCTTCATACAATAGAAAAAACAAGTTAAAACTATTCAACATTACAATTTTTAAAGTGGCTGAAGAACGCGTGATATCCTGAAAAACAGTCTCTTTAAAGTAAACGGCAATAACACAATAAAAATAAGCGTTTTTGAAACATTTTAAAAAATATATTTACTGAATATATTTCGTGTATTTCATATTTTAAACGTATAACGTAATACTGTCTAATAAAACAGTTTGTATATTTTAACAAAGAGCTACTACTGTATTAGCGTACACAGCTGAAAAAAAATAAAACCGCCTGAAAATTAAGAGATTAACAAAATTTGTCAATTTTTTCGACTCTCTGCGGGGATGGTCCCCCCCTTCCGTAAATACTACGCTGTTTGTCACATGGAATAACGAACAGCAAATTCGCCAGAGCCAACAATACTGCACTGCAGAGTCGGTGACTCTGTCAAAGAATACCTCAGCTACTTCCTTCGTGCAGTATTCATGAATTGTATCTCCAAGGTTACGCCGGCTCTCTCTCTCTCTCTCACTCTCTCTCTCGCACTTTCTTTGTCACTTCCTTGGTCTCCCTACGCCACCAATTGGTGCTTTCGTCAACCGATATATCATCATCCAAACAATGGGTATTGTTTTAAAAATTTGTGTTTTTTTCGTACGTACCCCATTTACAATTCTAATATTTAGGCTCATGACACACACACACACACACACACGTGCTCTTTCATAAATCGACAATAAAAATACACCTTTCGTAACCCCGGTGCCGTTAAGGTATTGGCATTGCATGAAGTAGTAGTGTCAAATATTTCGCATTGTTCCGTTTGTTCGTAGGTTCACAAGGTTATTGTCGTATTTTTTCTTTGTCTCATAAATTATGAATGAACGACAGCCAACCAGTCAGCAGTTAACCCACCACCGCCTCCTTGATCGCTCACGTCGTAGTCGACGCAGGGATCGAAGCCACGGAGGGTGTGTTTAGTACTTACATAATAAATCTTTAATCCAGACTATGGGAAAGTCGTGTGTGTGGTCGTAGAATTTAGGAAAGTATCGTGAGTAGAGTCTGGACTTATAACAACAATAATTATGGCTCCTTTTTACCGCCATAGCGGTCTAGTATTTTGGCAAGATAAAATGCCTTACTTAAGCCGTTCGAAAAGCAATGTGGTCAGCACTACGCTTCAGCCGCTATTAGTACTTAAGGTTATTATCTCTCGGATACTCATTTACACAGGCTCAGTCTGCCTGGGGGCTGACAAACGCACTTCGATTTTACGGGAATCGAACACGAGTCTTCTACATCAGTGAATGAACGTCAGCCAACCAGCAGTTAGCCCACCGCCGCCTTGATCACGCACATCATAGTCTCTGCAGGAATCGAAGCCACGGTGGGTCTGTTCAGTACTTACATAAATAAATCTTTAATCCAGGATATGAAAAAGTCGTATGTGTAGTCGCAAAGTTTAGAAAAGTATTTAGAGTAAACCATAAACCGGCGCCATATTCACTGGCCTACTCAGCTCCTTTTTAGATTCATATGAACAAACAAAAATATATGTAAGCGTGGAATGTTTTCATACCTTAAAAACTACTATAACATGTGTAGCGTGACAGATGTATGCATAATATTGAATGGCAATTGATCATTAGAATAATGAAGTTATAATATTTAAATTTTGAAGAAAGCACTAAGTTTAATATAAAAAGATTAATTCATAGCAACTGTGGAAAGAAATCATTATTATAAAGAAAATACAAGTTAAAATAAAAGGAGTTACTAGTGATGAGTCATCCAAGACCAGTCTCATAACCAAAGGTTTTCAAGGTATAACCCAGGAAGGTAAAATAGTAAATAACAAAGCAGTACACAATATGACCAAACCCACAACGAGGGAGAATAAATAGAATAGAAACCCTAAAATAAGCCAAGATCAACCAATACAGGTTGTGTATTTCTGAAATAAAGAAGAAGATGGAGAAGATCCCAAGAAACCTGATGGCAACAAGAAGAAGATGGAGAAGATACCAGTCCCAGAAGGCAGGAGAAAAGAAGACTGAAGAAAGAAGAAGAGGGCAGCATCCTGAAGAAGACGTCATGCTCTTATAAAAGACACCCAAATCCCTATATCCCCAAAATAAATATCTAAAAACAAAAGTATAACGAAATAAAAACCACATGTATATAAATTTAAGAGAGAGAAGTGAACAAAGTAAAAGTTTCCTGTGAACTAAGATGAAACAATAATATAGTACCCATGGAACAAATCTCCATTGAAAAACGCTAACCAATTTATTATGTTGATAAGACTATACGACCATTTAGCATTAACATAATATATAAGTGAAAGTGAACCAGTGATAGTTTTGGGTATTATAAAAAATGAACCTTGTGTTTCATTCTTGGCAATCACAAACATTGGATGCAATGAAATATGCATTTTTCAATTACTTAAAATGTGTACTGTGACAATATGTTGTTCATAAGACATGAATCTGTTTAAAATAACATTTTGTTTTACATGAAAAAAGAAAAACAGATTTCATAGTGCTTTTTGAACGGTTCATACTATTTATTTGTTAATGACAGGGTACAATTCCCCAAAGACAATGTATAAAAGACGGTATAAAAACTGTAGAATCCTACTTATAATAATAGTTAGAAATAAGAATATAAATATAAGGTTTTTTATGTATATAGTACAAGAATGTTTAAAAATGTTTTAGATATAAGGACATTTGTTTGGGTCTGAAACAACTAACATCAGAACTATAAAAATAGTTAATACTTGTAAATAGTAGAGGGCAATTAAGATGTTAGTTAGTAAAAAACCTTTTTTGGTAAGCCATATTTCCATGTTTGGAAATGGGGATTTTGTTGCAAAATGTCTGACTTGAAGACAACCATTTATTTAAAAAAAATATTCTTTATTTTGTTTAACTATTATTTGTATTGTAACCAATACTAATTGTTTTTGTGTAATTTGAAAACATGTTTAATTTATAATACTATTTGTAAAAGTCAGAGAGGGTATCACACATCATATATTGTTTGTAAATTATTTTGTAAGAAAAATTGTTAAAAAATCATAGGCCAAAAGAATGGAAACCAAACTTCATCAAAACAGAGAAATTACTCATTTAAAAGCAAATAAACACAAGGGGTTTAGACAAAATAAACTTGAGATCATGCCATATAATTGCACATACCATTTAGAGAGATTTTAATAAATTATATTCAGAATTATAAATAAAAATGAGAATGACTAAACTCAGAAATTTAGACATGGGAGTCATATATTCCAGAATAATGTTTCAGAATACAACTAATTCAATTAACTACCAGAAAATAAGGGAATATGAACCTTTTAATACAATATAGGATTATTAATATTAAATATAACTGATAAAATGGCTGAATTTACTGAATTTACATTATAACAAGAAGTAAATTTTGGAAATGTTTTGACTTATCAGAGTATACCAAACTGAAAGTAAAATTACTATTTTTTGGACAGAAAACACTATAAAATGGCATTATTTAATCTGAAAATAACCAGAATGAACTGAAAGATTAATTTAAATCAAATCTAGTGAATAAAATTGACAAATAACCAAAGTTTAGGCATTCATATAGTGAAAATGTAAAAGTGCACACAGGATGTGAAAAATATTTGAACAATGTTAAGGATAATATTATATGGGCTAAGAGTTTAATTGAAACTAAAGGAAACAGTTAGTTGATTATTGGTATTTGAACGGATAACATAAACGAGAGTTTTGTGACGATCTAACCTATCTTACAAAGGTGAAGTTTAGTGGCGAACAGTACGTTACTGTAAAGTCGGGAGTGAATTATAAAATCTTTCCAGAACCTATACATTGTGACAAAAACGATCAAGAAACACTAATTAACACTAAACAATACATTTCTACTCTGAAAAACACCACAAAACACCAGAAAACTGTATAACACATTAACCAAATTAGTGTCGGAATTGGGAAAAGTGTTTTGACTTATAATTACACAGACATACTAAATACAACCCAGAATCACTACACCAGTCACTACACAACATTTAACAAGAGATTTGCAGAGACAAGAACAGGAATTTTGCCAGAAAATACATTATTTGGAACACTGCAGGAACGAGCAACATTTTGATCAACTTGACGGCGGCCATTTGCTTTGACGATTCCAGTGCCTTCTTCTTAGTACAACTCAGCTGTTTGGTGAAAACAATTATTATATTTACAAATTATTATTCAATGTCTGTGTTTATTAATAACTATTAATTTGATTGTAACGTTATACTTTTTAAATATTAGCCCGATTTCTCTGACTTTGGTAATAACTGGCTGTTTAAAGAACCCTATATAATTTTTATATCATATACTTGTAACTTTTTTCGATATCCTGAGAATCGATACTAATCGATAAGAGTCAATATTGCTATTACTTAATAAAACATTAATACTTTTCAATACTTAATAGTTCTTTATTTCTTCAATAATACTAATTACCAATAATATAATTCTAATTGATAATCTACAAGGACTTTACCACCCGTAAGTGAAGATAACCTAAAAAATAAAAAGGTAAACAAGTATCGATTGGTTTACAGACAGTCTTATGAGTGGTGATAGATTATTTAAAATATACTAAAACTTTAATAAAAATTTTCAGAAGAGCATTACACTGTTGAAAACTTCACAGCCCTATATTAATTAATTGATCCTAATTAATTAATTAATAAAATTTAAAATTTTTTTTTAATTATTTTTTTATAAACATAATTTTTTTTTTTAATTTTCTTCAAAACAATAATTTTTGTTTTGAAACTTTCGGTGAAGCTGGTCATATATTACTTCATCGACATTACGCTACTCGACCGGTCTTGCTACCATTGAGACTCGACCAGCTGGGAAACTTAAGGAAGTGTTTCAGGCCAGTAAGACGTCGAGAGCCACACCAATTACACACCAATTAAACATATTACATTACAATTTACTTATTTTATTACAAATTGACTAGCCCAAACAGCGGGGCTTGATTACATCGGAGTCTAACATACTCCACAATAATCTATAATCATCAACACACATCACAACTTATTTATTTATTTTATTACAAATTGGCGCACAACTTTAGGGGCTTTAATTAGCGATTGGAAGGCCAATACAATCTGCCCAATCACTAGTTGGAGCTAGGCAACAGCTACAAAGTCAGAGAAAGATAATAGAAAAGGGAACAATGACAAGCATAATGGAAGGACTTACACGAGAGGAGAAGTGGGACAAGATAATAGAAAAGTTACAACAAATGATGGACGAGGACAGACGGTGCAAACAAGAATTGAGTCAAATGATAAAGGAGTGCAACCAATCCATAAAAAAAGAATTGGGTAACCAACTGGACAATATCAATAAGAAGCCGGAAGAGGACATCAAGGAAAAGAAAATGGACGAAAATAATAAGAAATTGGACTCTACAAAGGAAGACTTGAGTAAGAAAATGGATGAGTGCCACGAGTCGGTAATGAAGAAACTGGATGAGTGCCACGAGTCGAGAATGAAGAGACTGGATGAAACGAATAAGAAAAGGGAAGAGGAGCATCAAAAATGGATTAAGGAGATAAGAGAGGACAGATTAAAAAAGGAAGAATTAAGAAAGGAGAAGACCGAAGAAATAAAAAATGATAGCCAACCAGAACCAGAAGTACTAAATGACAAAACGCAGGAACAAGTAATGGTGGTACCTGAAATTGAAACTAACCGAAACCAGGAAGATATTAAACCAAGGAAAAGGAGAATGTATCCAAGAAATGTAATAAAAACGAAGGAAGAGTTGGAGATGTTGAACCATGGGTTAATTGATGGCAATAACATCCCAGTTACCTATGACAAAGACATCATGAATTCCAGGAATTATAGGAGGAGAATCGAAGTAATTTCAGAAATAATTTACCACAAGACAGTAGTTTACCAATGGGAAAGGACCAGAGGTAAACAGAATACGACATGTGGACAAGATCAATATCAGCGCAGAACTGGACAGTGGATTTCAGAAAGATGGAAATGTGATATCGTACCAGACTGTAATGACGGCACAGGTGAATCACCAGAATGTATTCCATTAGCGTGCCATCTAGGACAGTTCCAGGGTACGGTTAGACTAAAATATATTCCGTCAGAGTGGATATGTGATGGTAAACCAGCTTATGGTGTTTCAGATAAACAAATAATAAGTGATAACCCAGATGAAGATCCTCACATATATTTGTCAGGTAACACAAAACATGGACCAGAGAAGTATTGGTGTATACAATATGATGATAGAGGGAGCCAGCCCAGTAATTACGACGGCCCTAACAACCCGCCGCGTAATGACCAGTTTAGCAGTAATTTTAACGGCATTAGGAATAACAACCCCTATCCAAACAATAGAAACAATTTTCATCAACATAATAATAATATTCTATACAGTCAGAGAAATCCATATCCCAACAATAATGATGACAGCCCTTACCCACCTAACCGAAATTACTATAATTATAACTTTAGTAATAACAATAATAACAGTAATAATAACCGAGTGTCGCGCCCTAGGGTAAATGTTATAAGAGCAACTGAGATGATGGACCCTGGTTGACACAAATACCACACGACATCAAGAAAAGGGACGGATCATGATAACCGACTACGGCGAAAAACAACGTTGAAGGAGACGAAATAAATATCATTGAAAGGAAATGATATGAAGAATAAACATAGAAACAAAACTGGGTTTTATGAATGAAGACTATTTAAGAAAATGAACATGACAAATAAGAATATGAGCAATGGAACGACATAAAGAAAATCGTCCATCTTCCTGGGTATGTATATAAAAGAAAAGGCATTTATAAGGAAAGAAAAAGAGAAGATCAACTTACAAAAGTATAAATAATATGGGCCAGTGTAGAGTACAATATAACCCCATATGTTGTGGTAAATGATAAGCATAACAATACATATGAGTTGAAGGAAATCGTTTCAGGAAAAATCAAAGGAGTGTACAATCAAGCTTCTATGAAGAAATATTATGAAGAATGAGTTGTGAGTTTTAGAATTTTGAATTTATAACTTTTTTAAATTCTAAAAATATTGTAAGTACATCTTACAACCTAATATTTTGAGAACATTCTGGAGAATTAAAAGAAAAAGAATTTTTAATTTAATTAAAAAAAAAAAAAAATTCAAAAATAATGTAAGTACATCTTACAACCTAATATTTTGAGAAGAACATTTTGGAGAATTATAAGAAGAAGGAATTTAATTTTAAAAAATTTTAAAATAATGTAAGTACATCTTACTACAACCTAATAATTTTGGAACAAACTTTATGGAAGAAAGAAAAAGAAAGAATTTTGAATATAACTTATTCTATAATATGTAAGTACTTCTTACTACAACCTGATAATTTAGAACAAAACTTTATGGAAGAAAGAGAAAGAGAGAGAATTTTGAACTTAATTATACAAAAAATTTAAAAATAAAGTAAGACCAACTTACTATAACTAAGTTTATGAGAAAACTTTATGGTAAATAATTAAGAAGAATTTGAATTTGGAGAAATACCAAAACATTCAGAAATAATAGTAAAATCACAATACTATAAACAATTCTGAATGAAACAATTCTGGGAATAAATGAATTAAACAGAATTTGAATGTTGATAGAACGTCAGAACTTTGAAACAAGATAAGATCAACATATTACAAGGATTTATGAGAAATATTTTTCAATTAAATAAAAAGAATAGTTTGAATTTTACATTAAAACTAACCAAGTTCCAAAAAATAATTAAGTGTCAATTATGATTGAATTGAGAAGAAAATAAAGTGATTAATTCAGAAAAGAGAGTTAACGTTAATCCAGAATAAATGCTAGATATTCACAATAGCATTTGAAGGAGTAGAGAAGAATAACAAAAAAGAGTGTAATATGCCAGAGAAGGAAAAAAAATTTGGAAGCAAAGAGACTAATTACCTATGAAACGATAATGAAAACAGTTAATTAAGAGCGAAGAAGAACAACTCATACCAAACAGATGGAGAAGATGATTTTGAACAAATGATAATAATAAGACCTATATGAAATGCAAAGAGAAGAAATACCACATGAAATATAATATAAATGAATTAATGTTAATGAATGCGAAGGCAGATTAATAACTTTCTAAGAGAAAGGAAAGAACCAAAATGTTTAAATAAAATGATCAATATAACAACCTGTATATCTAATGTAAAGATACAAAGTTAAAAAATTTTAAATATAATACATTAAGACCATTCAAATAATGAATAAGAAAGACTATTTATAAAGACCATGCTAATACTATGAGTAAACCAGAAGAAAGTATAAAGAGAATTCAGATGAAGAAGAAAGAGAGTTACACTGTAAACAGTAACCAGAATTATTAAAAGAAAGGTTTTCAACCATAATAAAAATAAATATATCAGACAAGTTAAGAGTTTTGAAAAAATATATATGTAATGAGTATAATAATGATTATGAAGATTTATTAAGATAGAAAATGTGAGATAATCTGAGAGACTACGAAGTGGAGAATCCAAAGATATTTTTATTAGTCGAAAATGAGACTACTTTTTATTTATTTATTCGATGACTGACTGAAGATAATTCCAGCAGCATTATGTTTTTTGAGCAGGGATGGATATGCCTCTGTATTCAATTTATAGAAGTGGTGTATGGCCAGCAGAGAAGTAGCGTACAGTGCCCCTCTGATCTGCCCCAGCCCACGTGATAGGGAATGTTAGGGAATTAATATCCCAAGGATACAACACGAAGTTGATATAGAAAGAAAATGTATTACAATTATAATATATCTCAGAAGACACTAACTATCCGAAAAGGATCAGTAGTAAGACAAGTAACCATATATATAAAATTAATAAAACTCTAATATAAAAAAGTCGATATAAAAATGGAGAAGAAAATGAATTATAAGAAATGATGAAATTATCATAAGAAATTATTTCATCCATAAACATGTCTGAAATAATTACTTCTGGAGGAGAGCAATCTGTAGCGTGACAGATGTATGCATAATATTGAATGGCAATTGATCATTAGAATAATGAAGTTATAATATTTAAATTTGGAAGAAAGCACTAAGTTTAATATAAAAAGATTAATTCATAGCAACTGTGGAAAGAAATCATTATTATAAAGAAAATACAAGTTAAAATAAAAGGAGTTACTAGTGATGAGTCATCCAAGACCAGTCTCATAACCAAAGGTTTTCAAGGTATAACCCAGGAAGGTAAAATAGTAAATAACAAAGCAGTACACAATATGACCAAACCCACAACGAGGGAGAATAAATAGAATAGAAACCCTAAAATAAGCCAAGATCAACCAATACAGGTTGTGTATTTCTGAAATAAAGAAGAAGATGGAGAAGATCCCAAGAAACCTGATGGCAACAAGAAGAAGATGGAGAAGATACCAGTCCCAGAAGGCAGGAGAAAAGAAGACTGAAGAAAGAAGAAGAGGGCAGCATCCTGAAGAAGACGTCATGCTCTTATAAAAGACACCCAAATCCCTATATCCCCAAAATAAATATCTAAAAACAAAAGTATAACGAAATAAAAACCACATGTATATAAATTTAAGAGAGAGAAGTGAACAAAGTAAAAGTTTCCTGTGAACTAAGATGAAACAATAATATAGTACCCATGGAACAAATCTCCATTGAAAAACGCTAACCAATTTATTATGTTGATAAGACTATACGACCATTTAGCATTAACATAATATATAAGTGAAAGTGAACCAGTGATAGTTTTGGGTATTATAAAAAATGAACCTTGTGTTTCATTCTTGGCAATCACAAACATTGGATGCAATGAAATATGCATTTTTCAATTACTTAAAATGTGTACTGTGACAATATGTTGTTCATAAGACATGAATCTGTTTAAAATAACATTTTGTTTTACATGAAAAAAGAAAAACAGATTTCATAGTGCTTTTTGAACGGTTCATACTATTTATTTGTTAATGACAGGGTACAATTCCCCAAAGACAATGTATAAAAGACGGTATAAAAACTGTAGAATCCTACTTATAATAATAGTTAGAAATAAGAATATAAATATAAGGTTTTTTATGTATATAGTACAAGAATGTTTAAAAATGTTTTAGATATAAGGCCATTTGTTTGGGTCTGAAACAACTAACATCAGAACTATAAAAATAGTTAATACTTGTAAATAGTAGAGGGCAATTAAGATGTTAGTTAGTAAAAAACCTTTTTTGGTAAGCCATATTTCCATGTTTGGAAATGGGGATTTTGTTGCAAAATGTCTGACTTGAAGACAACCATTTATTTAAAAAAAATATTCTTTATTTTGTTTAACTATTATTTGTATTGTAACCAATACTAATTGTTTTTGTGTAATTTGAAAACATGTTTAATTTATAATACTATTTGTAAAAGTCAGAGAGGGTATCACACATCATATATTGTTTGTAAATTATTTTGTAAGAAAAATTGTTAAAAAATCATAGGCCAAAAGAATGGAAACCAAACTTCATCAAAACAGAGAAATTACTCATTTAAAAGCAAATAAACAAAAGGGGTTTAGACAAAATAAACTTGAGATCATGCCATATAATTGCACATACCATTTAGAGAGATTTTAATAAATCATATTCAGAATTATAAATTAAAATGAGAATGACTAAACTCAGAAATTTAGACATGGGAGTCATATATTCCAGAATAATGTTTCAGAATACAACTAATTCAATTAACTACCAGAAAATAAGGGAATATGAACCTTTTAATACAATATAGGATTATTAATATTAAATATAACTGATAAAATGGCTGAATTTACTGAATTTACATTATAACAGGAAGTAAATTTTGGAAATGTTTTGACTTATCAGAGTATACCAAACTGAAAGTAAAATTACTATTTTTTGGACAGAAAACACTATAAAATGGCATTATTTAATCTGAAAATAACCAGAATGAACTGAAAGATTAATTTAAATCAAATCTAGTGAATAAAATTGACAAATAACCAAAGTTTAGGCATTCATATAGTGAAAATGTAAAAGTGCACACAGGATGTGAAAAATATTTGAACAATGTTAAGGATAATATTATATGGGCTAAGAGTTTAATTGAAACTAAAGGAAACAGTTAGTTGATTATTGGTATTTGAACGGATAACATAAACGAGAGTTTTGTGACGATCTAACCTATCTTACAAAGGTGAAGTTTAGTGGCGAACAGTACGTTACTGTAAAGTCGGGAGTGAATTATAAAATCTTTCCAGAACCTATACATTGTGACAAAAACGATCAAGAAACACTAATTAACACTAAACAATACATTTCTACTCTGAAAAACACCACAAAACACCAGAAAACTGTATAACACATTAACCAAATTAGTGTCGGAATTGGGAAAAGTGTTTTGACTTATAATTACACAGACATACTAAATACAACCCAGAATCACTACACCAGTCACTACACAACATTTAACAAGAGATTTGCAGAGACAAGAACAGGAATTTTGCCAGAAAATACATTATTTGGAACACTGCAGGAACGAGCAACATTTTGATCAACTTGACGGCGGCCATTTGCTTTGACGATTCCAGTGCCTTCTTCTTAGTACAACTCAGCTGTTTGGTGAAAACAATTATTATATTTACAAATTATTATTCAATGTCTGTGTTTATTAATAACTATTAATTTGATTGTAACGTTATACTTTTTAAATATTAGCCCGATTTCTCTGACTTTGGTAATAACTGGCTGTTTAAAGAACCCTATATAATTTTTATATCATATACTTGTAACTTTTTTCGATATCCTGAGAATCGATACTAATCGATAAGAGTCAATATTGCTATTACTTAATAAAACATTAATACTTTTCAATACTTAATAGTTCTTTATTTCTTCAATAATACTAATTACCAATAATATAATTCTAATTGATAATCTACAAGGACTTTACCACCCGTAAGTGAAGATAACCTAAAAAATAAAAAGGTAAACAAGTATCGATTGGTTTACAGACAGTCTTATGAGTGGTGATAGATTATTTAAAATATACTAAAACTTTAATAAAAATTTTCAGAAGAGCATTACACTGTTGAAAACTTCACAGCCCTATATTAATTAATTGATCCTAATTAATTAATTAATAAAATTTAAAATTTTTTTTTAATTATTTTTTTATAAACATAATTTTTTTTTTTAATTTTCTTCAAAACAATAATTTTTGTTTTGAAACTTTCGGTGAAGCTGGTCATATATTACTTCATCGACATTACGCTACTCGACCGGTCTTGCTACCATTGAGACTCGACCAGCTGGGAAACTTAAGGAAGTGTTTCAGGCCAGTAAGACGTCGAGAGCCACACCAATTACACACCAATTAAACATATTACATTACAATTTACTTATTTTATTACAAATTGACTAGCCCAAACAGCGGGGCTTGATTACATCGGAGTCTAACATACTCCACAATAATCTATAATCATCAACACACATCACAACTTATTTATTTATTTTATTACACATGACGTAAAACAGGTTAAATTGGCCTATAAGGTAAACCAGATTAAATGTCCTATACTGTTTGGTTCTGTTTCTGTATAAACAATCGGAGTTATTAACATTCAAGAAAAAATTACACAAAAAAGTGATTACCTTAAGTCTATCTTCAGTTTCGTTCCTTCACGTTGCTCATGTTTGAAGAACATCGGTCTTCTGCCACCAGACCTATGAACATCCAGAAACGCCTTATTTCTTAGTCTACATTTCTTGACAACGCGGCTGAAATAATTCTTGAAACGCTTTGATTTATGCGCTTGCTACAATGTTGTCTGATGAACTTGTAATAAAGTTCTGTCATTAAGTGGAACATTATTTTTTTTATTTATTGAGGTATTAGCAATCAGAAAATACATTCTTTAAGTTAATCTGCTGATTAGTGTACAAACAGAAGAAATGTACAACTAGATGGAGTGAACAGGTGTTCCACACAGCGATGTCAGCTCGTCGTTCTTAATGGCCGGATGGTCAAAGTTGCAGGCTGTAGAAATGTCATGACCACCGGGCTACGATGGTCGTAAAGTCTTGTATGATGTCTAGTGCAACGTTCATGCATGACTTCACGGACGTATGGAATATGGAAGTCTGTGTGCAAAGTGTGGTTGTACACATAACTTACCACGCGATAGCTCGTATGATGTTTGATTGGCATCGCTGTATGATTGCTATGTTAGATTTGGTGGCACAGCCATAAAGCTCGATTCCGGAAGTCCATATGGGTTGAAGAACAGTTTTATAGAGAAGTTCTTTATTTATACACAGATTCGATTTTCTGCCTATCAGCTAGCTAATTTCTTTAAAGATTAAGCTAGTTATTTTCTTTTCTATTTACTGTGGTGACTGAAACATAAAAAACAAAATTAAATACGATTAAAAATATACTTTTGTATAGGTTTTGACTAAAAAACGTGGCTTCACGAACCACTGTTGTGATTGTGAAACTTAAACGGATGTGTCAAGTGAAAGTATTGTTTCTTATTATATTTAGTATAATAACGAATATGTAGAGCTACGGGCGCGTTTATGTGTGTCCGTGCGTGTGCGTGAAAAAGCCTGTCCACCCAGCGCTGGTTGGGGGACGACCGTTTAGGGCAATTCTGGCTGAACCATCGTGCGGCTGGCTGAACCCCGCCAGGTGGGTCTGGGGTTACGGCTCTGGGAGGTGGGAGCTGGGGCTACACCGCCGATTACCACCGATGGGTCCTTCTCCCTCCGAAACAGCCACCCTGTCGCACGCTGCCTTCCGGGGTGAGAGGTTAAACCGATTTTCGCCGGCATCAGGGCTGAACAACAAAACGTGCGTCCAGCGTTCGGTGGTGTATAACCGGCTCACCCCCGTTCGCCTCACTGGGTACCACCGGATCGCCACCTCGCAGACACCCGCTCGCGGCAACCTTATGTTCTGTCTCGACAGCTGTGTTTCTATACGTCACAGCGACGAAGCGCGCTGGTCTCCTTTAAGGTGAGAAGGTGAGAGGTGAGGCTTCCAGTCCCATCGTTCGCGTAGCCAGTGGATAGAAAGGGGGGCTTTTCCTTTCTTTGGCTGGTTTGCGGCCATGGTGGTAAGTTTGTGGTAGGAAGAGTCTTCCGATGTAGTGTTGTCTGCGAACCGGAGGTACAGCGATGGCGCTAGGTCTTGTGTGCGCGCGCGCGCGTGTGTTGAACATGAGGTCTAGACTTTCCTGAGAATAATCATCATCTAAAGGCCATACCTTGTGGAGTTAGCGACGTCCCTCTCTCCATCATTGTCCTCTTTAAATCGCAGTAGAATAGGAAATTCATCTCCTTTCCCATGCCTTTGAAGAACGCTGCTCTTGGTCATCCTCTTGGTATTTCCACCAAGACCTTGCCTTCAAAAATGTTACTTAAGAATTGATTGTTTCATAACACGTGCCCGATCAATTTTGCCCTTCTTATTCCAATAATTTTTAAAAGTGATCTATCTTCTTTTTGATTAAAATCATTTTTAGGGATGTTCGGCCGTGATCCAAAGTTTGAGACAAACCAAGACGTTTCGGCAGTGCCACTGATTGCCATCTTCAGTGGAAACGAGTAAACGGTAACGTGGGATGGTATACGTTAGGGGTGACAGTACTGTGGTTAAGCCTTAACGTCTGGTTTTGTCACAAACTTTGGACCACTGCCAACCAGCCTGGGAAATAATTTTAATCAAAATGACACCGGCCGTGATCTATCTTCGTTCACTTCAGCGAGGAGTTGCTCATTACTTTTCTTATCCATCCAACTCGTCCTTGTCGTTCTCCTCCGGTCCCACATTTCCATTGCTTTCAGCTTCGTCCTTTCTATTTTGCCAAGGGTCCTCGCCTCACAATCATAAGTTAAGTCACTCCACACAAATGTTTTTGCGAACTCTTTCCTTACCTCCATACTTGAGTGATTATTTGTAAGTAAATTCCTTTTGTTCTGAAACGCCTGCTTGCTTTGCTAGAGCTATTCCTCTCTTAATCTCTGTCCCATATCTATTTTCACAAGTGACAGTGCTCCCCAGGTAGCAAAAATTGTCAACCTCTTCTAGAATTGTATTACCCAAATCAGTATCAAGTTTTACATTCTCTTTCATCTTCCCTATCGCCATTGTTTTTGTTTTCGTCTTGTTAACCTTAATTTAAGTTTCCCTAGGGGTCAGACAAGTTTCTAACATTCTCTTCATTTATTTTGCCGAGTCTGCGATTATTACTATATCATCTGCAAATTTCTAAGAATAGATTCAGAAAAAAACAAACTGTAATAAAATTAATGTTGTATAAACAGGGAATGTACCTTAAACGTAACGACTGGATATTTTATTTAGAACAACTTGATATGGGTTCTGCAAACTATGACTAACTATAAAAAGTATGTCACATGTGTTCAGCGTGATGCATTTCATATTTGTTCAGTTGCACTATCCCGATGTATATATTTATAGACACGCAAGGGTTACGCGCGTGTAGTGCATCTACAAGTTACAATCAAAACCGGATAATAAAACAGCAGTTGTTTTGGAACTACGTTATGTGTCTGTTTAGAACAAATTAAGAAGGTTGTGGATTTACTTAGCTGCAGAAAAATAGGTCAAACACTATTTGTTGTGTTGTGTGCAGCAGCGGCTGTTAGGAAATGCAGTCGCGGTGTTGTCACCTTCAAACTTTATTTGCTTAAATTACACCGTGTTCGCTGTAACTTGGCATTTGACAGCCCTGTTCTAGTTTTTTAATCGATTTTTTTAACAACTATAAAGAAAGGCGTTGTTTTTTCTCCGTTTTCCATCGTGGCTCCGACTCCCTCGGCGATTCGATGTAGATTCGACATCTATGTAGCAGTGGCGTAACTACGGGGGATCAATCCCACCCCAGAGCTATTAAAAATTTCAGTTAAATTTCCCAAACACGTAACGTAGGCCCATTTCTAAGCCATTTGCGTGTAAAAATAAAATAACCCATTTACCCCGTGCATAAATAATTATATGGAAGGAATCGTAAATATCTCATTTGAGGAAACTGGGGAATCCAACCTTCAAACTAGTCTCATCCTCCCCGAAGCTAGTCTTATCACCCCCTCCTATTGTCCGGTCGTTAGGTGTACATCTCTTTGCTGCTGCTGCAACCTCATCCTTTCCCTACTTAAATACCATCAGCACCACGCAGTGTCCTCTACCGGTTCGGGTCAAACGCCCTCGCCGATTCTTGAGAACACGCCATAAAGATGTCCTCGACTGTAATTTCTTGTCCCACCCCTAGAGTTAACCATCGAAAGCTGTCCTTTCTTCCTTCCTCTCACAATGACCACGATGCTTACTGCTGTTACCCCTGTCACCGGCACGGAGGCTCTCTGCCTCGCGGAGAGCGGCCGACGCCTCAAGGCGTCTGCTAGCTGGGCTTGAGACAAACGACAGCTGTCGCCTGAATCAGTACCAGCGGGAGTGCCATACACTATAGTCTCTTCCTCCGCCACCTAGCGAATGATCGTGTTTGCGGTTGTCCAGTCCAGTATTAGGCACCTGTCTACTGTACCAGCACTATGGCTATCATCTGGCAGGTCTTGGCCTCGAGTCAGATGCTTCAATCATGCCAAGGGTGCAAAGACACCCCGCTACAATGACGCAACGCAACAACCCCGCCCCCCCATTACGCCACTGCACGTAATTATATGATATCTTCATGTATACTGTTAGGTTTATAGTTGAATCTGGATGCTTTGCGAAATTGTTGATATGGCATAACACCTTAAAAGATATAAATGTCTTATCTTTCTTCTTCTTGAACTTCATAGTTAGGACTCTGTACTGTTCTATAACAACGATCCTACATGCTGTCACTCCACGTCTTCCTTGGCCGGCCAATCCTCCTCTTGGTGTTTGGTTAGCTACCTCTTGAAATGGCTTAGCGATTACAAAAAAAAAAATCTATGTTTGCTAGACGAAGAAAAATGAAAAACAACATAAGTAATCATTTAAGTGTATAAAGTAAACCGCAAACAAACAATACCCCGTAGGTGCCAAACACACACACACACACACACACACACACACACACACACACACCTATCCGTAATGAAGGATGTCGTTGTAAATGTCGTTTGTGTACGTATTTATCGCTTGTTGATAAATTGGCCGATATCACACTCCACGTTAATGACACAGATAATCGCTGATTAATGATGACCAATCTCATTAACGTCTCGTTATAGCCTACTGTTCGTTTTTGATTAGTTTGTTGTTTTTATTTAAATGTGAGCTCAATCACTATCTACAGTGACTTCAGTTTTGAAAACTCACTGCTGTAGTGCGCCGCCTGAGCTGCAGAACTCGCTCACTATCTTGTACGAAGTACATTTATTGTAACTAAATTTCGAAATTCAATTATAGAGAGAATTACAAAAATTCCGATTACGGTACTACTCCTATAGTAATTTGTAGAGCACACAGTCGCACAATAAATACCAAACATTCGGATTTTTGTTACAATTGGGTTTTGTCTGAGACCTGCCAGATTTTCACAATTTTTTAATTTTTTTGGGTTTTGAGGCCCCAAAACTATGAAATTTTCAAAACCGATTATTTTGGATAAAGTTTCCTTTAATTTGGTACGACACGATTTTATCAAAATTTTATCCCACTTTTTGGACCTTAATATCCAAAAATTTTTTAAATCTTTAAACTGAACACTATACTTATATTGTGGTTAAAATTACCTTTAATTTGAGATTCGCATGATTTTTTGCTTTAGATTTTATCAACATTTTATCCTACTTTTTGGGCCCTGACGTCCAAAAATCTTTTTAAATCTTAAAACTGAACACTATACTCAGATTGTCGTTAAAAGTTCCTATTATTTGTTACCCCATGTGGGTTTTCCAAGTTTTCACAACTTTGGCCCCTCACTTTTTGCTTCCCGGCACCATATTTTTGCGGGAGGGGGGGGGGAATCAACCTCTAAAACAATACGGTTCTGTAGGGTAAAAATATGGACACGCTTGGTATCATACAGAGACTGTGAGGTGTTCGAAAATCAAGGTTAGACAGATTCTCTACTTACACTTGATCTGCTATCGCTCTCTAGGTGAGAAGTATAAGAGTCGGAAGCCTTATATGTATTAACGTGTTTTCCATTGCGTGGCAGTTCACGACACTGTCGTTGTGTACCAATCTGATTGCATCGTTAGCAAGATGAGATTACAGTTCTGAGTCCACGTTGCCACAATTAGTATTCATCATCCGCAGCCTATCACCTTCAATGAAGCCGACCCATCGTGTCGACGTCATTCTGCTGTCAGTGTAGCCGTTGCTTAATGATGTGCAGTAATGTGTCAACACATAACGTAACTACACTGATGCGCGATAAAAAATTAATTACACTGATAAAGCCCCCTCGGTCAGATGGAAAACGAAGCCTCAAATCAACTATTATCCGTGGTAATTAATTTTTTATCTCGTATCAGGATAGAGTTATGTTACTGAGATGCTGAAACAAAAAAGAATTTTAGCTGATAGTAAAACATATTATTTACTAAGGAAGTTTCTGATTGAGAAGGGAAACAGAGCTACAACTGTATACAATCTTCGTCCGGTCTCCTAGTTTCATATGGCAGTGAGATATAGACTGGCTTCAAGAAAACTAGGAAAACAACTTGACAGATTGCAAATAAAACTCTGTTGGAAGTCTATGACACATGAATTGTCGCTGAATTTTATACATAGTCTTACCATGCACTGTACACATAAAAATATCCTTCTTCTTCTTCTTATTTTCCTGAGCCTTCTGCTTCTTAGCGTCGGGTTGCAGGGAGCCTCCGACCATCGTCTCCATGTCATGTTGCAACCCCTCTTTCTATTTTTATGCTTTATAAAAAAAAAAAAAAACTTTTTTTTTTGAAAGAGAGGCCACTAGATATTTAAAACTAGGCGGAAGGCCTAGAGAAGCCAAAATTGCGCTGGGTCCAGTGAGACGGGACTTGCAATAAAACTCGGTCGGTAAACAGTAATAACCATCTTTTATTCTTGCCCCATAATACATTACATGCATCTATCAGTTACAAGTCCCTTAGGACACACTATAACAACAAGCTTGATAAATAAATAATCTCAGTTTCAATAAGGCCATTTCAATTCATCCCATACATATATATATATATATTGTAACATTACATTTGGAACAACTTAATATCGTACCTGATTTAATGAAGACTTTGGTTAAGAAGCTAACAAGGAGAACATTATCTTCCAAGATGATAGTGAAGAGGAACGACTAACCATTTTAGACTGACTAGTAAGACAACTGACCGTACCCAAATTAATGATTTAGGCAAAGTGATGCAAAATACCTTTAACCCCAATTATGACATGAACTTTCAATAATGACCAAATAAAGAATTATAAAGACAGACGGCTTATGAACCAGTACTATAAAGAAACAAATGGTTTCATTCAAAGTATCATAATATCAAGATAATCAAAATACAAATTGAGGGATAATAGGCCCAAACATGTAATATTATGTAAAAGAAATATTAGTAAATGATTAAGTTAATTGATGTAATGGAAATATAAACAAACCTTATTATAGATACATGAACCATACAACTAATTGTAACAAATAGTGTTCATAAGATTGTCCAGAAAACAACAAATAATAACTTGTTCACAATAACATTTTTATAACAAGAGTGAAGTCCTTTTAATGACAATAAAATGTAAAACCCTATAAAACCCAATAAGTATGTTTATAAATACAACCTATTAAGTGTTAAGTGAATAGGGTAAACGACAAACATAGTGACAAGTAATGTGAAGCATAACATAGACAGTGTCAGAGTAATTAATGAATTAACTGACAAAAGACTAATTAATTAGTGCAGAATTTATTTTATAAAAATGTGCATGTTATTATGTTTTAGCACATTGTTTTATTATCATGGTATTTGTGTTGTTTTTTGTATGTAGCAGGTGAAAGTGTTGTTTTAAAAGAACATCAATTAAATGATATTAATTTCATTTTTTTATGTTACCAAATATAACCATAGAACTGGTGTTAAACAGTGATAAATTGATTGGCAAAGCAAAATAGACTATAAAAAGATGTTATTGCTAAGTGTCAAACAATTGTACAGTTTGAGTAAAAAAACAGTTTATTTGTGCAAAGGTTCAGTAAAATCATAGCCATGTGGGCATGAATTTAAACTAATAGAATAGTATATCTTTTGTTTTGTTAAAATAATGTTATGTGTTAAACAGTTTTTATGATTGTTAAAAGATAATTTAACTGTTGAAGGTTTTAAACATGGTGATGAAAATGACACCAGTACATAGGCCAGGTGAAACCAACTTTTGTAAATTTTAGATAATAATGTTAGGGATTTTGTAAAACAAAGGTGGAAGGATAAATATATTTATAGTTAATAGTGTACACAGCGAATATAGAAACAAAATAATACATCTCAAGTTATTTAAGAAAATTTCAAATAACAAAATTGTAACATCTGTAGTTCTTAAGTAAAAGTAGGCATGTTTAGTGTCTATGTGTCACAAATGTAAAGATCAAAATAATGCTGATAATGGTTTTAAATTCCCATTCAGTACAGAAAAGGAATATTAATTTAAAGGTTTTGAACAAATTTAGATTTTGAAATAATGAAAGTATATGACAATGTATATCCGAATCAACCAACCAGATTCCAAGTTTACCCTTAGCAACCAGAAAATTCGGATAAATAAAATGGGACTTCTTTGACAACGATCTTAGCGGATAGACGCGTTTGTAAAACGTCCTACATAATATAAAATAAACTGTGAAAAAACGATACAAACATATTAATACAGTTAGAGGTACATAACATGAACTTTTTACACCAAGAGAAGAACAACCATTATATGAAATAGAAGACCCAAGAACCAGGGAGAAGATCTGAAGTGGACGTGGGCCCTATCTTCAACCAGGAATCATACAAAGAAGAGGATTTGGTGATTTTGACATCTTATTATATTGTGCATCAACACCCACATTTGTATACACGACTTTTTAAATACTAATCAACTAAAACTACAGACACCATATCACACCAACACTAAGAACACTCACTAATAACACGATTTGAGATTGACACCTTTTCAAACACCACAAGAACCTTTGATTTACATAATAATTATTAAACGCCTAAACTGGACATAACCTATCAGAACTGGTAACCACTATACGACTGCCTGTGTGCACGTTACACTCTAACAATGTAATATCCTTTAATTGTAAAACTTGTATTTTGATTTATAGAATAATATTTTGTTTAAATGTAATCCCCGAACCATATACGCCCTGAGATACTTTATTTTTAATAGAAACATTAACGAAAGCATTCTTTTGATCAGACAAAGTACTGAATATTTACTACTGCCAACTGGTAAAAAGAAGACGTATAATTTGCGCCACAATTGTGATTGTCATAATCAAATTTAAGAACAATTAACCAGTGTTTTTCTGAATAAAGGATTTCTGTAAGGATATATGTTTGATGTTATATTTGCGTCGTTATTATTGCTGTTCCATTTAGAAAATAAGTTCACCGAGTACAGAAGACACCACGACGGTTGGCAACGGTGAGTGACGTCATGGAAACGAGCGGTATAGTGGGAGCAAGCGGCAAATTACAAAACCATTCGCCGTTCAACATAACATATTAATAATTACAAATTGACGACTCCAGTGCGAGTTAGTCGCTACATTATTTATTGTTTACAAATTGACACTTCCAACGGGCGGTGTATGTAATTTAAGTGCACACAACATAAAATACAAGTAACCTATTCTTAATAACATTTAAGTGGGGCTTAACGTAACTTATTTATCTTGGTTACAAATTGACGAATACAACGTGGAGCTTAGTCAAACCACGAAACCTACGATAAATCTTATTGATCAACATATCACATTTATACCTTAACGTTACAAATTGGCGAACCAACGTGTGAGGCGTTTAATTTAATATAAATTAAATTATAATTTATAGACAAACAAACAAAAATAAACAAAATGAGGAAGGGAGAAACATCGCGAAAACGAGCGGTCGAAGCCGAGAAAGTAGACGAATTAGATATGGAAGACAAAGAAGCAACACCGGTTGAGGAAGTAGAAATTATAACAAGGAAGGATCCGGAGAAACAACCGGAAGAAACCAAACAAACGGAAGGCGAGAAGACGCAAGAAATTTTCAAACGTATGATGGAGTTAATGCAGGAAACTGGTAAGAAACTAACGGACGAAATGAAGGACAATAAACAGTCAATGGAAGAAAAGATGGAGGAAATAAGCCGAAAAACGGAGGAGAGTAATAAGAGAATGGAAGAATTAAATGAGAACAGTAATAAGACTTAGAAAAATTGAAGGAAGAATTAAGTGAGAACAGTAATAAGAACTTAGAAAAATTGAAGGAAGAATTAAGTGAGAACAATAAGAAGAACTTAGAAACCAGTAATAAGAACTTAGTAATATTGAAGGAAGACTTGAGTAAGAAGATGGAGGAAATAAAGAGTGATAATAAACAAACAAAGGAGGAATTGAGCCGAGAACTGAAAGAGAATAGCAGTAAAATGGAGGAGAAAATAGACGAAAATAATAGAGCATTGAGGGAAGAATTGAAGGGAAATTACCAAGAGACTATGAAAAAATTGGATGAACACAAAGAGTCATTAAAAGAAGAGTGGAATAACAAGATGGAAATTAATAACCGGCAATTGCAGGAAGAATGGGGCAAGAAGCTGGAAGAACCGGTGACTGAAATTAAAAGGGTAGAATCCGAGACCAATGAAAGGTGTGAGCGGATGAACCAAGAGATACTGAGCGTCCGGGAAGAAACGAATGGACGAATTGAAAATATAAGAACCAACCAAGCAGTGATGGGAGAAAGATTAGAAGGTATGAGTACCAGTCTTAATCGACTACAAGACCAAACAACTGCCCATAGAGATGAAATTAATTCCCTAAAAAACAGACAATGTACCGGTGCCCATACAACATGCGAGGAAAATCGAGAGGTTATCGACTTCCAAAATTATAGAAGAAACCCCATGCTATTCTTAGAACGAGTAGAAGAGAAAATAGCCAAAACCGGAGAAGACAGATGGTTTGTGATCAGGAGTATGCTGGACGAAATGTTCCGAAAGGTCTATGACAATTGGTGGACGGCGATGCGGCCGAGTATACAAAACTTCCAAGAATTTAAAAAACAATTCAAATCTAAATATTGGTCTGATGCCACGCAACACATGATAAGAAGTGACATAGGATTGGGCCGATATGACCTGCACGGCAAGCAAACTCCAACCGCATATTTTCTTGGCAAAATAAACATAGCCAGACATTTAGAGCCTGCAATTCCTACAGAATGTTTAGTGCGGCTATTAGCTTACCACTATGGTGGAGAAATTACAAGAGGCCGAATAAACGGACGCATACAAACCATCGAGGAGATGTCAACATTATTAGCGGAGATGGAACAAGAGAAGAACTTCCTCCAGTACAGACGAAGGAACGATGAAATAAATAGAAATAATGGTCGCCGCGACGCCCAATATGAAAACAACGGGCAAAGACCGAACAATAGTTACAACAACAACGGTAACCACTATCAACGCGGTTACCAAAACCAGAATAACACTAACAACTATCCACGAAATAATGCGGCGAATAATAACAACAATAACAACAACCACTATTACCGTAGCCCTCCGAAAAATAATAACAATAATGGATACCAGCGTGCCAATGACAGAGACCACCAGTACCAGAACAACCGAGGTTATAACAACAACTACGATAACCGATACAGGCATAATAATAACGGCAATAATAACAATCAAAATCAAACATATCGAAGACGAGTGAATTATGTAAGCATTGACGATAGAGATGTGGGAAGACGTTGGTACCAGGGACGAGCAAATTATAATGGGAACCGTGGAAGAAGTTTTCAGGAGGAGAGTAACCAGCACTACCGCGATGAACATCGGCGAAGTAGGAGCTGCGACGACAACAGGAATAACCGAAACTCAGTGACGTTCGATAATAACACCATTGAGGTACAAGAGTCACAGAGCAGAGACAGACCCAATCAATCAGACAACAGGACTGAGGAGATCAGCCCTGATTTAAACGGACCGCGGCAGTGAAAATCCATCAGGTCCCATCACTGAACCGACAATTTGGGTACTTACTAGGACGAGACAAAATGACTGACGATACATTGACGATAGTGCACAATCATTTCTTAAAAAATGTGAGAGAAGAACTACTGAACGAAGACACGATAACGCACAATAGTTCGAATAATGAGATCGTTTATATCATCGCCCAAGTGAATGGACTAGAGACAAGATGCATGATAGATACGGGCGCAAACGTGTCGTTAATCGACAACAATGAATACATCAAAATTCAAAAATATAGTAAGGCCATCTTACCAACTTTACCAATTCAAAATATAATTTTAATCGGAGCCACCGGAAGGCAAAACAAGTCAATAAGGAAACAGGTATCATTAACAGTGACCAGCAGAAATGTAGCTATACCTATGATTTTTCTAATAGCTAGTAATCTACCATTTAATCTACTAATAGGCTGTGATATTTTGAGAAAATACTCAGCAATAATTGACATGAGACAGGCCATAGTGTCGTTAAAAGTGGATAATATAGAATGGACAGCAAGATTAGTAGAAAATAAAAATGTACTTTCATGCAATAGTATAAGAAAATTCAATAATAATCAAGATGAGTCATGGAATGTAAGAAGGGAATACTTTGGGAGTGAAGACAGTTTATGGTTGGAAAAATTAGAAGAGATCCGACAATTTCGGTCAGAACAAAATGAATGTAATTTAACTACACAACAAATAGAAAAGTTAATATCAATATATAATAAATACCGATATGTTTTCTCTGATATACCTGGCAAGGTAAAAGATTATCAGTTTACACTACAATTCAAGGAGCCTGTAAATTTTAATAAGAAATCATATCCTGTTGCTTATGCATTAAAAGAAGCAGTGAGGACTGAACTAGACAAAATGATAGCAGAAGATATTATTGAGTATAGCTGTTCCCCATACACCAGTCCGTTAATAGCCGTTCCCAAGAAAGATGGCAAAGTACGACTCTGTTTGGATGCTAGAGAGATTAATAAGATCATAGTTAATGACAGAACATCTCCCAGAGAGATTGAGGAGATATTGAAAAAATTCAATGGCATACAATTTATCAGCACCTGGGATACGGTTTGTGGGTATTGGCAGGTGGAGTTACACCCAGATAGTCGAAAGTACGTCGCCTTTATTTTCGAAGGAAGGAACTACCAGTTCAAGAGACTACCGTTTGGACTGGTAAACTCAGTAGCTGTATTCGTAAGATGTATGGACCAGGTGTTGGGTCCAGATACTATTCCATATACCACAGTCTATGTTGATGACTTGTTGATTACTTCAGTGAATTGGGAAGACCATTGTGACAGAGTAGGACAAGTATTACAAAAACTATCAGATAATAACGTTACCCTAAAACTTCAAAAATCCAAGCTTATCGCCAGTGAAGTCCAATTCCTGGGTTTTAACTTAACAAGACAAGGAATAACACCATCCAATGAAAAGATTGAACCAATCCAGAAGTTTCCAAGTCCTAAAAATAAAAAGCAACTTCAATCATTTCTGGGACTTTGCAATTATTATAGGAAGTTTCAGAGAAATTATTCTGAAATGACAGCAAAGTTTTCTCCACAATTATCCTCTAAGAACAAATGGTCCTGGGGACAGGAACAAGACAATTTACTCCAAATGATCAAATATAATTTCCTAAGTTCAGTTGTATTAAAACATTCTAATTTCAACCAACCTTTCTTTATGAACTGTGACGCCAGTGATATAAGTTTAGGATCTGTATTATATCAAGAAGATAGTGAGGGAGAACATCAGGTGGTGAGTTTTGCAAGCAGAATACTTAATGGATGTGAACGCAATTATAGTGTAACGGAAAAGGAGTTATTAAGCGTTGTATTCGCTTGTGGGAAATTCAGAACCTACATTCTTGGATACCCGATAACTGTGAGGAGCGATCATAAGTCAATATCTTTCCTAAAAAATTGCAAGATTAACCATGGGAGATTGACAAGGTGGATACTCGCACTACAGGAGTACCATATAAATTGGGAGTACGTTCCAGGAAAACAGAATATTGCTGCAGATATATTGTCCCGGATTAACATAGAACAACAAACTTTTGAAGGGGAAAAAGAAACAATCATCAAGGTATATACTATAATAAAAAACAAATCAGATTTGGAAAACATCATGAGATCGATTTCACAACAACAAACAGAGGATATAAAAATCAACAATTTTAGACAAAGACTGATCCAACAGGATGAAAAATCACTGCATATTACTGTCTACATGAAGACATACTATTTTACAAACCAAATAATAACCAAGGCTCATGGAAGGTGGTGATACCTAAAGCTTTAGAAACAGAATTAATACTGGACTACCATAGTCGATATGGGCATATGGGTGCATTAAAAGTAATGAAGGCACTTGAGGAACACACTTACATTAAGAATATCAACAGGAGAGTTAGAGAATGTATTCGGCAGTGTCACATCTGTCAATTGGCAAAATGCAATAACGAAAAAACAGAAGGAATTATGCAACCTATTACATCAACTGGTAAATTAGAGACAGTATTTTTAGATGTGTGTGGACCGTTACCTCGTAGTGGAGGGAGAAAACAGTATAAATTTATTATAATCATGTTCGACCACTACTCCAAATTTACAAAACTATACCCCATTAATCGGGCAACTACAAAAAAGATTTTGCAAATAGTGATCCAACAATACATACCAGAGTTAGGAGCTCCAAGGTCAATTATTACCGATCACGGAACTCAGTTTCGAGGAAGGGTTTGGAAGGAGACTTTGTTAGACTTAGGTGTCAAGACATATAAAACATCTGTCTATCACCCAAATAGCAACCCGGCGGAAAGAGTACTGAGGGAGGTCGGCCGTATACTCAGGACATATTGTTTTGATAAACACCTGAAGTGGAGTGACTACATTACACAAACAGAGAGCTTTATCAACTTAGCTTACCATGAAGCAATACAAGATACTCCATATACCATAATGCATGAAAGACTACCACCCCGAGAAATTAGTGAAATAATCAACTTCCCAAACAACCCAGCTTACCAGTTTGACAACGTGAGATTCCACAGCAAACTGAATGAACAAGTGGAGAAAAGAAGGAAAAAATACAAAATAATTCAGCAGAAAATGATCCAGTACAAGATTGGAGACAAAGTATTGTTAAAAAACCGCGAATTGCCAAGTTCTAAGGAAGGAATAGCAAAAAAGCTATTATTACTGTATAATGGACCATATGTTGTTATAAAAAACAATAACAATAATACTTATGTCATTAGTGACGTGGAAACAAAAAAGATTAAGGGGACATACAACCAAGTTTCCTTAAAAATGTATTATGAACCTAATAAACAAAATTGAATATACCACAAAATTCTAAAAAAATAATAAGATCAACTTACAACTAATTATTTATGAGAATTAATATGGAATTGAAGAATTTATTATTATAAAACCACCAAATTCTAAAGAAATATTAAGAACAACTTACAACTAATTATTAATGAGAATTAATTTGGAATTGAAGAATTTATTATTATACAACCACAAAATTCTAAAGAAATAGTAAGATCAACTTACAACTAATTATTTATGAGAATTAATTTGGAATTGAAGAATTTATTATTATAAAACCACCAAATTCTAAAGAAATAGTAAGAACAACTTACAACTAATTATTAATGAGAATTAATTTGGAATTGAAGAATTTATTATTATACAGCCACAAAATTCTAAAGAAATAGTAAGATCAACTGACAACTAATTATTTATGAGAATTAATATAGAACTGAAGAATTTATTATTATAATACCTCAAAATTCAAAGAATATAATAAGCTCATCTTACCAACTTTGATAATCCAGAATATAATTTTAAATGAAGCCAAATAAACAAATTTGAATATCTCAGAATTCAAATAAATAGTAAGGACAACTTACAGTACAGTTTGATAATGTTATTATGAATCAAGCGGATAAACAACTGGGAATAAATTTCCAAATCCTAAACAAAATAAGCACCTCTTATTAAATATAATTATGAACTTATTATTGGAATATAAAAGAAAGATGCAAATCCATGAATTAGAAGAAACCATAGTACTATAAAATGAATAAGAAAGGACAAATGTAGACAATCGACGATGAAAATACGACAAGACTAGAAACGAGTTTACTACAAATAACCTATCATGATTGTGAGAGAATTAACAACAACTAAAGATGCAAATACTTGTTATGTTTTAATTGAATGAAAATAGTGAATGAAGAATGAAGATTAAGGAGTACTGATAAAGAAGGAAAGAAGATAGTACCAATTGAAAATAAAAAAATGTTATTAATATCGCCACAAGAAAATAAACATCTGAAAGAATCAATGAAAAGAAATACTTAGATCTGAGAAGTTAAGCTGAGTGAACAATCCCAAGAATATATTATATTATTTTTATTTTTATTTAGTCGTGAATAGACTAGTGATTATTAACTGACAAGATAGCTCCAGCAATCGATATTGATGTATTATGTATTATAAGGACAGCGGGGTATTAGGTCAAGAGAGCCCCCCGACTGATTCCAGAATATATGGTGATTAATTTGTTAGGGAAGTAACATGTTCCAGGGATAGAACGCTTATAATTAAAGACAAGAATACCAGATCATAATAAGAATAACAAATGATAATGTGAAAAAGAAGATAAATGATAATTTCAACAAAAACAATATTTTATTAAAATGATCAAATTTGGTGGCAGGGTAGTATGTAACATTACATTTGGAACAACTTAATATCGTACCTGATTTAATGAAGACTTTGGTTAAGAAGCTAACAAGGAGAACATTATCTTCCAAGATGATAGTGAAGAGGAACGACTAACCATTTTAGACTGACTAGTAAGACAACTGACCGTACCCAAATTAATGATTTAGGCAAAGTGATGTAAAATACCTTTAACCCCAATTATGACATGAACTTTCAATAATGACCAAATAAAGAATTATAAAGACAGACGGCTTATGAACCAGTACTATAAAGAAACAAATGGTTTCATTCAAAGTATCATAATATCAAGATAATCAAAATACAAATTGAGGGATAATAGGCCCAAACATGTAATATTATGTAAAAGAAATATTAGTAAATGATTAAGTTAATTGATGTAATGAAAATATAAACATACCTTATTATAGATACATGAACCATACAACTAATTGTAACAAATGGTGTTCATAAGATTGTCCAGAAAACAACAAATAATAACTTGTTCACAATAACATTTTTATAACAAGAGTGAAGTCCTTTTAATGACAATAAAATGTAAAACCCTATAAAACCCAATAAGTATGTTTATAAATACAACCTATTAAGTGTTAAGTGAATAGGGTAAACGACAAACATAGTGACAAGTAATGTGAAGCATAACATAGACAGTGTCAGAGTAATTAATGAATTAACTGACAAAAGACTAATTAATTAGTGCAGAATTTATTTTACAAAAATGTGCATGTTATTATGTTTTAGCACATTGTTTTATTATCATGGTATTTGTGTTGTTTTTTGTATGTAGCAGGTGAAAGAGTTGTTTTAAAAGAACATCAATTAAATGATATTAATTTCATTTTTTTATGTTAACAAATATAACCATAGAACTGGTGTTAAACAGTGATAAATTGATTGGCAAAGCAAAATAGACTATAAAAAGATGTTATTGCTAAGTGTCAAACAATTGTACAGTTTGAGTAAAAAAACAGTTTATTTGTGCAAAGGTTCAGTAAAATCATAGCCATGTGGGCATGAATTTAAACTAATAGAATAGTATATCTTTTGTTTTGTTAAAATAATGTTATGTGTTAAACAGTTTTTATGATTGTTAAAAGATAATTTAACTGTTAAAGGTTTTAAACATGGTGATGAAAATGACACCAGTACATAGGCCAGGTGAAACCAACTTTTGTAAATTTTAGATAATAATGTTAGGGATTTTGTAAAACAAAGGTGGAAGGATAAATATATTTATAGTTAATAGTGTACACAGCGAATATAGAAACAAAATAATACATCTCAAGTTATTTAAGAAAATTTCAAATAACAAAATTGTAACATCTGTAGTTCTTAAGTAAAAGTAGGCATGTTTAGTGTCTATGTGTCACAAATGTAAAGATCAAAATAATGCTGATAATGGTTTTAAATTCCCATTCAGTACAGAAAAGGAATATTAATTTAAAGGTTTTGAACAAATTTAGATTTTGAAATAATGAAAGTATATGACAATGTATATCCGAATCAACCAACCAGATTCCAAGTTTACCCTTAGCAACCAGAAAATTCGGATAAATAAAATGGGACTTCTTTGACAACGATCTTAGCGGATAGACGCGTTTGTAAAACGTCCTACATAATATAAAATAAACTGTGAAAAAACGATACAAACATATTAATACAGTTAGAGGTACATAACATGAACTTTTTACACCAAGAGAAGAACAACCATTATATGAAATAGAAGACCCAAGAACCAGGGAGAAGATCTGAAGTGGACGTGGGCCCTATCTTCAACCAGGAATCATACAAAGAAGAGGATTTGGTGATTTTGACATCTTATTATATTGTGCATCAACACCCACATTTGTATACACGACTTTTTAAATACTAATCAACTAAAACTACAGACACCATATCACACCAACACTAAGAACACTCACTAATAACACGATTTGAGATTGACACCTTTTCAAACACCACAAGAACCTTTGATTTACATAATAATTATTAAACGCCTAAACTGGACATAACCTATCAGAACTGGTAACCACTATACGACTGCCTGTGTGCACGTTACACTCTAACAATGTAATATCCTTTAATTGTAAAACTTGTATTTTGATTTATAGAATAATATTTTGTTTAAATGTAATCCCCGAACCATATACGCCCTGAGATACTTTATTTTTAATAGAAACATTAACGAAAGCATTCTTTTGATCAGACAAAGTACTGAATATTTACTACTGCCAACTGGTAAAAAGAAGACGTATAATTTGCGCCACAATTGTGATTGTCATAATCAAATTTAAGAACAATTAACCAGTGTTTTTCTGAATAAAGGATTTCTGTAAGGATATATGTTTGATGTTATATTTGCGTCGTTATTATTGCTGTTCCATTTAGAAAATAAGTTCACCGAGTACAGAAGACACCACGACGGTTGGCAACGGTGAGTGACGTCATGGAAACGAGCGGTATAGTGGGAGCAAGCGGCAAATTACAAAACCATTCGCCGTTCAACATAACATATTAATAATTACAAATTGACGACTCCAGTGCGAGTTAGTCGCTACATTATTTATTGTTTACAAATTGACACTTCCAACGGGCGGTGTATGTAATTTAAGTGCACACAACATAAAATACAAGTAACCTATTCTTAATAACATTTAAGTGGGGCTTAATGTAACTTATTTATCTTGGTTACAAATTGACGAATACAACGTGGAGCTTAGTCAAACCACGAAACCTACGATAAATCTTATTGATCAACATATCACATTTATACCTTTACGTTACAATATATATATATATATATATATATATATATATATCAATCTGGTTCCTTAAATTATATAAACAAACAACATATATCGGGCAACATCCTATAAATTATATAAATCCCCCCCCCTTTGAATAACACTTAACACTAACATTACATATTGAAACATAGAGATACATATACATATAATATCACCATAATAAACTCATGTTCGACCTAGCAGACAGGCTGTATATTCTATAAAGCCCCCAAAACTGCAATCCTAAATTTAAGCTTCCAGCCACAGTTGGAATTAATTCATTAAAAAACCACAACCCCTTTACTCCATTAAAAATGTAACCAAACAAAAAATTTTAAAAACCGAAAGGATAATGATGACTAAAAACTGCGAGATGAGAGTGGCCTGGCAGCCCATATGAATTTATAACAACTGAGAAACTGTATATTATAAGTATATGAAAATCTTTAAATTTCTTTGAACTGTATACAAGTGGTAAACCCTTATCACTTAAGTTTAAACAACTGGCATAATTTTACAAAATGTTAAATCTTGTGTTACCAATATAGAGGTATGCATATATCAGGAATTCGTTCATAATGATTTAATTAAACAGACAGGTCCAGCAAGCAAGCCAGAACCTAAGTTACAATAATCAGTACCACCAGTATGATTTTTCAATCTCAAAAATTATTAGTATATGCCCCCAACAAAAAAATAAATAAATTTTAATATCAGACATCTGTGTATGAATGAATTTAAAGTAACAGCATGTTGTATTCTAGCAGCTGTGGAAGTGTGCCAGCCTGTGCCAGACCAGGTAAGACAGGTATAAGGCCTGCATGAAACGGTACCAACATGTGCCTAACTTGTGTAAAAAAAACTATGTAAATATTAACACCCGAAAACAGCCGGAAAAACGAAACCCCCATCCCTTAAATGCAGAAAGTAATAAAATATGAATCCCGTCCTGAACCAGCCGGAACAGAATCAAGAACCACATGACTTAAACTTAGATTGAAAGAAGTAATAACTATAACGGCTTTTGCATGAAAGTCTATGAAAGAAGCAAAAATTAAGCTCTGGCACGCTCCCCCAGTGCAGCACACAATTACAATAATAGCACACAATCACAATTATAATATAGTTATAGAATAACTTTATAATAGTTATAATAATGTTCATAGTGAATGTCCTGTTGACACACCCTTGATAGGACTGTCTAGCAGTGTAAGCACATAGTCTAAAAAAACAATTTGTAACACGGATGTACTGCGGGCCAGGCCAACGAAAAATAATAATAGAGTTTATATCACCTCAATTGCAGCAGTAGAGTTACATCTTTACAGTTGGTTATCAAGCTCCCTCCTCAGAACAGACAAGTGTCGGGTGGTTCATGACTGGTGAAGGCGTCAGTACACCAGCTGAGGCCACATCTCCGTCTAGGTGCGAGAACCCGGGAAGTCTCGAAAAATTAGCCTGCCATCAAGACGAGAAGAAATTACCCAAGTACAGAATTTAGAAGTAAATAACTAGCTATTCATAGACTGTTCGTCAACTTAATTCCTTATTACAATTTCGAGATGAGTTGCAAACTTAAACAGGTTCATAATACATATACATTTTCATATACATCTACATTTAAAATAATACATTTTCTTACGCCCCTCCTGATATAATTAGAAAAAATATACAGCCATAAATACTTTGTAAATACTTTAACTCAGCCAGTGTTAACTTTCAAGACATGAATAAACAGAATTTAACCCGCGCTTGCCACGTGGTGACTTCACGTATATATATCGCCTTGCATCGGCGTTGATTTAAGTTAAATTACAATTCTTTTTATTAAATAATAAGTAAGGTACCTTGAACACACTTACCGGAGAGTCGCGTAGTCGTTTATCTAAGCATAGTAGATATCAGCATACAAAATTCAAACTGATAGCCGCCGGGAGAGAATGGTAGATGAGTTGCGTTCGGCTGCCTGACGAAAACTCCCCAGCGCAGTGACAGAAAAAACGTTACGTATCGCTCCCCACAGAGCGCGCGCGGATCGGCAAACAAGCATGCAGATAACAGAGTAGACACCGCTCAGATAATTAATTAACATACCCCGCAATGACAGTCACATAATTAAATAGGAAATAGCCGAGTTATTCCAAAACTCGGCACAATGTATTCCTCTTCATGCATACAGCCTGATTTCCCGTAAACTCTTCCCACGGTCCTCTGTCCCAACTTCTCAATGTATGACTGATATCTCATCCTTGGCCGTCCTCTTGGTCTAAGACCCGCAAGCTTTACTTCAAGGTACTGTTTTATTTGTCTTACTTCATCTTTCCTACTTGCATGTCTCGACCACTTTAATTGCCTTACCTCCAGCAAATCGATCAGGGGGTTTTATTCCCAAATTTCGTCTGATCTAATCCAAGCTCTCCTTTTTTACCCCATTATTCGACCGAGAAACCTTATATCTGCTGGTGTGATTGTCAAGGACAGTCCAAATTTCTGCTCTGTACATTATTGTTGCTAGATATAAAGATTTAAAAATCTGTAGTTTTGTTAAATATCTGTAGCTTTGCTCTCCTAACTTCTTCTTGTTCTTCAGCACTACAGCCCAACGTGGGCACAGGCTACCAACAGCAATCTTCTCCAAAATCTCCTGTCCATTGCCATCTCAGTGTAACCCCTCATATCCATTCTTCTGAGATCTTCTAGAACTTTATCCAGTCATCTTAAACTAGGACATTCTTCTTTCTGCTTTTATAGACTTAGGATTTTCTTTGTCATCCATCCGCTCTAGGTGACCTACCCAATATATTCGTGAGTCTTTACGAATCTTACAGTGTCCTCATGGTTTAATAGCTCATCTGTCTCCTGGTTATTTCTTATTCTTCATTCATTATCCCCGTTAACCTGGCCGTAAACACGTCTTACAAACTTCATTTTAAACCTTCTTAGTGTGTCTTGTTCCTTTTATAATCAGTGCCCAGTGCCAATTTCCCGCCTCCATAAGTAACAACCGGTTTTGCTCTCTTACCTACTTCCCGTTTTTCTATAAAGTGCTGTTTATTGTATAAGACATAAGAGTTTGCTTTCCTCACACGATTTGATATTTCCTAATCCGTTCTCCCATCCCTATCAAAAATGACACCCAAGTATTCATATTCCTTAACTGTTCACCATCACAGGTAATAGTCAGGGACTGTTCCCCTTTTCTTCCGACATGCAAAACTTGACTCTTGTTGCTACTTAGTTGCAACCCGTTTCTACGGCTTCCATGGGCCAGGTCAACACCATACGTTTCCTAGGCTGCACAATCTCTCTGAACCAGGAACTAGACACACAGGCAAGTTTTAACTACTTTAACGAGACTGACAGACGTGGAAAGCTCGAGACCAGCAACGACGACTAAAGACATAAGCTAACATCCGTCTCAGTCTTTCTGTGTGGTCGCAATAGTTGGTAACTGCCTCAAGCACACAAAAGAAGAATTCAATGCAGAGAAATTAGATTCTTAAGATCGTTGTCGGGCAATATAGAAAACTCGGCAGAGAAATTATAAGAAAGTGGTTTTGTCACATCAATTCTCCATCACATCTGACTGATAACAACAAGGCGTTTACAAATATAGCAGAGAAATAGGAATAAGTCTAGAAATGCCTAATAAGCGATAGATAAAAAAAATGAAAAAGAAAAGAGGAGGAGAAGAAGAAGAAGAAGAAGAAGAAGAAGAAGAAGAAGAAGAAGAAGAAGAAGAAGAAGAAGAAGAAGAAGAAGAAGAAGAAGAAGAAGGAAAACCGGAGAAGAAGGTGGAGTAGAAGGAGAAGAAGAAAGATTAGGAACTGGAGACAGATGTCCAGAAAGGCGTAAAATGGAAGTGTGGTAGAGAGTGCCTCTTCTTGGGTTACAATGATGGAAGGCCGAGGAGGAGGTGGAGGGGTGGGGAGGGGAGGGGAGGAGGAGGGGAGGAGGTAGGGGAGGAATATGAGGAGGGCGGAGGGGGAAGAGGCGGAGGAAAGCCGGTGAATAAGATGATGGAGGAGAAGGAGAAGAAGAAAGATTAGGAACTGGAGACAGATGCCCAGGGACAGAAACGCGTAGACTGGAATTATGTCAGAGTAGGTCATCTTTGGTTAGAGTGCCGGAGGATACGTTACAGTACTATTATTTGTAAAACAATTGGTTGGGGAAAGAAGCATAAAGTAAGCGGAACGGTTAATAGCGTAATTAGACAACTACTCTCGGCACAGAGTTAGCTACTGCACTAACAAAAAAGTATTTATACCGTGCGGTGTGTGTGTGTGTGTGTGTGTGTGTGTGTGTGTGTGTGGAAGACGGCCGCATTTCCGGCGTGCGTGCGTGTTGTGTTGACGCAGGTCATGGCTCCCAGTTTTCGCATCACACACGTAGCACGCACGCACACACACAAACTACGTGAGCGTGCGCCCGTGAGTGTCCAGCGCCAAACCAAATTGTGGGGGAAGTTTGTACGGCCGCCGAATGGAATAACAATTAGGCAGCACCAACAAACAGCAACGTTCTCGGCGCTCTGTCATTCATGATTTCTCTTTTAAAATACTTTGTTGTTTTGTACGTCTTTGTTGTAGTCAGCTGTGCGCGTGTCTGTTTGATTGTCGTTGTCCGTTTGTCAATAAAGGCGCAGGATAGCGAGTTGCTATTGCACCGATTGCTACAACACGCGCCACGGCTTCGATTCCCGCCGCGGGTAAATTGCGATCCGCTTCTATCTGTTGGGTAAAAATCGATCAATACGCAGTATTGTTTTTTAACAAAAATTTAACTTAACAAATGAAATTAATACGTTATGAAGTGTCGCAGATATAATATGGAAGAATCATCAAGGGTAGAAAGGAAAGGTCACCCAACAAATATGACTGTAGTACGATGTTGTGGGATTGCTTTATGGTCCGGAAATGTGGGCGCTCTCACGACAGAATCACTGCGGCTGAGCTGTGTGTTCCCGCGGCAGACCGACGAAGAATCAGGATATAAGGGTTGAACTGGTAACGGAGTTAATAGAACAGGCCAAAGAGCGTGTTATTATTAAAAACCTCCGGGTCTGTTGTTAAAATTATTGTTGCTGCTGTAAGTTTAGGCCACTCGTGTGTCTGGCGTCTTCAGTACCAGGGATTGGTTGTATGACTAAGAAAAAGTCCGCTTCTGTTGGGAGAAGCATTTCCAAGCAACCACAACTGTTAGTTGGAAACATTTTATTACCACTTCTTCATACTATATAGACACTTCTTCTTTTTCTTCTTCTTGCTACTGCTGCTGCTGTTGTTGTTGTTGTTGTTGTTGTTGTTGTTGTTGTTGTTGTTGTTGTTGTTGTTGTTGTTGTTGTTGTTGTTGTTGTTGTTGTTGTTGTTGTTGTTGTTGTTGTTGTTCTTCTTCTTCTTCTTCTTCTTCTTCTTCTTCGTCTCAACGCAGAGGTTGGTGGGCTTGCAATTTCTGACAGTCTCTTGATCACCACATAACTTCTTCTTCCTTTTATTTCATTCGCGTACTCCTGTCTGGGCGTTCGCCTCTCACTACGCCACTCGATCAGGGTGGTGAATCAGTTTGAGTGGCATATAGCAGGCGACCAACCATAATGGTTTTCCTTTTTATAATGGTTCCAATTAGCATTCCCTTTTCAGCCACCCTCTTCAAAAAACCTCATTGGACACTCTATCTGTGCACGATATTCTTAAAACGCTCCTCGAGCACCACATCTCGAAAGCTCCTCTCCAGTTTTTCTCACAGTCCGAACCATTCTCAAAATGGTGAAAAAAGCAGCATAAATTTCTTCCTTACAGCAGGAGTCCACAGCCAAAAATTTGTGGTACGATTCATAGACATCTTAGAAGTAAAACAAGACACAGACCAAGGATTAAATTTTATAAGACAATTGCAATACCCACATTGATTCGTGCGAGTGAGGGGTGGGTCATGACAAAAAAAAAAGGAATGCGGCAAGATTCAGAGTGCTGAAATGCAGTTTCTTCAAAATACTTTGCAAGACATAATAAGGAATGAAGATATCAGAGCAGAACTCGAAATAAAGGACATAAATGAAATTATTTCAATTTACAGGAGACAATGGTGGGATCAGAAGAATATGGTGAATTGGCACTTTTGGATGTTAGCGAAAAAAGAGTATCTAGTAGTAGCAGTAGAATCAGTTAATACTGTATTCACTTTTCTATCACCTATTTGTACGACGTGGGTTTTTCGGAACTGACAAGCATGAAAAGCAAGAAACGCAAAAGGCTTCTTGCAGTTAAACAGGAAATGGGTCTGCGTGTTTGACTTCAATTCCACCACAGTTTGAACGACAAACTCAAGTTTCCGATTAATAGTTCAAATCTTCAGATCTTTGTCCTTTGCCGGGGTCCTTCTGCTACAGTTTCCAGACCTTACTAGGAGGGTGCTTTGGGTACTACAAGTATTATGCGAGTGAGGCGTGGGTCGTGACAAAAATAGAATGCGGCAAGATTCAGAGTGCTGAAATGCAGTTTCTTCGAAGTACTTTAAACTGTACATTGTAAGATAGAATACGCAATGAGGATATCAGAGCAGAGCTCCAAGTAGAAGACATAAATGAAATTATTTCAGCTTACAGAAGACAATGATGGGATCATCTGCAAAGGATGACAAAGGATCGATTGCCGAAAGCGGTACTGAACTATAAAGCCATTGGTAGAAGACACTTGGGTCGTCCGTGGATGAGATTGGTGCCGGAACAGATTTATATAACTTAATCCTTGAAGAGGAGAAGAAGAAGAAGAAATTTCTTCCTGACTTCAAGGGACACGTTTCTAAACAACAGAAGAGGATCTTTTTTCTTGAAAAATGCACCTCCGGCTTGTGCAATTCTCTTTTTTAATTGAACTGGAGCAAGTCCCAGCCAACATAACGCAGCTCCAATGTTATTTAAAGACACCAACTTGCACCAGCTTCTTAACGTCCACGAATATCTCAGCTTTCTGTTTCCCAGTTCAGGAGGAATATTTCATGAGTTTACTGGATTAGAATCTAATCGACTTGTCTTAGTGCTATTAGGCCGTGGTCCACTCGTGCTGTTACGAAGAGACGTTTCGGGCTCTCCTCTGGAGGCCATCTTCAGTGTTATAACGATTCGCTAACTGACACGGTCTTCGCCAGTTAACCACAATACTTTTGCCCCAGAACTGGCGAAGACCGTGCCAGTTACCGATTCGTTATATCGCTGAAGATGGCCTCCAGAGGAGAGGCCGAAACGTCGGTTCCTAACAGCACGAGTGGTAGACCAGGGCGTAATAGCCGGAAGATAAGTCAAGTGGATTCTAACACAGTTGACAACGGCCGTGAAAGCCTTAGTAACAGTTCATGACTTCAGTTTTTCCTTATTTATCGCCACATGTCGCATTTATCTTTTAGGATAGTGTTCATTTGTTAAAGTGCATTCGGAATTTTTCCCTAGTTGTTTCCAAAAGCGCAATGTCATATAGAAAACGGTTGGTTTTCATAGCGTACGCAATTCGTTATATTATCGTTTCATTGTAGCTGGCTTCCATGAAGTCCTACACAGTGTACAAGTTGAGTTGGGATACAGATTATACTGTGTTAGTTTGTAGTACACAGTAAGCAAATTAATTAATTGATTCTCCAGCTGTAGCCTCAGCGTTCCAGTAGAGGTGATGTAGTCTCGTTGTATTTACACTGGTGTCCCGTTGGTGGAAACGTCGGGAACACTACGTCATTCACGTTTTAATTACCACGTGAGGATCGCTGTTACGAAGATTCTAATTATGTTTTGCTTACTGCCTTGTGTAAGTTCCAGAACTTTCCCTTTTGCTCGGCGACGAAAGTCACTGGCTGGCACTGTTTACCGACACTCACTCCTTTGTTAAAGGTGTTGTACCTTCACCTTTTGTGTGTAAATGTGTGGCAGTACAATTTCAGTCTCCTTCAATTGCGGTAAGTCGGCCGGAGTGACGTGCGTTGAGTTGGCGGAGACCTAAATTGGACCGAGAGGGGGAGGATATGGCAACCTGTCTTCCCATTGGCCTGGTGGGGTAGTGTTCTTCCCCTGTTGCCGCCAGACGGTGGAAGAAACGCCGTAGACCTCCGAAAGCGATACTGTGGATCGACCCCGGAGGTCGAGCCCGCGATCATTCTGGGTTTCTAGTGTCGTCGTGTTGATCAGCGACGTGCTCAAAAATGGTACCACGAAATCGTGAAGCAGCCCGGCCTGAGGTCCTGTGCCCCTATGTTTACGAGTTGAGGAAAGGTTTCGTGGTGGCTGTGGTTGAACCTGCTAGGATAGATTTCCTCTAAAACTAGTCTTCCTGCGACTTCGGGTGTGTATTCTGTGACCCACAAGGACTTACATAGGCCACACCCGGTTCCTTATCTTGTAGGAGATTCTCCGACTCTTGGTTCGCGGCTTTTTTGACGCTCTGACGATATAAAAAAATTCTTCCATGTCGATTTGCTGCACAGGAAATTCTGAAAGACCAACTTTCAGTTTGTCTGTTTGTGTTTCCGCTGATAAATGTACACCTCAACGTTGGAATCACCGAGACAACTAACACGGCGGCCACTTTGATAACCGTGAACAGTGAAAGCCTTCAAAACGTGTGGAAATAGAGGAAAGTTACCAACGGAAGTTTTAGTTTACAGAGCCTGAAGCAATAGAGTCGTTAGTAAGCCCCGTAAACCGCAGAAGCGCGATCAAGACGAAGAAGAAGAAGAAGAACAACAACAACAACAACAAAAACAAGAACTAGAAGAAGAAGACGATGATGATGATGATAATGAAAACTTAATTGATTCGAATAAGAAATGAAATACTCGTGCATCTGCCTTTAGGTTTTATTATTATTTTATATATTTATGGACACCAACCAAGAAACAAGACTACCGTCAAGCCTCGGAAATGGCGTTCTTGAGAGGAGTTAAAAGGTGTTCTAATCTCGACCGTATAAACAATCAGGCCATAAGAGAAGAGTGACAAGCTTTTAACTTGAATGAAAAATTAAATATTACAAACAACGTTGGAAAGAACACTTAGAAAGGATGTCAGATTCCAGACTGGCCAAACAAACCTGGAAATACAAACATTTAGTACACAGGTGTGTGGGTAGACCCAGGAATGGCTGGAGGATCTTTGAAGGCGGAACAGGGAGCACCTTGCTATACCGTGTTGTGAAGATGAATCATAATAATAATAATAACAACAATATTATTATTATTATTATTATTAAATTTTTTAATGGCCTCCACATCTGCCCTTATAGCCATTCCAACTTCCTTGAAGTCTTCTATCTAACAGAGCAGTAGAATGACTGTATTCTGATGTTCACATAAGGGAGTGCATCAGAGTGTGTTCACTCTCTTCAAAGCGTGCACAGAACAGTACAGTACGAATACCTTGGTACATGCACTCTACCTAACTGGGACGTATTGTAGGAGGAACGTTGATATACAGTAGAAGAAGAGAAATATACTACACATATGTAAAACAACAAGCAGTGGCGTATCTAGAATTTGGCCTTGTTGGGGGGGGGGGTCGGCTTCATACAAAAGAAAAAATAAGACTAATCCACAATAATATCTTTAAAATGGCTTAAACCAGTCGTATTACAATAAACGGTAAAAACGCAACAAAAGTAGCCTATGCGTTATTGAAACATTGTTTACAAGACACTTATTGATTGAACTGATTTTCCTACATTTCATATTTCAAACATATACTCTGATGCTGTGTAGTAAACCTGTTTGTTTAATTAAAAATTAGATACTTTTATATTACCGTACACAGCCGAAAGAAAATAGTAAAACAGCCTAAAAATTAAGAGATTAACAAAATTCGTCAACTTTTTCGACCCTCTGGAGGGGTCCGGACCCGTTCGTCCCCCTCCATAATTACGCCCCTAACAACAACTAACATGAAATTAAACACAGCACAGTTCTAAAATGATTAGGTGTCCTAGTCAAAGTCTCACTCCAGTATCTTCATAACACTCTTACTGGAGGCATTAATAATCTGATTGCCACAGTCAGCGCCTTGACTGCCACAAATTCTGTTCGTCATTTTGATGAATCTCACCAATGGAGCCAACACACTGCCGCAGGTATCTGAACAAGACATGCTTTCTGTGTCTTATGTAAGGCACTCTGTAACCGATCCCACAGACGTGTCTCAATAAGACCGTGAACTCGTATACATAAATAACAAGCAGGTTTTGTAGTACTCTTCTATTATTGAGGGTCTTAATGCACCAATAAACACACTTAGACTCATATGAAGAATATCAATTAATGAGCCTTATAACAACAAAACGACAACAACAATATTAATAATAATAAAAATTATCATCATCATCATAGTCGGCGTCGTTATCATCGTCACCATCACCATCATCATCATTTTGTTTTCGGTGCGGAGTGTTGGGCCCTGTAAATACAGGAGATTCAGGATCGCCATGTCAAATATCGTACGAGTTAATAGGGAGGGGGGGAGAATCCATGTCACAAACACGTAAACTGAAACTCTGACGTCACGAAAGCGTTTCGTGTGAGCCTAATTAGTTGAGAATATACAGATTATAGATTATAATACTGTATAAACAGACAAGTTAATTACTATAAACTTTTCAATTTTTAATTAATCAAAAAAATGTTTTAAGTAAGCGTTTTACAATCTCCAGGTAATTATTTCCAGCAAGACGGCAAAGTGGAGCAGGCTGAGATCACACGCGTGCGTATAATGCCATCGAATAAATAACTGGTATCGAAGTAAAAGTCGATTATCATGTAACACGGTCGCGGGTCCAACAACTACGTTGTTTGGGTAGGTCAGCGACGTTGGCTGGCCCACTCAGCTGTGTTTGGCAATGTTGCGAACGAGTTTTCTTTTCTTTTTTTTATGCAACAACAATGCGCGCGCCTTATGCAATGCAACACGCCAATGCAGCCTGGATTTCTTTTCTTTATTCTTGTCACACTACAAAATTCCTTTTATTCTTCTTCTGCTTTTTAAATTTATCGATCGCTGTGAATGTGCAGGGTACTGTTTATGGTATTACGACTTAAGCAAATTGTAATAAACTGAGTGAGTATTAGTTTGCAAATTCCATTTCGTCTGTTTAATATTTAAATATAGTCAACAATTGACAGAATAATCTACACACAGTGGCGTAACTCTTTTCTCTGGGCCCCCCGCAAGATACCTTTGCGGCCCCCTTACTACCCTTATTTATTTCATGTCATTATTCCCTCTTGAATACTAATCCTTCCTTAAGCTGTGCCATCTACTAAAATTATATAACGTGAACAGAAAGATTTTTTAAATTCTTTCTTGTATGATGTATACTCAATTAATAAAATATAACTTTTGTTTCAATTAATGGATTTATTTGTTATTTAGTACCTTTTATGTCTTTGGTCAATGTAAAAAAATACTGATTATCAGACATGTTACTAGTAAACAATTAAAATGTTGTCGTTTATTAAACTTATATGCATTCTGAAAAAAGTACAAATTTTATTAAATTTTATATTTCTCATTTTATTGACTAATCTCATATTTTAATATGAGAGGAGGAGAAGGAGGAGAAAGAGGAGGAGGAGGAGGAGAACAACAACAGCAACAAGAAGAGGGAGAACAAGAGCAAGAACAAGAAGAACAAGAACAAGCAGAAGAAGAAGAAGAAGACTCGTTTTCTTGGCTGTACGTCCAAGAGGGTTCCAGAGATCAGCTGTGCCTCTGAGTATGCCTCTATTTTGTCTGTAGTACTTGTAAGAAACAAGCACTTGGTATGCGGTTTACCCTCGAAATCGACACCTGAATTTTGGGGCTGATACTCACGTTTGTAAATCGACAATTTGCAAGTCTGTTTCAAAAACTGACTCCATCTTCAGGTCTCATCAGCTTGTCACTCATCACAAACTGAACAAAAATCCAAATTTGAGAGGAGTTAGAACTAACATTACAGTCCACAGTCCCGCCCTGCCTACACTTCGCTTCTCACCTTCAATTCCACATTTCCAGGTCTCTGGAATTCACTCTACCCACGTTTCCTTGGCCTGTCCTCTTTGGGTTTCTGTGCTCTTTCATCCTTACTACATGAGCAGTCCATCTCAAACCCTGTAGTGTCGTGAATTCTGATACAAAATATGGCTCACTAGGACGTACTCGTGGTTGTCCGGTTCAGTGGCCTGACCGAGCGGGACCCCCCCCCCCCCGAGGGTCAAAAAGTTGACGAATTTTGTTAATCTCTTAATTTTTAGGCTGTTTTATTTTATTGTTTTCAGTTGTGAGCGCTAATATAGTACTAGCTCATTTTTAAGTATACAAACTGGTTTATTACACAGGATTAGAGTATACGTTTGAAATATAAGATATAGGAATAGGAAATGTGAAATGTAGAAAATAACTTCCGTTAACTTTAATGGGACTGATCCTAGGATGTTATCACGCGTTTTTCTGCCTCTTTAAAGATAGTAATGTTGATTAGCCTTAACTTGTTTTTTCTTTTGTATCAAGCCGACCCGACTCCGGACCCTCTCCCAAAGCTAAATTCTAGATACACCACTGCTCAGGTCCTAATATTCACCAAATAATTTACCTAAATATAATTAATTCCCTACCGACTCGGAACACAACATTTTTTATGGGTAAAAATGTAAAAGTTTTACCTTATAGCCTGAACCGGTTTTCGCTTCTAAGAAGCTTCTTCAGAGGCTCTGAAGAAGCTTTTTAGAAGCGAAAACCGGTTCAGGCTATAAGGTAAAAACATTCATTTTTGTTCGTGTTGGTATCCAAGTCACTTTACAATTATAGTAAAATATTACCTTATATTCGGTCCGCCGTGTGACTTCTCAATTTGAATTTACGTAACGCGTTTCAAGGCATATGCCTCATCATCAGACGTAAAATTAAAAAACTTAAAAACACACACATCACACGAGAAACGTGTTTGTCAAAAATAATAAAATTGCAGCTATTAACATATTATGTGCACTTGTTGTTGGGTGCGCACCCGTTCAGGTATTGTCCGCTACTGATCGGAAATCGTTGAGCAGTCTCAAAGCAGTATCATATAGGCGGTTAGATTCAAAGTTCAATTGTTCATTCAAAACAAACTCGCGACTGCTATCATTACTATATGCATTATAAATTTCAAGCTCTTCCAAGACATTCATAAATCGGCCCTTATTGCTTATGTGTAATGGCATCAGATTAGACTTAAAGTCTGTATAATTGTGATTGTGTTGGGTCAGATGTCGAGTGTAATTAGATTTTATATAATTGTAATTATATGTCTTTTTTGGTAAGTGTTCACGGAAGCGTTAACCTCGCGGAAACCTCTTCCGGTCTGACCTATATAGAAGCTGTTGCAATCATTACAGACCAGTTTATAAATGCCTGTTTTTTCTTCTATGGGTAAGGGCATTTTAGGTCTAAGTATATTAATCAGCTTATTATTGGTTCTGAAAGACATAGTATAACCAATATTGTTCATCACTGAAGACAAAATTTTTGGCATAACATACGTGTATTTCGCAGATATAAACTTTTTCTGTGTTTTATTAAGTGGACGGGGCTTGAGTTGAATATTATAATGTTTCTTTAATAATTTATCAATGATGGAACTACTGTAACCATTGGAAACTGCGATAAATCTGATAGTATTTAGCTCAGCCTGGAAATCATTATTGTCAAGGGGGACTGTCAGCAATCTGTGGATTAAACTAATATATGCTGCCATTTTTTGAGAATATGGGTGGTGGGAGTCTGCATGTATTGTATGGCTAGTGGCAGGAGGCTTCCTATAAATATTGAATTTCAATGTGTCCATTCGTCTAGTGAGGGTCAGGTCTAGAAAGTTGATTGTGTTATCATGCTCAGTCTCTAGGGTAAATTGAATATTATTGTTGATTCCATTTAAAAAAATGGCAAACATTACCGAAGACTGAGATACCCTCAACAACTTATAAGAACTATACAAGGCCTATATAACGGAACAAAAATAGCTGTTCAAAATAACTGTAGGATATCTCAACAAATATAGGTCAATCAATGTGTTAGGCAAGGCTGCAGTATATCGCCTACTCTTTTTAACATTTATATTGACGGTCCGGTAAGGAAATGGAAACAAAAATAAAAACATTTGTTTTTAAGCTTCATCAGATTTGCAAACAGTACAATATGAAAATCTCCACTATAAAAACAAAGGTAATGGCTTTTCGACGCAAGGAGCCAATAAGAACAAAAATAGTGATTACAATCAAATTCTAGAACAGGTGAACCACTTTGATTATTAGGGAAATGATATTGGCTGTGACAAAAATTATGATACTGATGTTAAATTCCAGACAATCTGTGGGACAATCAACTGTATTTTAGAAACAAGGTACGTCGAGACACAAAATGTAAATTCCATAAAATTATGGCAGTCCCTGTACTGTGCTATCGGTGTGAAATGTGAAAAAACAAACAAAAATCTAGACAGTAAAATACAGGCCTCGAAAATGGTGTTCTTAAGAGGAGTTAAAAGGTGTTCTAAACTTAAGCGTGTAAGGAATGAGGCTATAAGAAGAGAGTTTACAACTTTTATCTTGAATGAAAAACTGAAAGATTACAAAGAACGGTGAAAAGAACAGTAGAAAGAATGTCAGATTTTAGGCTGGGCAAACAAGTCTGGAAGAACAAACCTACAGGATACAGGTATGTGAGTAGACGCAGGAGGATTTTTGAAGGCGGACCAGGCAACACCCTGCCTATGGCGTGCTGTGAAGATGATGAACAGTTCACCTGCTAGGCAAGGTAGTCTACCTTACGTAAGCCGTTTGGCGTGACCCCCAAGGCAGCGTGGCCAGCACTACGCTTCAGCCGCACATTAATATTCCAGCATTTTTCCCGATACTCCTTTTGCACAGGATAAGTCGACATCAGGGCTGAATACGGCGCGTCCTGGAATCAATCCCAAGTCCTTTAGATTAGCAGCCAGCCGCCCTCCCACTGCTCTACTAAAATCGTGTTTTTGCATGTATAATATTTTTTACTGTTAACAGTCTTATCATCATCATCATCATCATCATCATCATCATCATCATCTTCTTCTTCTTCTTCTTCTTCTTCTTCTTCTTCTTCTTCTTCTTCTTCCTGCTGAAGAATTTTTTGTTCCTTTTCGGTCTACTAAGGAGGTCTAGGCTGACCTATTTGGCACGTGTCCAAATACTCGCAACATCTCCCATTATTATAATTCGGCAAAGTCTCAATTTTTTGATATTTTATCGTCTAATCTTTTCATAATTCTTTTCCGATTTAGGGGACGTAGCCTTATTTACTTGTTAAAACTTTCACTCCAGCGCTTTCCATTTCATTATAAGGCAAATTAATTGAGGACTGATGGAGGGAGGTACGGAGAATGAGAGAGGAAGGAGAGGATGCGAATAACTGATGATCCGATTGAGGACGGTGGGTATATAGAGGGCTGAAATTCACTGAACAAAGAGAATGGCTACTGCAATACTTTCTTGTAGGCTGACGGAGAAGAAGATGAATAAGAAAAAGAAGAAGAAGAAGAAGAAGAAGAAATATATCCACGCGGATACAGACAGGCAGACACACGCGCACGCTCGAGAGGGAGTGTGTTAGAGACAGATAGACAAAGAACAAAGAGAGGAAGGGAGAACGAGAAAGTGAGTGAGAGGGAGAGAGATAGGGAGATAAATATACAGACAGACCGAGACACAGTTAGGCAAACAGACAAAGAGAGGGAGTGGAGAGAAAGAGAGAAAGTCAGAGAGAGCGGGAGGGGGAGAGTGACTGTGTGTTATAGGCATATGTTTTACGTTAACTAGAACTATTTCAATAAAGTAAAAACAATGTGACAACGTGAGTATATTTTCGATTGGTAAAACATAAATTTCTAGTGGGCATTTGTAGCTATATTTTGTTTTGTTTGGTTTCAATTTGAATTGTTGTATCACACAAACACAATGCTATTATTTATTGTTATTATTATTATTATTGTTTTGCCATCACATTTTCTTTGTGTGTTTGAAAGTATAAATGTAGCCTATATGGCCTATGTTATTTGACGACATATTTATAAACTAAAATTTTGAATTTGCTGAAAATTTTATGTTCGATAATGGGATATTCATTCGGTATATATTTTCCGTTTTTATTTATTTTTTTTTTTATATTCAATGTTAAGTATATATAATATTGAAAGTTGGATTTTGGCTAATTTTCTTCGTTAATACTAAAAATGTTGGGACTTTCAAACACCCATATCCACTGTTTATAGGACTCTAGTTTGTTCCAGACTTGCGCACCTGACAAACATATAGACTTAATATGCTGACATGAATTCATAATTGGAAAATGATTTTAAAAGTTAAGTATTTGTGTGTATGTGTGTGTGTGTGTGTGTGTGTGTGCGCGCGCACGCTGGCGCGTTTATTTGTTCTTTGTAACTACTGTATGTTAACATCTTAATATACTGTAGTAAGCTCCCTGAGTTGCAGAACTCGTTCATTACTTTTTTGATCGAAATACAATTATTATAAGATAAATTTCTGTACTAGATAATTTTTCAATTACTGAGATTACAAAAACCACGATGCTCTTATAATATATATTATAACACATATTCTGATTACGTACCTTGTTGTTAACCTTGGTATTGTTGTTTGAATAGAATATTTGTAATATAATAAATAATATCTGTGTCGATATATTCTGGTAGATCGTCTCACGTTGTTGTTGTTAATTCAGAATGAAGTTCTATCCAATTTGGTTCATTCCATTAATCAAATTGTGATTTATAATTATTACCACTACCGAAATTTATTTATTTGGTAGATTTTAATTAAATTGGGCGCCATATGAAACTTAGATTAACATTCCATAAAGTTATTGTTTATGAGGGAAACCAATATCTTATTTGGTTACTTGAAATTATTGATTGGAATTTAATTATTTTTGTTTACCTTTATGTTAATTCACTTCTCTTGTTGAAGAATTTAAATAACACGTGGCGCCTAAAAATTAGGTACTGCCAACGTAATCATTAAGGTGGATTGAAAACTCTAACCTTCGTAAATAGAAAAAAATTATCAATTATTAAAATAATAATTCGTACTAGATTGATTTCATTTATAATTCATTTATTCTTACTTTGACTGTGGTTTATCTCTTCTGATTTCAAATAAATAACATTTGGCTTAATAATAATTTGACCAGGCTTACTATAATTTTCGCTCAGTGGTTGGCAACTCTACTTCATTCAAGCTTAATAAGAATTATTTTAAATTAATCTCAGTCGTGAATTCTTTTGAACTACAATAATATTTAACGAAATTGGCTGTCACGAAGTACAAAGCTTCACAATAATGATTTGATTATAGTATACACAAATAATACCTTATATCTAACAATAATAAAAGTTCGTGTATGCCGAACTGTGGCTATTTTGAGGTTACCCACATTTGAATACATTATACAGTTTCCAACATGAAACTCAAAGGAATAATAATTAAAAAAGGTTAAAAATTACTAAGGTGTTAGTGTTCTTGTGCAGTGAGATATCGTTCATAAGTGTACATAAGGTTGTGAAGTTATATCAATATGATTATTTATAATTTGGTTTAATATTTTTGAAGTATTCACACTATACTTTCCTTCTATTATACACTTGTTCTTATTCACATTTAACTTAATAATTCACTATATTGTCCTTATTATGTTATCACTAATTCACAACACTTTATATTTTTTCTGGGTTATGTTATTGTTTACACTCTGCACGTAACCTCTTCGAAGTTGATTCTGACTATGGGTTTGAGATTAAAGGTGACGCGGAGAAGCTGTCGTTTACACTCCGGATTCTAATGCAAGACTGCGAGAGTGGCTTCTAATTTTTGGCTTGTCGGCGTCTGTTTTTGGGATTGAGACTCATTCCTTTGGGGTCCACACACGCCAAATATAAAATTCCGATTGGTCGATAGTCATTACATCATCGACAATCGCGTGGGTCTTCGGGTTGGAGACACATTGGTTTTCTATACATAATTAACAAAATTCTTAAAACTAACATAAGTTTCTTATGCTAGTTACAATCGTCAATATATTATTAGCATTGCATTGCTTACTTTCTTCGGATTAATTCAAGACCTCACATGATATGTTTCCATACATTAATAATAAAATGAAAAATTTTAATGGTTGGCCTATGCTAATACATTAATTTTAAACGTTATATTTTTATTACAATTTTTGTCTTCTCATTCGTAAATATGTTTTATGCTATTAATAAACGTTTTAATATTATTAATCATAATTATAAACCTTAACTTCCTATAAACCTCTTAAGTGATATAATAGGCCTAACATTGTTTTGTGTACCTATGACTATTCTTTACTTCTTACAATCAAATGACTTAATTATTATAAAATGTAACAATTGGTCTTTAATTTTAATATACAGTATGAGCTTTTATTATACATATTGTTATTTAAAACATGCTTTGTATCTTATAATGTCCCTATCTATCTTCTACAGAATATGCAGGGTTTTTTTTGTTCAAGTAGACATCTGGTTAATTACCTTATTATTAGTATATTAGGCCTATAAGCATTTTAGATTACTTGTGTCTTAATCTAATCACATATGCCATTTCTTTACATATTGGACACAGGCTATACAATTTTCATGCCTTATATTGTCTCAGTTCATCTACCAATTAGATGTAGGGTTTTGGTTTACATTGAATTCTTACTAACTATGTTATTATTTGTTCATAAACAACAATATTGGTTTCTTTAACATTATTGGTTAGTAGTCAGTTTATTTGTCACTCTTTATACTACTAGTTTAGTTAAATTACATTCTCCCTTACAACTTTATTATTCTTTAATATACAAAAGTAGGCTCCCTTCCCATCATACACTATAACATTATTATTCAAAAATAAAACCTTCGCAACATTTTTACAATATAATGATCTCTATTTAACTTGTATAAGTGTCTATTCTTTATACTCAGATATAATAGAATCTCTACCTACAGTATATTTGATACAGAATATATGTTTATAGGTTTTTGTCACACATTTTCTTAAGGTTATGTTGCAAGTTACTGGTCAAACTTGTTCAGAATACTTTATTTTGTTATTATTGTTTACCCTGTGTCATTTGCACAGTTTAATTATCATTGTTTATCAATTTTTTCTCTTTATAATACATATAATTATGTTCATAATTATCTATTTTTTAATATAACTTTATACTTATGATATTTCCAATCCAGTCTTACGTCTGAGACCTAGCTGGACTGTTAAGCTTGTTGCAAACTGATTTTTCTTAACCTTAATTACATTTTTTCTGATATGCTAAACATTAAATTTTTCAATATTTATATTAAGATATCTTTCACTCATCTCCTAATCTATTGGGTAATTTATTATGTCATAAATATAGTCTAGTCTAGTCATTTTAGATGTCTTTTCGTCAAGTTATTTATGATATTGGCCTTCAAGGCTACTTTATGTTTTCAATCTATTCATGCATCTATAACAATTATGCTTTATTTATTCATGGTTCATTGAATTAGTTAATATAATTCTTCCTTTATCTAATTAATTGTTTATTTGATTCAATTTCCCTAACTAGTTTGATATTCAGTTGGGTTTATTTGTTGGTATCATCTTGTGATGCTACAATATATATTACAATGAGACACACTATGTGTGAATATATGGGGCCATATTTACGATAAGACTTAGTTGGTGTCCTGTGCAAAGGGGTGCGAATGTTATAAGACAATATTGTTATTAGAATGAGTACTGCAAGTTAACGTAGTTTAAAACGATAAAAAATAATAAAAAACAGCAGCGGAGTGTAGTGCGGCGTGAAAGTTAATAAGTGTTGTGCGCGTAACGAATTGTGCGAAGATAATTAACATTAAGCCAGAATTAACAGGCACACTCTAAGTGATTTATATTAGTGTGGAAATAGGACTGACTATTTGTAACTAATTATTTTTCTATTTGTATCGGCCATTTGAGGACCCCATTAAAATATTTATTCTTTATTCCTTGTTCTTTTCTTTTTCTACAATATTCTTTCATCTTTTCACTATGTCTCTTCTTCCTATCTTCAGTCCACTTTGAACCTGCGTTTTTCTCTATCCTACCCTGGACTCCTTCCATTTTTAACACTTTTGCCCGAAAAATTTCTCTTTCAATTGCTTCTTCTGCGTTTATATTATTTTTCCCTAAATCCTTTTTGACTTCTTTAATCCAACTTAATGTTGACTTCTTTCCCCAAAATATTAGAAGATCTGTTTTGTTAACCTATTGTCGTCCATTCTATATAAATATCCAAACATACTAGTCTTCTTTTTCTCACTGTTTCTGTTACATTTTCTATACTGTGATGTATTTCATCATTACTTCTTAATTTCCAACCTTCTGAAGTTTATCGTGGGTCTAATTATTTTAATATTAGATAAACTTTAATAGTATTTATTAAATTGACAATGTAATTAGCTATCCAACCACATGCAGTTGAAAATGGAAAAGTCTAGAAACCGGAAGTTCATGTTCACCAACACGTGGTCGTTTTTGTAGTAAACTCTAGAACGTCATAACTTGCAAAAATGACGTCATGTGCGCTAATCTATAAAAGCACGGGTGAGCCGTGAATTTAGTCAGTCTTTCGCAGTCTTTCATATGGCAGTCTGGCAGTATCTAATAAAAAGTCCTCGAAGTCGGAGTGTATTGTCGAGGGAGCGGCTGAACTAGACCACGTAGTCAGGCACGGCGTTCGAGATCTTCAACGACCGATGGCTGTCAACGAGGACTGAATCAGAAGTGACATGGTCGGACACAGCGCCATCGTGGAAATTCTGAAATCGACATCCCAAGTTAGGACGACAACAGCTGGTGTGGGAGCAAGAGGAGGCCTGCGAGATTGTCTGGCCTGATGCTAGTCAACCCAGAAAATTCAGGAAAGTGGAATTGTAAAACTCTGTATAAACTATAAAACAATAAAAGGCTCCTTTAAATTTATAATTATAAAATATTTTAAATTTATATACATTTTTGAATTCATAACTGTATACCTTTTATATATATTAAAAAAAAAAAACAATAAATGTAGACCTTACTCCGAGGCTGCTTTGAGTACTACAAATATTTAAAGTTTTACATGAACAGGCTACTGGCCTGTTGCACTACCCTCTACCAGGAGGGCCTGAGACTCTTCTGTCAGGGTTACTATACCTTAGCCGAAAGGCTCCTATTTGGGGGGGGGGGCAGGAGATTCGCCCTTACCCTTTTCTTTCTGAGGTAGGACTTGGTGACTTTGTATCAGTTATTCTGGTACTAAATGTTTCTTAGTATTTTACCTATCGGTATCAGTGAGCATTCTAAAATCCTAATCATCCTAAACCACACAGAATTAAGAAATTAGAATTGAAAAAAAAGACACCCTAGCCCTCAATTACTCTAATAGCGTCTGGGTCAGAAAAGAACAAGAGGCAGTTAAGAGAAACTAGAAGAAAAGACCAAAGGAAGGGATATCAGCCAAGACAAGTTGAAGCAAAGTGAGAATCCAGCTAGGGCACATCGGGATCGCCAAACCCGTATCCACAAGATGTGGATCTCTGATGTGATAAGGAATGAAGATATCAGAGCAGAACTCGAAGTAAAGAACATAAATGAAATTATTTCAATTTACAAAAAACATTTTTGGGATCATCTGCAAAGGATGACAGAGGATCGATTTCCGAAAGCGGCACTGAACTATAAAGCCATTTGTAGAAGAGACATGGGTCGTCCGTTGATGAGATGGGTGCCGGAACAGGTTTACATAACATAATCCTTGAAGAGAAGAAGAAGATCAATAAATGTATTAAATCATCCAATCAAAATTTATTTTCCTGAAAGTAAAGTGCAGTCAGCTCTAACCTGTTACCTTGCAACATATATATTAATAAAATAACAATTGTAATACAGTCATAATATAAACATATAAAATAACAATTGTAATACAGTCATAATATAAACATATAAAATTCCAAATTACTGCATTAGTTTTTTTATTTATATTATAACCATAATGTCTGACAATCTGACAAATAATTTAGTTCTGACCTTAAAAAATGAATTTTTACGACGGTCTCACTGATCGTCGTATGGTACAGTGGAAAACAAAATATAAGACACCAATCAAATCACTAATAACCAGCCTTAATTATCACAATTAATAATCTGTAATCAACAAGATAGTCTCTTACAAGAATTCAAGTAAAAATTCCCCACACGCAATAATAATGTCAACTATAAAGCATTCCTCACAACAGCACTTCGCTACAAACACTCGACCCGCGCTAAAGAAATCGCTCAACACCACTGAAGTGACAAGCCGGCTGCTAAGGCTTTTCATAGGTAACGCACGCCTTCTAGAAATCTTCCTTCTCAATGTTTACGCCACTTAATGCTATTCAAGTGTGCTGTAGAATACGCTGGAACGTACTTGTACGCGGCCTTGACTGAGGCAACACCTGCCACACTAGGCGGGAGGACGGGTCGAGGACGCTTTCGGCTATTCTAGGTAGTTCCATTCGTTTCAGTATGTTTGTTGCGATAGACATCAGTAGACCTATATATAATACTTTTCACAAATACACGTACCTGATAACTGATAACAACATATAAGGTTCTTTAGCAAACTTAGGAAACGAACTATTTGAAGGTGAACCAAAATTTTCTATGAGGTATTGACAATATTAATTTTTTCAAATTATTAAAGATAACAAATTTGTATTTTGAATAAAGCTCTACATAACTTGATTACAAACCCAGATTATGTAAAAATTCAGATTTTTACAAGTATCTTAAAATTTGAGTTCCATTTTGGTTTATGGAGTCGTTAAAATTAAAAGATTTCATAGTAAGTGCTACATTCAGATTTGGGTTAAAATTCCCGTTAGTCTGACATCCAGTTTGATTCTTTTAAAATTTTGATTTATTTTTTGTCCTGGGATTTCAAAATTTTTAAATTTCCGAAAGTTAAGAGTACGTTCTTATGTTAGTTAATAATCTCCTTAATTTGATAACCCATATGAATTTTTGCAATTTTATCAAAATTTTCACCTACTTTTTGAACCCTGGCGACCACAATTTTATTATAGTTGAAATTGGCTTTAATTTGATATCCCACATGGCTTTTCCGTTTTCCCATAATTTTGACCCCTCATATTTTTGCCTCCCCCTTATTTTTTAGGAATCAATCTGAAAAACAACTGGATTTTGTACTGTAAAAGTATGAATACGATGCCAAGTTTCACAAAAATCGGTTGATGCGTTCAATAGTTATCGTGAGACATACGCCAAACAGATAGATAGTAGACAGACAAATGGCAAACGATCCACTTAAAACCGAGTACTCGTTTCGCTGGTCCAATAAATTCTGTGGCAACATCGACAAAAATATTTTAAAAAATGAATCCAGTTGACCTGGCGAATCTCAAGTTTTCAACGTTTATTAACCAAACACAAGTAAAGGGTTCACTTAAATAATAATCTTTTATTTTTTTAAGAGGGAAAACCGTCAGTGTGGGACTCTCATCCACTAAAAACTCACCTCTAATTCATTGAGGGGGAAAATGCTTTATGCACCGACAGAGGAGGCCGTGCTTCCTGTGGTGTGTGGGACTCTCACCCACTAAAAACCCACCTCTAATGCAGACATTCATATCCATCCTGGAACCACTTAGTGTATTACTTCAGGATGGAGCCCTTGTCGGGTTCCTTTTAGTTGTTCCTCATCTTCTACTGCCCGTTAGGTGTCTTTTTTTTCTAGTAGGACCCACTGAATAAATGCATTGCTGTGGTCCCATTGAGCTTTACCACGAAGCATAAACGCAACTACGCTCTCGGGCGTGAAATCCTCGAGCTCCATTTCCAGTACCATCCTGTCTTACGAATTCTGAACTCTGCACCTTTCCTCTCTATCCCAACGATCTTGCCATTTAGTGTATTAATAATATTAATAATAATAATAATAATAATAATAATAATAATAATAATAATAATAATATCTTACACTATTAAATTATATTATATTAACTAATTGAATTATATTCCCTTAATGTATATTAATTTATTATTATTATTATTATTATTATTATTATTATTATTATTATTATTAAAAGAAGAAGAACAACAAATGCCTAAAATCATTAAACTCGTATGGCCGTGGATTGAGAGAAAGCAGGGGCTGGTCGGTTTCTACCTGACGCAGCTTCTTGACGGTCATGAATATTCCGATGTTATCTCCACAGGATGAGTTAAGCCTTGTCTGTAGACTGCTGGTTGGAGATGATAACTCGGAGGACATTTCTTCAACTGCCATAGGCGGGCCACGATAAGAGCGACTCTGGTTGCGGATAGAGGAATTATAGTTCCAGATATCATCGTCGGAGCCATGGTAAGAGAGGAGGACATCTGGAAGCATGTTACGCAGAGGGCATCCTTCAGGCGATGAAGGAAGACTAAGCACGTCTGTAAAGTTGAGCAATGAAGATGTGATTCCATTGGGTGCAAGAAAGTGCAAGAAACCTAGTCTGAAGTAGCGTGATAAACGGTCCCAGGCTATTGCTCGATCGCCGGTGAAGGGGTTATAGTGGATAGGGGCAGTCACCACTTAAGATGGGAGTTCCACGCATCGTACATAAATGTATTCCCTCTCTTCCTTAAAAAAATTATTCGTTCACTACTACTTCACCTTTGATCGATTAGCTGTGTCCAGAAACAGGAAACAACAACAAAGAGGAAGAGGGAAGTGATACCATGGCTCCACTTTACATGTCTGAATCAAGGGATACTAGTATTATAGTTCATTCTATTATTACCGAGCTATTGTTGTTTCCACATAGTACTGATTAACTGCTTTCAACAAAATAACCTATTATTGTAGCTATTTAGTCCACGATAGATGGAAATAATCGATAATAAATCTCGGTCAAGTAACACATTTACTTATTTGTTTTCTTCACTGTTTTGAACCGAACCACATAAACCATGGGCGTTACACGTCTCCGTACGGTTGGGAAACGGAAGTGGGCTTTTTTTAATAACGGAATTGGTTTTGTTTTTGTACTGGATATGATTCGTTGCGTTTGTTGTCTTTCGATGTCCGCGCTTTCGATTCCAACAGCAGCGCACAAAAATAAGCGGCCGTCTGTTCGATCCGAGCACAAAAATAAGCGGCCAAGAGTGAAAAGATCAATAAATAGTAGTAGTGGCAGCGGCAGACCGGAAGCTGTTATGCATTGTTGTCTCGTGTTTCCGGTACGTTGACAGATTATACACATTGATTATGTGTCAAATTATGTTTGGAAGCGAGACACATGGGGAGGAAACACGCGTACGCTACCCTGCACACGCGTCGCCTCCACAAATAGTTTGGATTTCAACTATCCGTACTGTTCAAATTAAATAAAATGTTACGTGACTATAGACTGTGCCCTTAACGTCGGATAAAATGTACAGCATTTTATTTAAATAACCATGCTTTATTAGGGTATCAGATTTTAGGCGTCCGAATTTTGTCTACTTGACTGAACCGCGTTTATCAAGCCTCTGATGATCCGTTAGTCACAGGTTCCAATTGACAGTTTGATTTTACTCATTAATTCCCGTATAAAATATAAATTTAAATTATCTGAACGACGGGGAATAAAATTTAATTCTTGTGCTGTGACTTATTTGATTTCTAAGATTTCTACGAATCGTTCCACCACCATTCCTAAATTTCTTCTTCTTATTATTATTAATATGGTTGTTGTTGTTATGCTTCATTTTACGGAATACTTGTTCCGCAGAGGACTGTTAAAGTAACTCTTAAATTTTCTAGCAGTAACACGTTACACTCAGGGGCCGATTAACCATTAGGGTGACGAGGCTGTGGCCTAGGCCGCGGCCTCCACCCCACCCCCCAAAGGGGGCGCAAAATTTTAGCTACAAAATAATAAAATTTTACGGCTAAATGTAAAATTGGTAATCAATTACAAGGATACAAATTTGAGTTCATTTTAAACACAGGCGCCTGTTTGCGAGAAAATATGGTAAGACTGTACATAAATAATAGAAGTGTTTTCCAAACTGTTTTCTCCGGTTATGAGCCATCGGCGCCCGACGCTCATAGAGCTATGCCGCCGCCCGACTTTCGTGGAATTACCGACCACGTTATCTATTCCATCCACCTCCACCCCACCCCTTCACAATCCCCTCCATCCCTTTTCATTGCAGACAAGTTCGGTATCGCTCATATTTGCGCATTCAAAACAAACATTTTGGTTATGGTTATGTCGATGTCGTTATGTCGTAGTCACGGTCGTATGGTTGTCTGGAAACTCTCGTGGTGGGGGAAGGGTCGCTTATAAAGTCCAAAAATGTTTTATTTATTACCCGCTGGAGGGAGCGTCGATGTAAACCTTCAAGCCAAGCAAACTACAAATGGTTGAAGGTGTAACTCTAAAACAATCTCTGAAAAATAGCCTCAGTTTTTAATTCTTGAGACTATTTCCAAAAACAGTAAGGTATTTGAAATATTCCTAACTAAGAAATATATTTTAGCGTGCTTAAAGCTTCATTCAGCCCCTTGGAAATAATCGTAAGAGTAGCTTATGGGAGGTGAGGGGGCGATAAAATATAATTAGCCTAGGGCGCCAAGATAACTTAATCCGGCACTGATTACACTGTTCACAGTCACAAATTATACCAGATGCATTCGGAAAAAGAAATAAATAAAGACACATAGGCCTACATTTATTTATAAAAATTTCCTTGGCTCGCGTGCGCTCGCCTAACCCTTGGAGTGTAGAAGATGGCAACGACGACGATAATAATGATGGTGATGATAATGATTTATTTATGTGAACAATATTAGTGAAGAAAAACGACACAGGCCTACTCGTAAAATTTGGATTCACAGACAAATACAATCGTGTTAATTTCACGCCCTTTTGGCGTGTGTAATATCTCACACCACCGTCGCCTATATTCCTAACTGTTCCAGGTTTGAGTCTTCAGTTCTTCATACGATGTGTGAGAGCTTCAAATGGTCATCCAGGATCTTCGCTTTACTCCGGCCCATCTTCTACATTCCTTCCGTTGTGGCCTCCAAAATCGTTGTCGTCAACAATCCAATTTGAGTTAGAAAGATTCTGATAAAGGTTAGATTCTTTTGTAAGGAAAGTTCGCTTAAAATATTTCGCAAAAACATGAACAAGATAAATGATTCTGTAAATATTCCGTAACAACAAATATTCCGTAAAATGATGCATAACAGCAATAATAATAATAATAGTAGCTGTAAAAGTAGTAGAAGTAGTAGTAGTAGTAGTAGTAGTAGTAGTAGTAGTAGTAGTAGTAGTAGTAGTAGTAGTAGTAGTAATAGTAGTAGTGGTGGTGGTGGTGGTAGTAATAGTAAGAAGAGGGAGTCAAGGGGGAACCTTGCTTCAGCCAACCTCAACTTCTCGCGGTGACTCCCTGTTTCTACTAACGAGGCTCTGGCGACCGAGTGTCACCCGGTATAAGGTGACCCGCTCTACCAAGTGCCAACGGCGTCCTAGGAGGGCAGATGAGGGAGTAGAGTTTAGGTCACCCATTTGATCTTGGGTTGGGAAACTGTCCCTAAATGCTGAAGAGCCAGCGGATGGTCAACGGCGTAGGACCAACAGGACTAACAAGTCTCTATTGTATCTTGAATTAGCTAAGATGCTGCTGACCTACCAGCAAAACTTTGTTGAACCCAAGAAGAGGACAGGTGCCATCTGGACAGATGAAAGGAGGGAGAGACATCGATCAGGAATGAAGGAGATGTGGGAGAGGAGGAAGAGAGAAGAGGAGAAGGGAGGAACCAGTTGAACCAAACGTAGTCCACAGTGGCTCATACGCAAAAAAAAATAGTAAGAAGAAGAAGAAGAAATTTAGGAATATTGTTGGAACGATTCGTAGAAATCTTAGAAGTAAAACAAGAGAACACAGCACAAGATTACATTTAATAAGCCAAGTTGGGGTAAGCGAGTGAGGCGTGTGTCATGACGAAAAATGAATGCGGCATGATGTCAGTGTGCTGAAATTCAGTTTCTTCGAAATACTCTTAACTACGCACTACAAGATAGAAGAAGGAATGAGGATATAAGATAAGAATTAGAAGTAAATGATACAAGTGCAATTATTTTAGCTTATAGAAGACAATGGTGCAATAATTTGTAAAGGATGACGGAGGATCAATTACCAAAAGCGAAGCTGAAATACAAAGCCATAGAAGAAACGTGGGTCGTCCGAAGATGAGAAGGGAGCCGGAACAAGTTTGTATTATCTGCGTAGTCCGTGTAGTGAAGAAGAAGAAGAAGAAGAAGAAGAAGAAGAAGAAGAAGAAGAAGAAGAAGAAGAAGAAGAAGAAGAAGAAGAAGAAGAAACATTTGTTTACTTTCTCTACATAAAAAATACCTCGAATAAAATTCACTTAATTTTGGATCTAAAATTTTAAAAAGAATTCTTCAGTATAAGAATAACAGATACAAAGCCACCAAATCCTATCTCAGAAAGAGAAGGGTGAGGGCAAATCTCCTGCGACCCAAAACAGGAGCCTTTCGGCTAAGGTATGGTAACCCTGACAAAAGAGTCTCTGTTCCTCCAGGTAGGGGGTCGTGCAACAGGGCAATAACCTGTTCATGTGAAACCTTAAAATATTTGTAGTAATCAAAGCAGGCTCAGAGTAAGAACGTGGATCGTCCGAGGATGAGATGGGTGCCGGAACAGTTTTACATATAATCCTTGAAGAGGAGAAGAAGAGAGAAGACAAAATTTTAAAACAAAACACGTGAATATACAAACTTATTAAATATACAAATTATTATTCATGTAAAGCTACAGAGAAAAACAAGCCCCTTCACCTAAAGTTATTGGCTGTCTTTGTGTTTTACTAAAAGTATACAATTCCTATAATGCTAGCAAACATAATATACAAGGAAAATCAAATTAAACAAGAAAATCTGTAACTCCAGTGAGCGGTAACTTAACTGCCGTCGGCCTGTATAGTTGTTTCACTGTTTACCTACAATGCTTATAAATGCACACACACACACACACACACCCTCTCTCTCTCTCTCTCTCTCACTCTACGTAAAACTATATATAGATTTAAATTTAATAACACCTATATTGTAGTAACAATAATAATAATAATATTACAGAACATGCTACGTGTTTCTCGGCTATTCCAGCGGAGTCCAGCTATAGGCTAATGTGTGTGTGAGTACGTATTGCTGCTACTTTGAGATAAAAGACAATTACGTGACACTTGTCACGCGTCCGCAACGAGACTTTTCCAGACCATACAGGTCCGCGCGCGCTGTGTTCAAGGCCGCAATCAATTACGTTCTAGTTTTTTTCTAGTAGACGCCTATTAGGGGATATTCTGGAACATCAGCGGGGTATAAATACAAGTACTCTGCTACGCTCAGTTTCAGTTTGAGTTGCAATTTATTCGAGTGCGGTTCGTAGTATTGTGGCGAAGTGTTATGTGTTTTATAATTGTGCGAGACTCGTTGACATTATTATTGCTTCTGGACAATTTTTATTTGATTTGTTGTAAGAGACTATCTTGTTTATTACAAACTGTTTAATTGTGATAATTAACGCTGATGATTAGTGACTTAATTGGTGTCTTGTATTTTGTTTTCCACTGTACCATACGACGATCAAGTTAGACCGTCGTAACAATATTATTATCATTATTATTATTATTATTATTATTATTGTTGTTGTTGTTGATATTTTTGTTGTTGTTATTTCAAACGCAGTAATAATAATAGGGAACAACTATTTTCACTATAAAATTAACGAGATACATTAAAACTTAAGTAGACTAAAGGAGTGTTACTGTGGGAACGAAAACTCTTATAGGTCTATATTAACGTAATAAATGTTTGAAAGGCTTTTTACTTCCACGTTCCATAAGGAAATGGAAGTGTGGTGATGGCAAAAAAATCGTGGTCGAGATTATTCCAGATTCTGATTGTACTACCCTCAAAACATGAAAAAAAATCATTTTTCGAAATGTGTGTGTGTGTGTGTGTGTGTGTGTGTGTGTGTGTGTGTGTGTGTGTGTGTGTGTGTGTGTGTGTCTATCTGTCTCTCTGTCTATAGATTTTTTTCTATGGCAAACGATAACAGCCGCAAATTCAAACAGAATCAAATAATTTTTTGCATACAGTCCTCAATTGTAGGGTACTCAAGACCTCCTGTTTTTGGTGAAGATCGGTTAAGAGAAAGGGGTAGTTTACCAGCCACATTTTATGTTTTAACAAGCGTAATTTTTTCTATGACGAACGATAACTGCCGCACATTCACACAGAATCAAATACTTTTTTGAACACATTCCTGAATTGTAAATTGCTGAAGGTTTGTTGATTTTGGTGAAGATCGGTTAAGGGAAAGGGGTAGTTTACCAGCCACCTTTAATGTTTTAACAAGAGTAATTGTTTCTATGACGAACGATAACTGCCGCACATTCAAACAGAATCAAATAATGTTTTGCATGCATTCCTGAATTGTAGAGGACTCAAGACCTATTGATCTTGGTAAAGATCAGTTACGAGAAAGGGGTAGTTTACCAGCAACATTTTATGTGATAACAAGGTTAATTTTTCCTGTGACGAACGATAACTGCCGTAAATTAAAACATAATCAAATACGTTTTTGCACATGTCCCTATATTGTAGAGAACTCAAGGCCTGTCTATTTTGGTGAAGATCGGTTAAGGGAAAGGGGTAGTTTACCTGCAACATTTTATGTTGTAACAAGAGAAATATTTTCATGACGAAAGATAACTGCCGCAAATTCAAATAGAATCAAATAATTTTTTACATATGTGCCTGAGTTGTAGAATACTCAAGGCCTGTTGATTTTTGTGAAGATCGGTTACGGGGGAAGGGTAGTTTACCTGAAACATTTTTTGTTGTAACAGAGTAAAGTACTTAATTTTGATAAATAAAGTATCCTGATAAGATCTTAATAATCCACTGTAGAAACGTAGATGAAATATCTATAAATGAAGAGGCTAGTTGAACGGGGTGGGGGTAATTTTCTATAAATGAAAATTATAGTTGAAGGGGGAGGGGATAATTTTTATATGTGTACTACGTTATCGGCAACAAAGTAGTAGTTTGTTGTTAAAATTGCTTCCCGGGCTGTTTGGGCGTAGTCCAATGTTTTCTGCAAAACCAGACGTTTCGGCAGTGCTGTCGACTGCCATCATCAGTGAAAATCTAGTGCGATAACGTGTGGAGGTATACGTTTGTGACCACCGTACTGTGGTTAAGGCTGAAGCAATAAGTGGAAAGAAGTAGTTTCTATGGAAACATTTCATTTCGTAAACGATTTTAAATATAAATCTTAGAACATGGAAGTCATGTATAGTTCTCCATACCGATATTTTTCTATGGCAAACGATAACAGCCGCAACTTCAAACAGAATAAAATAATGTTAAGCATGCAGCTCTGAATTGTAGAGTTCTCAAGACCTATTGTTTTTGGTGAAGATCGGTTAAGTGAAAGGGGTAGTTTACCAGCAACGTTTTATGTTTTAACAAGGGTAATTTTTTTATGACGAACGATAACTGCCGTAAATTCAAACAGAATCAAATACTTTTTTGCACACCTTCTTCAATTTTCGAGTAATCAAGGTCTGTTTATTTTGGTGAAGATCGGTAAAGAGGAAAGGGTAGTTTACTTGCATCATTTTATGTTTTGAAAGGGTAATTGTATTTTTTGACGAATGATAACTGCCGCATATTCAAAGAGAATCAAATAATGTATTGTAAGCATCGCTGAATTGTAAAGGACTCAAGGGATATTGATTTTGGTGAAGATCAGTTAAGAGAAAGGGGTAGTTTACCTGCAACGTTTTATGTGATAATAAGGGTAATTTTCTCTATAACGAACGATAACTGCCATAAATTAAGATATAATCAAGTAATGTTTTGCATACATCCCTATATTGTTGAGATCTCAAGGCCTACTGATTTTGGTGACGTTCGGTTGAGGGAAAGGGGTAGTTTACCTGCAACATTTTATGTTGTAACAAGAGAAATTTTTACATGAAGAAAGATAACTGCCGTAAATTAAAACACAATCAAATAATTTTTTACATATGTGCCTGGGTTATAGAGGACTCAAGGCCTATTGATTTTGGTGAAGATCGGTTACGGGGAAAGGGTAGTTTACCTGAAACATTTTTTGTTGTAACAGAGTAAATTACTTAATTTTGATAAATAAAGTATCCTGATAAGAAGATCTTAATAATCCACTGTAGAAACGTAGATGAGATATCTATAAATGAAGAGGCTAGTTGAACGGGGTGGGGGTAATTTTCTATAAATGAAAATTATAGTTGAAGGCGGAGGGGATAATTTTTATTTATATGTCATATGTACTACGTTATCGGCAACAAAGAAGTAGTTTGTTGTTAAAATTCCTTCCTGGGCTGTTTGGGCTTGATCCAATGTTTTCTACAAAACCAGACGTTTCAGCAGTGCTATCGACTGCCATCGTCAGTGAAAATCGTGTGCGATAACGTGTGGTGGTATACGTTAGTGATCACAGTACTGTGGTTAAGGGTGAAGAAAGAAGTAGTTTCTATGGAAATAGTTCATTTCGAAAAGTATTATAAATATAAATCTTAGAACATGGAAGTCATGTATGGTTCTCCATACCGATATTTCATATGAATTTACAGAGAATTTCAATGCTTCAGCGCACACATCTTTCAAACTAGAAAATCTTTCATTAAATATTATATAAAACTCTGTTCAGAGCTTATAACGTCTCGTTAGATTCAACAGGCGTTGACATAAAATCAATAAGTCGCTCGACATTTTTGCGAACCGCTGATGGAGGAAGGGATCGATGCCGTGGCCGCGGTGACGGCGGAACAGTTTTTCCAAATGTCGCACGGGTGTTTTGAAAAAAAAGAAAAAGAAAATATGCAGAATTGAAACCGCGGACACAATTAATGAGCGCTGACGTCAAAACATTTCTTTGCCTTTATGTCGAACCTGTTGCTGACAGACGCCAAGCAATTGTACAGAATTCTGTTGTATAAAAATGCGCCTGCGTCAGACTATGACTGGATCTTCTTGTCAATCTCCGGAAAACTCCAGTTGAAACTGTAATTACGTAGACTTTAGTTTCAGTTGGAGCGCGTGCGAGAGAGTGAGGGGGGAGAGAAAATCCTTGAATGTTCATAGAACAATATGCCATAGTTTCTTATCGGCTAGTCCCGTTTCCAGGTGATCTGCTGACCTGTTTCTGACTCTCCTTAACAATCAACATTACTATCTAAAGTGCTGAGAAATTAAATTTATTAAGTACTATTTGACAGACTGTGTAACAAAATTAAACTAAAAATTAATGTACAATGAAAAGATTTTCTAAATTCCTTATCGGGAACCGAGAAACGACCTATTAAACGTGCTTTGATTTATAAAAGACATTATCTTGTGGTAGATATGTTAGTTGTAAACTTCATTCGGCATTATTCATATTATTCATAAAACTAAGTGCAAATATTGCTTTCAATTGTGAGCCATAGAGAGTTAGTTAGTCATGGTTAGTCAAGCTACATTTAATACAAACCCGTCTACCTACAGCTGGCAGTTTGTCTAAGGTAGGTGGGACTCAGTGAGTAACACCGCGACAGTGAGCCTTAGGGCGTTTATTAGCCATGATTCGCCTCAAGCTTCCATGAATCTAACCTCCTCTAGTTAATAGCCGGTGCAAAGCGGCACTCTGTCTAATGTAGGCGAGACTCAGTCAGTAACAACGCGACACCGACTCCTCTTGTAACCACCGTGTTTGGATCGTCACTGCACACGGACAAAAGCAAACCGATTGGATTAAATCTTGCCGGACTGTTAGACCGTGATTCAAGATGTGCTTGTCGAATACGAAGGTTGACAGCGGTAGTGAGACTTGACGTTCTTACAAACCGAATCTCTATGGCGGTTGTGTATAGTGTGAGCCACGGACCTAATGCCTAACACTTCTATGGCGGTTGCGCTAGAAACTGTGGATCTAATACCTAATACCTCTATAACGATTGCACTAGAGGCCATGGACCTAATGCCTGAGGGGAGATTATGATTTTTTTTTTAAAGTAACGTTGTTTTAATTCCGTTTCAATACATTATATAATCGATGAGTCAAATTTGACAACCATGCTATAGGCATTATATTGACATTACTGACGCCAATCAGACACAAAATCACTAAGACACTGTAGTGAATATAAGGAGGAATCTACATAGTCACAAAAATAAAATCAAACATTAAACACAGTTTAAATAATTTTTTTTATTTAACATCATACAGACCAGTGACTCTCAACCTTTTTCTGTTGTAGCGAGTTCCCGCTGCACACTGCGTAAGAGTTAACAACAATTGCCCCCCCCCCCCATCATTGCCACCAGACATGACTGGATGCGCAATCCGTTTGCTTTGTTACCAGAATTCATCATCGACCTCCCTCTGGAGAAAAAAGATCAACAACTTCAGCAGACCCGAAACGTCAACTCACATATGGTGAACTACCACTTCTCAAGTTTCCGATGTTAGCCAAGAAGCCAAGAAAGAGGAACGAGGAATACCAGTGGAAGCAGTTACATCTTTCTACCACCAACATATGCGAGGTGAACTTCACGAAACTAGCAAACATAAAAAAACGAAACGCGAGGGACTTCTCTAATATGAACAGGAATCTATTATTTTAAGGCGAAAGCTAATAAATCCCATGTAAAAATTGTATTAAAACTCTTGAATATTTTTCTCTTGTTGCTTTTCCAAACACACGCATAAAACAAATAAAACATTTCAACTATTTTGGACGTGACATTACTTATGATCGAGATAGAGATATAGAAAATAAAGTGACGAATTTCACAAGAATGTGTGGAACGATTCGGAGAACATTGGGGAATGAATGTAGAAAAGAAACCCGAATAAAATTTTATAAAACAATGCCAATAGCTACACTAATGTATGGTTCTGAAACTTGAGTCATAAATAAATAAAATATGAACAGAAGTTACAAACAGCAGAAATGAAATTTCTGAGATCAGTTAAAAGGTGTAATAGGCGAGATCGTATAAGAAATGAATAAATAAGAAGTGATTTAAATATTATTGCAGTTAATGAAAGGACTAAAGAGTACAGAAGGAAATGGATATAACACATCAATAGAATAGAAGAAAGTAGAGTGGCGAAGATGGCGAAAGATTACAACCCTAGAGACAGAAGAAAAGTTGGTAGACCTAAGAAAAGGTGGAATGTGGAATAGGAACAGGGCGGTAAAACCTGAATCCGTTAATAAGAAGTTCCAAAATAAATGTTGAGTAAAATTATTTTAATTACTTTTACCAGCGATATAAAATATCTCGGAAGTTTCGTAGCGAATCTTGCGGCACAGTAGTGAACCTACCATACAATTAATAAGTTACATTTTTCTGTTTCATTAGATATTATATACCTACACAGTGTCAGAATTACGTAACAGGCTATACAACACAGCATTCATACGAGAGATAATATTAACCATATCAACCATACAGAATTAGTTAACTATGGACCATTTCGTTAAAATTCATTGCCGGGCTGTTTGGCCGGGGTCAATTGTTTTCTACAAGACCAGACGTTTCGGCAGTGCTATCGACTGCCATCGTCAGTGAAAATCGTGTGCGATAACGTGTGGTGGTATACGTTAGTGATCACAGTACTATGGTTAAGGCTGAAGAAAGAAGTAGTTTCTATGGAAATAGTTCATTTCGAAAAGTATTTTAAATATAAATCTTAGAACATGGAAGTCATGTATGGTTCTCCATACCGATATTTCATATGAATTTACAGAGAATTTCAATGCTTCAGCGCACACATCGTTCAAACTAGAAAATCTTTCATTAAATATTATATAAAACTCTGTTCAGAGCTTATAACGTCTCGTTAGATTCAACAGGCGTTGACATAAAATCAATAAGTCGCTCGACATTTTTGCGAACCGCTGATGGAGGAAGGGATCGATGCCGTGGCCGCGGTGACGGCGGAACAGTTTTTCCAAATGTCGCACGGGTGTTCTGAAAAAAAAGAAAAAGAAAATATGGAGAATTGAAACCGCGGACACAATTAATGAGCGCTGACGTCAAAACATTTCTTTGCCTTTATGTCGAACCTGTTGCTGACAGACGCCAAGCAATTGTACAGAATTCTGTTGTATAAAAATGCGCCTGCTTCAGACTATGACTGGATCTTCTTGTCAATCTCCGGAAAACTCCAGTTGAAACTGTAATGACGTAGACTTTAGTTTCAGTTGGAGCGCGTGCGAGAGAGTGAGGGTCCATTGTTTTCTACAAATACAGACGTTTCGGCAGTGCCATCAACTGCCATGATCAGTGTAAAATCGAGTTACGATAATGTAAGGTGGTCGAAGTTAGTGATCACTAATCAGATTACTAATATGATTTTACACTGGTGATGCCAGTCGATGGCACTGGAGAAACGTCTGTATTTGTAGAAAACAATGGACCACGGCCAAACAGCCCGGCAATGAATTTTAACAACATTGAGTCCGGCCGTGTAAGCCTACGAAGTAGATTATGGACCATTTCATTGTATGTGATAGCAAACCTAGTTTAGTTAACGGTCAATTGTCTCATTGTGTATGTGGGGATGGTGATACAGGGGGTAGGAAAGGTAGATAGATGGATACATTGATAGAGAGAGAGGAGAGAGAGAGAGAGCTGGATAGTACACCAACAATTTGTATGGAAAATATATATGCTTACATGTATTGGAGTACTTGAAAAAAAGTCGGTAAAATTACAAGACTCATCGTGGATATTTAGCACCCTTCAGAATTGAACACCACCGCCGCCCGCCCGGATCCACCTCCCCAAAACTAATAAATCGTAAAGTGTGCATCATTATATGTAGAAGAGCGAACGAAATTGGAAGGGTGGCAGTATATATGGGAAGCAGAGGGTTGGTTTGGTTGATATCGTCGGGGGTCGGTCTGGTATCGCAATGATTCGTTTGGTAGCAATAACCTTAGGGGAGTTTTTATTTTAGACAAGTGTTACCCCCGAATGACGACGACGACGACTACTACTACTGCTTGTTTCGTAATACGAGAAGCGACCTGATGATGTCGCGCAAATTGGTGACGCGACTGTCGAATATTGACGACCCGCACCGACGCGGGAGTAATAATTTTTAACGCAAAATTGGCTTAGACATAGTCGTGTCACGACACCGCGACGCCTGTATCGCAACACTGTGCACTTTTCCTCTTTGCTACTCAATACGTATGCTCATTGCCATATGGATGGTTTACAAACCTCTTTGGGCCAGAGGTGCCAATCGCCCCCCCCCTCCCACCATCAACACTTATGACGCTATCCCCTAACAATTTTAAGAAATGGATCCCCCTCTTAGGCGATAGAACCCGCCCCCATATGACAAGTGTGAATTTAATGGTACATAAAAAATGTTATCAGGCTCACAATCACAGAATACAGTATTTGAAACATTTACTACGTTTGTGGCTTTTGATTTCAAATTGATTCTAAGTAAATCAAATATGATTAGGTCTCAAAAAATGGGGAACTGCCCTTTTCTATATTTTTAGCAATAAAACTTCTAATTTTTTAACAGCTGTTTCCTACTTAACAGTATATTTTTGTGCATACTCATCTTTGATAGTTAGTTAACTACCAAAGTGACTAGCTATGAATTGGTCCGTTCTTTTTCAGCAATGAAATATATTACAGAATGCAAGGGAACAATTTTAAACACAAAATTCTATTATATATTATGCATTTTCTTGAACATATAAAAAGAAATGATATAGTTTTGGTCACATGAAAATATAAGCTGAACAATCGTATCTGGGAAGTAAATAATACATGAAAGTTACTTAAGTTTTATTTATCTTTTCGATAACAGTTTTTGTCTTTGTTTGATGGTAAAGCAACCTTTTTACTTGAAACTTGGGGAGAGGAGGAATTTTCACATGTTGGACCTTTACTAAATACAGTGGATCTCGCGAATAACGATCTCGCTTATAACAAGAACTCGGATGTAACGAGCAAAAATACGAGATTTGTTTGGTTTTATATCTTAGTAATGATAATTAAACGCTTTTAACGAGTAGGAACGCATTAGAGGCTTGTTTATAACAAACATTTTATCGCAGCCTTGTTCATAGGTTAAGGTCTAAATAAGTTCGTTACAATACAGCATTTTAAACATTCGTTTAAAATTATTAAGGAAATTTAGTGAAACTAATAATGTAAGTGATGAATTCGTGAAATATTGAAATAAATTACAAAAGTGTTTTGATATCTACAGATACAAAATTACTAAACAAAAAATAAATGACTTTTTTAAGGCTAATTTATGTTCTGTGTACGAAATGTAATTTTGACGATTCCATTTAGAACAAAGAACAAAAAGACAAATAAATTAGAGTGAATTTTATTGTAATTCAGAAATAAATATTGTACATGTGTCATGGAAAGTTTTGCGCTTATTGCCAGAAGCCGGATGATTTTTGGTAAGTTTTTACTACACAGTTACTTTTACTATATTTCGCGAATACACTATACGCTAATATCCAGCAAAGAATGTTAGCGTCTAAAAAATGTTTAAAGTCTAAATTTCACTTGTAAGCGCAGAATGTAAAACATATCAAAATTTTATTGTGCAAAGCCTTTTCTAAAGTAGATTTTTGTTGTTGTGTGTTCGATAATCACGGTATAAAAATTTACGCTTGCGAGTCGACAACTTGGATGTAGCGGGCACCCGGTTTTAACGAGCACATTTGTCCGGTCCCTTGAATCTCGTTATAAGCAAGTTCCACTGTATTATTATTATTTTTTTAATTGCCTCCCAAAATATGAATGACGCCAATAATGACACGCCTTGCTCATCATCAGAGACGGAAATTTATATTATTTGATTAACATACCACATTCTTCCTACGACGGACGGCTTCCTATTCCTCATACCTTATAATGTGACAATTAAGTTCGTCTCGATAGCCATTACTGTGTCTCTGGGTAACATGGGAAGCACCGTGCCAGAGAACGTAGAGGATCACATATTTACATTTAGTTACGCGAATGATCATCTGGTGCTGAGGCAAGATGCTATTTCGATCTTGAATTTGTACTTTAACAGATTATGCAGTACTATACCTATGAACATACATAATACATACATATAATACATATGTCGGATTGTTACAAGTCCTATGTCGCTGTTTCAGCCACATTCTCCAGTCATCTCTATTTTCCCAATCCCCGTCTCTGAAATCCTGCCTTTCCATCGCCTCGTTCAATTCATCTCTTCAGAATCTTCGAGGTTTCTTCTTCTTCTTCTTCTTTTCTCGTACTTATCTTTCTCTACCTACTCCTCCTCGTTATCCTCCTCCGCCTCGTTCTTTTTCTTCTACTTTATAATAATAATAATACTCTTGTTCTTTTCTTGTTCTTGGATCTTCCTGGTCGGCTTGAAGATGAGTCGCACGCCGCGTCGGATCAGCAACCACTCAATGCGGTCCGTAAACCTCGTAAACTTGATCTATAAGCTGCTTAAAACAACATCCTTTTCGGGAAAGCATCCTTAAATTAAAGTGCAAAGGGTTAATAAGTTGTAAGAACCGGGTTTTTCATAGTATCTCCAGAAAGAGTCTTTTTTACAAGAATTATTAGTAATACAAATTTAGGATTAAAGTGATTCCTAATGACATGGGATTTATTAAGAATTTCTCATTTGTCCTGAAGAAAATGTGACAACCACCCTTCAAGCTAGTCTCAGCCCCCTCCACGAGGAGCAGCTACTAGTTGCACAGTAGACCAAATATAGCCTATAATCTGGGATTTGGGGGGGGGGTAATGTTAGGCGAAATTTTCTAGTTAAATTAACCTCGTGTATTTAGTCTTACTTTTTATTGCTTCCATGAAAAATGTCTTTTATTTCTGTTGGTGAACACTCTACATCGTATTTAACTTATACTTCTTCTTCTACTCCTTCTTCACTCCAGGATTAGGCGACATCACCTCTTCCGGTCTCTATTTTCAAGTCATCTTTTGCGTGGTCTTCCCACATCTCTTTTCCCTCTAGGCGCATATTGTAAAACTTGTTGACGTAGCCTTTTCGCTTCCATTCTACCTATATGTTCAATCCAATTCAGCTTACATTCCTCGATTCTTGCATTTACAGAGAGTACACCCAATTCATGTCTTATCACATCGTTTCTAATTCTATCGTTTCGTGTACATCCATTTACGTATCTCAAGGAATTCATCTCTGCAGCTTGTATATGACCTGTATCTTTTTTAGATAATACCCATGTTTCGGAACCGTATAAATGAGTGGGCACTGCCATAACCTTAAAGAACTTAATTTGAGTTTCCTTTGTTGTTTTTCTCCCCAAATTTCTGTAAATGGTGCCACAAATGGCCTGAAATCTGTTTATATTTCTCTCGATATCCTCGTCAAATTTATATGTAATATCACATCCTAGGTATTAAAAGTGCGATATTTGCTCCAGCACTTTATCATCGATCGTAATTTTTTATCTTACGGGATGTTTGCCTTTGTAAGCCATTACTTTTATTTTATTCATAGATTTATTCAAATTATATTGAGCAATGTATAATGTACTCAGTTTGTGAATGACTCTCTGTAAATTATCTTCTGTTTCTTGCATAATGAGATGGTCATCTGCATATAATAAAGTATTCAAAATAGTCTCACTATTGGCACTACAGTCGTGCCAACCATCCAACCAGATTGTACAGTACTATGTGACAGGCGCAGATTCCCTTCCTCCCGAAATGGTCACTTCAGACGCTATGTTTTCGTCGTCTTGTGATTGTGATTATGACATAAACTTATATCACCGCGTTGTGTATGTTTATGGTTTTACTTTAAAATTACTTTAACATTTATCTGTATCTTAACACCATATTAATTTTTGATTGATGGATAACTAAGATGAGTAGTATGTATTTTAAACTGTAAGTCGATGTTATTAAAAAACAAAACAATGAACAGACAAACACAGATATGATATTGTGGTTGTACGTTAATAAATGTATTGTGTTGACAATAACACACTGTATTTTAATAGAACTTCACCCATTCCTGCGTATCATTTATACTTTAGACTATTAAAGAATGGTACAATGTTTCATAAGCCCGCCCCCAAATTGTTGCAGGATCCATCCCTGCTATGTGTCGGAATGTAGTTGTCTTCTTCTTCTTCTTATTCTTCTCCAACAATGATTAGCCCTTGGTGACCTGTTCCGGCTTCACAGAATTTATTCCCATATTTCTTTGGTCTCCCTACGCCTTCTTCTTCCAGCTGGTTTGTGCCTACTTGCCGCTTTTGGTAGTCTTCGATCATCCATACGTTCCAGATGCCCCTTCCTATTTCTTTTATGCAACTCTATTTTCTCATTTAAATTGTACATTTTTAACTATTCTCTAATCTTTTAATTTCTAAATCGATGTTGTTTAGAACAACCTTTGGCCGATATTGCAAATTTCATCTCCGCTGCTTGTATGCGGCTTTTATCTCTCTTTCTCATTATCCATGACTCACTTCCATAAAGAAGCACAGGGGCAGCCGTTACCTTGTAGAACTTGAGCTGAGTATCTTACCGCGTCTTGTTTTTAGTGATCTTCTTATGGTGCCGCACATCATTTGAAACATATGGAGTTTATTGTCTACGTCTCAATTGTTCTCATATCATATAGCTAAATTGTTCTTCCCTCTGTAGCTAAAGTGAGAGACTTGTTCAATTACTGTAGTTGGTTGTTAATAAAGGAATGTAGTGAATATAGTTGTATACAACAAAAGTAGTTGTCCTTACGTCAAGTCAGTCAGTAAGCAGGAACAAACCATCCAACTTTAGGATTCCCTCAACCAATTCTCCCTGTCGTTGGGTGACTTAGTAGCGCTGCCTGCTTGTCGGACCAACCCGCCATCTTCACATCAAGTTGAAACGTTAGCCTGTTTATATAACGTGGGGTTATTGATAAATCTACTCAAGTCCACTCATGTGCATTTACGGAAATTAAAGGTTTTCAAGTGCAATGATAAGTCATAAAATTGATTTTCAAGGTTAACTTTTATTAAATCCTTAAATTCGTAGTGACCGTCAATCAATGAATTTTTCCGGTGAAGGGTTCATGACGATCGATCAAAAAATATAACACATATTTTAACTTATTTGTGTTGACGTTTCGACAATGTTTACTGTCATCATCAGGACCTGTGTTCTACAAAAGAAATGTCAAACACAACAGAACAATTATTTGAGTCAACGTGTTTGTGTATGTGAGTGTGTGTGCGTGCATAAGTGTGTATCCTTGTATGTGTGAAAGAGTTGAAATAATTTGTTTTACATCAAATGTTTCCTTTAAAGAAACGAGAAAATTATAACATCACAGAACTTAATTTATACAATATTACATTTTAAATTACTCATAATGTAATGATATTTGTAATGAATTATAAAAGCAGTAATCAACAATTAAATATTAGAATTTGTACAGAAAACGTTTATACATATACCTATCAGCATATAGCATAGTAAAATATACTATAGCTAAATACAGATTATAGGGCTGTTCAATTATGTAATTATTAAAAGTTATTTTTATCATGTTTTACTCACTACTGGTATTAAAAACATCATCATTAATTTAGAGAATCCTAAATTACACAATAACTGTAGAACTTCACGAACTTACATCAGAGAATTTACATAATATTACAAACACTAGTTTATGGTAAAACCTATATCAAGTGAAAATGGATAATACTTATAATCATAGTGTTGTAAATTATTATTTATCGAGAACTAAGTATAAACTCTTCACCAAAAAAAATTAATTTTTATTATTTATAGCGTTTTTATATAGATGACAAAGCTGTAAAAAAAGAAAAAGAGAAATGCATAAAAAATTTCGTTTTTGAAACGTTTTGAAACATCGTTAAAACTTGGACTTGGGTAGTTTTACCACTAACCCCTCGATAAATAGTGACTGTTTTTTAAAACTTTTTAGTTGGAAGTTTCAATTTTAATTTGTTAGTTATGTTATTGGTAATGTTAAAAATTAATAATGGAGTCAAAAAGTGATGAAATGGATGATACGAATGAATGCGACAAAGACGTATTTTGCAACTATTGGAAACTTTATAAAACATAGGCTTCACTGTGTAATAGATCTTTACCTCAGTACAGCAATTGAGATGGAAGGAAACAGACTTATCAAGAGTTGTTAAAAATATCCGTAACTGAATCTCTTCCGATTATTTAATTTGGTCAAACTGTTCGTTCCTTCTTTGAGACAAAAGTGAAATTTAAAGTCCTTAACGCAGTTGCAGTATTTTGGAATTTTTAGAAATAGTCGGAGCCATGACAAACGTCCACTCCCGAGATTCAATAAGAACTGAGAAATTGTATCGAATTCACGACAAAAGCGCCCAGCGACATAAGCGCACATGCTGAAATTTGCGACATAAGCGCCCAAACTACCCCTCCCTGCCTCTAGCTACCTGCGGTCAACACCCTCGCTGAAAAACAATGAAGTGGGAATCCCGAAGCTCCAACCCCCTACCTCGCCGACACTTGCCACTGTTGCTTTAGTTTTTCGTTTATTAAGACGTGTGTGCTGGTGCGGTGTGTGCTACATAATTTTGCTGGCTGGTGAAATGGAACTTACGACGACAAATAAGGGTAAGCCGTGCGCGCTGTACGGAGGCTACTCGTATGTCTTAAAGCGGCAGAATGTGGAAGGGGCAATATTCTGGAGGTGTTCAAGAGAGAGGTCTACAAGATGCCGAGGACTTATGAAGAGTAAGTCTGGCGAAGTTTTGAGTACTAGTGAACATCAATGTGGCGCTCCAGACGAAGCACGACTGGAAGTCAAAAAATCACTTCAAAAAGCAAAAAAGCGTGCCCATGAAGAGGAAACGCAAATCTCGAGAATCTACAATCAAGAGTTGGGTGAACTTCACAACAAAGGTTTCGATTTTGTCACAGAGATTCCAGCTCAGGCCACGACTAGAAGAACTCTCCAACGACAGAGATGTAAATCACAAGGGAATCAAACAGAGCCCGAGAATCGTGAAGACGTAGTTCTTGACGAAGATTTGTTGAAGATGAATTATGGTAGCAGCTTTCTACTGGCGGATGACAACTCACTCGGTGAAAGAATATTGATTTTTAGTGGAAATATAGGAAGAGAGGAGCTAAACAATTGTGAAGATTTTTTAATGGACGGAACTTTTAAAAGCTCCAGCAAACAGTTTTCGCAGATTTACTCTATCCATGCAGATTTTGGAAGCTCAGAAGAAGAAACAAATATATACCCCGTGGCTTTTGCATTGTTACCAGACAAGAAGAAAGAAACATACGTCAAGCTCTTTCGACTAATTATTCAAGCTATACCTAACTGGAAACCGAAAAAAGTCAATGTAGATTTTGAAGCAGCGGCTATAATGGCATTGCAAGAGGTTTTCCCAGCTGCACAAATTCAAGGTTGTTATTTCCACCTGAAAAAGTGTCTATGGAGGAAGGTGCAAGAGTTAGGTCTTACGCGGGACTACAAAGAAAATGAGGAAGTTCGAACTGTGATAAAAATGTGTGCATCTCTCGCGTTTCTCAAGCCTGAGGATGTCGTCGATGGCTGGTTAGAGATTTACTCCCAGAACCCTGGAAATCCAAAACTTATAGAATTTTTTGACTATTTTACCGAAAGATGGTTGGAAAATGAGCAGATCAGCATACAACTATGGAACTGTTACAAGAGACGTCACCGGACCACAAACGCAGTTGAAGGATGGAACAATAAAGTGAACAGCACGTTTCAAAAGCCACGTCCTAGAGTTAAAGATTTGGTCCAAACTTTGAAAACGGAGGCCGAAAACTCAGCTGTGATCTACATGAGAATGCAATTGAACCTGGATGGAAAGCGAAGAAAACTGAAATATAAGAAACTGGACAAGAGCATCGAAAAAACAATCAAGCTGTATGAAGAAACTGGCAATATAAGGCAATGTCTTCGCACGCTCTCTTACCTTCAAAAGTTGGAGTAAACTTATAAAAAACCGAAATGACGAAGCTTTCTTCAAGGTGATTTTAAAAAAGCTAAAAACTTATAAAAAACCAAAAATTACAAAACTACAAAAAAAGATGTACAAAATGACGAAGCTTTCTTCAAGCTGATTTTAAAAAAGCTAAAAACTTATAAAAAACCAAAAATTACAAAATTACAAAAAAAAAGATGTACAAAATGACGAAGCTTTCTTCAAGCTGATTTTAAACACGCCTAAGTGAAAGAAATCATAATACATTGGTTTCTCTCATTTAGCCAGTCCAAAGCCTGGATAAAGTGTGATGGAAATCAGTAATCATTATTAAAATACTAAATGTTCGTTTTTCCTAAATATGCAGCCTCACCCATTCACTCGCACCCCTTTCAACCACTATCAGTTGTGAGCTTATGTCGCTGGGCGCTTATGTCGCTGGCCGCTTTTGTCGCGACCACCATATCTACAATGTAGCGTGTAGGCTCCGAGTCGAATAACCCGAATCATTGCTCTATTCACATACTACAGTACTAGTCCAAGTCACGGGAATTTAAGTGTGTGTGTGTGTGTGTGTGTGTGTGTGTGTGTGTGTGTGTGTGTGTGTGTGTGTGTGTGTGTGTGTGTGTGTGTGTGTGTGTGTGTGTGTGTGTGTGTGTGTGTGTGTGTGTGTGTGTGTGTGTGTGTGTGTGTGTGTGTGTGTGTGTGTGTGTGTGTGTGTGTGTGTGTGTGTGTGTGTGTGTGTGTGTGTGTGTGTGTGTGTGTGTGTGTGTGTGTGTGTGTGTGTGTGTGTGTGTGTGTGTGAAACTGATAAAAAAAGAACAAGAAACACCAAGAAGGTTTGAAACACCAAGACGTGTTTATGGCCCGGGTAAGATGACGAAAGCAGAATAAGAAATAACCAGGAGATAGATGAGCTATTGAATCACGAAGGCATTGTAAGATCCATAAAGGCTCAACGAATACTTTTTTTATAATTTTATTCATAATACAAATACTTAACGAATGGTTAGGTCACCTAGAACGGATGGATGATCAGCGTATACCAAAGAAAATTGTGAGGACGGAGGTCTATAAAAGCAGAAACAGGGACAGACTTAGGATAATATGGTTGGATGATGTGCTCGACAGTGGTTCCCAACCGGTAGTACGCAAGAAGACCTAGCTACGAAAAAAGTATTTACTTAAAATAAATAAATAAATATAAATGTATGTTCAGAACAACAATAAATTGTTATCGGACATGATTTAAAACGATTACCCTTAAAAAAACACAACCTAAACACTTTGAGGTGGTAAATACTTAATATTAGCAAAGAACCAACCTGAAATTAATTTTCAAAATCAGTTCCTGTTTAGTAAATTTTATGTATTAGGTTTAAATAATTATGCAAACTAGAAATACTAGGATTGTTCAATAGAAACACGTTTAGAGGCTGTAAAGAATATTTTATTCAACGATTTTAATAGAAGTCTCCATTAACATTAAAGCATGAGCCCCACTGTTGCACTAACCTGTAGATTCCCTGCTGGTAAAATTCTTGCGCCTGTTTGCGGAACCATTAGCTAACAGCAAACTCTACCTCAGCGTCCAATTTGAACCGCCGTCCTTTTAGTGATTTCTTTAATGTCCCAAAAACATGACAATCGCACAGAGACAAGTCGGGACTCTAAGGTGGATGTTGTAAGACTTCCCACGTCATACGACCAAGTAGATCCTCTGGTCTACATGGGGTCGAGCATTATCATGCAGAAAAATAACATCATTTGTGAGTTTCCAGGGACGTTTATTCTTGATGCTGACCCGTAAGCGTTTTAAGCTCTCTGCATATCACTCAGCGTTGATTTTGACACCATGTTCTTTAAATCTAAGTGCAGCACAACCTGATAATAAAAAAAGTACGGTCACCATTAATTTTTTTGCCGAAAGTCGGGACCTATATTTTTTCGCCTTCGGAGATTGTGCATGCTTCCACTGCATACTCTGACATTTGAAATTTGGGTTCTAGTTCATAGTGATAACACCAAGATTCATCACTGGCAACAATTTGGTGTAGAAAAAGCATTACCTTGTTGTCGATAGCGTATCAAATGGTGTAATGATAAGGCCGAACGCAAATATTCCTGCTCATCAGTAAGCAGTCGTGGAATCCATTGAGCAGCAACTTTGTGATAGCCAAGACTATGAATGATGAATGAACAGTTCCCACGCTGATGCTCAACATTTGAGAAAGTTCTCTAGCTTTGATGCGCCTATTTGCGCGTAAAGCAGTTTCCAGCTGTCTCACATTTTCATCTGATGCTGCAACACGTGCAGATCCGGAACGGGCCAAATCTTTAGTGGATTCTCTTCCTTGTCGAAATGTATTGCACCATTCAACCACTGCCGTATGACAATAACTATAGTCACCATATACAACTTTCATGCTCGTATAAATTTCCATTGGCTGACGCCCCTCAGCGGCCAAAAACTGAATAACGGCATGCAGATTATCTTTGGACGAATTTTCTATCATAGATGCCATTTTTCAACCCAGTCACGACGCTTAGATAAGAGCAAACTGCAAATATTTTTGACAGACGTGTCACTAGTACTTAAACAGATAATATAAACAAATGAATTCCGTCGCAATGGCGACGAAGTCACGGTTGCGCAGATAAAACGTGTTTCTACTGAACAATCTTCGTAATAAGATAATATACTATTCATGTTGTATCAAGTGTTTTACTGAGAAAACCCCAATAAGCTTTCCTTAATCTCCGGTGGTACTCGAAGTAAACGCGGAAGACTAAAGTGGTACGCGGGTCCGGAAATATGGGGAACCACTGTGCTAGAAGATCTCAGAAGAATGGATGTGAGAGGTTATGCTGAGATGGCAATGGACAGGAGGATTTGGAGAAGATTGATGTTGGAAGGCAGAGCTTATGTTGGGCTTTAGTGCTGATGAAGAAGAAGAAGAAGATGAAGAAGGTTTGTGTGTGTGTGTGTGTACGCGCGCGCGCGCGCGTGTGTGTAGGCGAAATTTATAATCGTTTCTCGTAGGAGAAAATATACAGCTTTTTTGCAGATAAACAAGTGTGTGTGTGTGTACAATAGTTGTAAAACATACTGTGTCAGCTCAGAATTGCCAACATTACGCCGCTTTAACGTTACTAAATCTATCACCAAAATGATGAGTGTTAGTAGCGCATTTTAAAAATAAAAAAATTGTGCGGTGAAGATAGTCGTAAAATAAGGAACGATTACACGTATCGATTGTTTGCTTAGTCAACTGATAAATAATATTCTGCAGTTATAGGATATATTTCGCAATATGCAGACAGAAACTATTTGCTAGTTAACGGAATAACTACAACAGAGTTGGTCACCTCGAAACGCTCTGTCGTGTAACCTAACTCAAGTCGACTACTCGTACACAAGGTCAAACAAAAACATTGCCAATGTATAGTTCGGCATTTCCTTTTCTATCCTACCTAGACCGGTACTGAGGATTGCGCAACTGTGATAGATAGACAGACAGACTTTATATTTAGCTGGCCGTCATTGCTGTTGCCTTGTCACCGTTGTTACCACATTTCTATTAAAAACGTTTTGTGCGTGAAATCCTACAAACAGTTTCGGTATACTATAACTAATGTCTTTGTCTGTACATGTGTCCAACGGAGTGTATTTTTCACCAGACCCTGCATTGATGTCCCCCAAAGTACTGGAGTAAAACATACTGTGTCAACTCAGAATTGCCAACATTACATCGCTTCAACGTTACTAAATCTATGACCAAAATGATGATGAGTGTTAGTAGCGCCTTGTGGTCTCATTCCTTGATGAAGGGAAATATCCAGTCACACCTACAAGTGGGGACAGCCAACACCTACAGGTGGCTAACGCGGCTCTGGAGACCGAGTGACAGATGGTACAAGCTGTCCCTCGTCTACTTGTCATTGTCAAGTTGAGGTTAAGGCACCCTCTTTCCCTTGGGGTGAGAAATTGCCCCTAAAGACGGGTGACCTTAGTCAACGACATAGGATATGGGGGGCAAGGAGAAACCACCACATTAAAGATCCTTATAGATGTCTCGACAGGGCAAACTAGTCTCTTTAGTCTGGTAAGACAGCCAGTTTATGGGAGAACACCCAGACAGAAAATCGGGCTGGACGTTAAGCCTGAAGGTGGCAGCCCCACCATACGTCTTACCCTGCGATATGCTAGTATAACATAACCAGGGAACATATTCACTACTAAATTACCTCAAACAAGAACTAGCCGGACGGATAGTCGCCGGATTGCCCAGTATCGGCTGAATTGGTGGGAACATTTTTGCCAAATGGATGACTAATCAACTATGGAACTATAATCCAAGGGGACGGCGAGGTGCGTGATGTCCTAAGAAGCGCTGGAGTGACCAGCTCTAATTTTTGCTTGTTTGAGACTGGAACACCATCCTTGGTTTAATCATTGAAGATGATGATGATGGTGATGATGACCCTGTATTGATCGTAAAAACAGCAAACGAGAAAAGACACTGGTAAATTCAGAGAGACGCCGAGGGCGCATACCCTTCAGGAAAGTTAATTTTTGTCTATTTATTATATCGAGACTGGATTAAGCGTGATTATCAGTTTCTTCTTCTTAGTCATCCTAATCTACCAGTCGGGTGTCGAGGTTTTCCAGACAGCTCTCCATCTCGACCTGTCCAGTGCTAAAACCCTGGCGCGGGGCCAAACTGTTCCTCTGGCTTCTACACTCTTCTTGATGTTATCCTCCCATTTCGTTCTGGGCCGTCCTCTTCCTCTTCTGGCTTCTGGTTTTGCCTCCCGTACTCGTCTAGTGTACCTTTCCTCATTCATCGTGGCCAAACAAACGCAGTTGCGAGCTTTCAATTTTTATCATTTAAAGAGAATATCTTCAAATTTCTTGAATGTAAAAAATTCAATTGTTGATTTTATCCAAACAAAAAAATTACAACGGTATGGGCACACGAAAAGAATAGCACAGGAAAGATTGCCAAGGAGAGTTTATGGAATGAACCCCACCAGGAGGAAGGGAAAGAGGAAGACCACCTATCACCTGCATAGAAGAAATTCAGACTATATTGAGGGAACGAGAAATTGAATAAGATCTTTGGATGGACAAGCAGCAGTTGAAGATGAGAATTCAATCACTTCTGTAATCTTTGGTTCCGGAAAATGTGTAAACATTGTACAGCCGGAATAATATATCTTCAAATTCTTCCGGTTGTTAAAGTTTCTCACCCTATCTCCGCGAGTTTTCTTCTCAATTCTCCTCAGGAATCTCATCTCCATTGCTTGTGTTCTTTTTGTGTGTATTAATCAGAGTTCATGACTCGCAACTGTACGTCAATGTTGGAGCATATACAGATTTGTTTATCTGATTACATCACATGGTGTAGGATGAGCGTAGCTACTGGTAGGGTCTGCCAAGCCGGACAGATCTCAGCCAAGAAGTCAGACGAAGATGTCAAACAGCGACCTATCTCTTCTCTGATGTCCATACGTATTCTCGCCAATCCTAGTTATCTCTTTCGTCGTCTTGTGGGCAGACGGACGGGGCTCACCAGCCATACAGTAGGTAACCGCTCTAGGGGTTGTGTACCCCAGAATCAATACATCTTGTTCTCCGTGTTCGGGGTTGTGTAATCGGCTGACAACCTTTTCTCAGTAAAAGCACTTGTTCTGGAACTTGACTGTAGGGCCTACAGGAATAAATGGGAACTACATTTACAAAGAATGCTGGCACTGAGAGGATGTCAAAGATTATGTATAGGTATCAACCGCAGGGACGGAGATGCCTCGAAAGAGGTGGAATTATCAGGACGCAATAGGCTATTAGCTTAATGCTAGGTTGGAAGAAGAAAAAGGTGGAGGAGGAGGAGGAGGAGGAGGAGGAGGAGGAGGAGGAGGAGGAGGAGGAGGAGGAGGAGGAGGAGGAGGAGGAGGAGGAGGAGGAGGAGGAGGAGGAGGAGGAGGAGGAGGAGGAGGAGGAGGAGGAGGAGGAGGAGGAGGAGGAGGAGGAGGAGGAGGAGGAGGAGGAGGAGGAGGAGGAGGAGGAGAAGAAGAAGAAGAAGAAGAAGAAGAAGAAGAAGAAGAAGAAGAAGAAGAAGAAGAAGAAGAAGAAGAAGAAGAAGAAGAAGAAGAAGAAGAAGATTAAATTCATACGGGTGAATTAGTTTATTTAACCAACATTTTCCTCTACATCTGGTTATCATTACTTTCAATTTCCATAATGTTAGAAGCGTAACTGTTGCAGCACCTTTCTGTTTCAACAAAAACGATTTGACACTACGATGTCTTTCACGTCGTCTGTGTGTGCGTATGTGATGTCATGAATGCTTACAAACAAGGTGGAAGTGATGCTGGACATATTTGGACGGTATGCTTGAGAAAAAATTTCCGTCCCAGTTAGAGACTATTGTAGACTATAATAGGGCTGCAATCTTCAAGATGGAAACGACATCTAAAATTGCACTCAAGAGCGAATTATGTGGGGTGAAAATTAAACGTACAGAGATGTGGAGAACAAGTTGAGTAAACGTAGAGAAATTTGTGCAACGATTCGAAGACCACTAAAAAAAAATGCATGAGAAACTTCTTCTTCTTCTTGTTCTTGTTCTTGTTCTTGTTCTTCTTCTTCTTCTTCTTCTTCTTCTTCTTCTTCTTCTTCTTCTTCTTCTTCTTCTTCTTCTTCTATCAGGGACTAGGCGAATCTCCTGTGCCGGTCCCGAAGGAATGCATCCGCTTCACCAACGCTTCCTACGTCTCTATACTTTGTTCCCCAACAGGCGTGTATTGCCAAACTTCCTTAGACATCCTATTCAGATTAGCAATCCATCTCTCTTTGTTTTCTGCAACACGATCTTGGATAGTAGATGTTCAGATCTTTCCGAATGTTTTCATTGTAGAGTCTATCTCTACGTGTGCAGCCTTCCTGTGCAGATCTCAAGAATCTTATCTCCGATGCCTGTACCCTACTGAGATGTTTTCTCGCCGGAACCCAAGTTTCAGAACTGTACAATAACACTGACACAGCCACTACCTTATACAATTTTTGTCGAGTCTCTTTCCTTGTTCTCCTAGACACAGCACTCGAAGAATTTTGCTACATCTTACTGAAACTTGGGCAAATTGTGATCAATATCAGTCATAAGTGATGTCACAGTAAAGATAGTGGAAGTGTGACACCTGCCCTATACTGTTATTATCCAATACAATCTTAGTCCGTATGGGGTATTTGCCCATAAAAGCCATAGTTTATATCAGAAAGCGAAATTAACTTTCATAAGATTATGGCGGTATCTGCTTTGGTGTATGGTGCAGCCTTATGGAATCTGCGAAAGGTGGACGTAAGTAAAATTAGCGCGGCAGACCGCGGTCAAAGGATGCTCACGATTTTATACGCTTCGCAATGAGGATATACAGAGTAAGCTTAAGGTGTTCCCCATTTTTGAAAAAGTTGACGAGTATAAGAAATGATGGAGTGAAAATGTTCATCGCGTAGAAAAGACAACTAAAGAAATAACTTGAGAACTTTGAACAGCGTAACTATTGGCTCGATATTTTGAACCCAATTTTAAATACTGCTTACTAATCCCAGTAGCATAACTGCTGGTCGTACTGCCATCCGTAACATACAAATCATAAAAGAGAAAATATTTTTACTTCCATGTTCCGCAAGGAAATGGAATTATGGTGATCGCGAAAAAATCGTGTTCGAGATAAGGGCAGATTCTGATTGTACTACTCTCAAAACATGAAAAAAAGTCATTTTCCGAAAAGGATCTGTGTGTAGAATGTTTTCTATGGCGAACGATAACTGCCGCAAATTCAAACAGAATCAAATATGTTTCTGCATATGTGCCCAACTTGTAGAGGACTCAAAGCTTCTTGATTTTGGTGAAGATCGGTTCAGGGGAAGGGGTAGTTTACCTGCAACATTTTACGTTTTAACAAGAGTAAAGTACTTAACAATTCATTTAAACGTTTGGTAACTGTTAAAAATAAAATAATTTTGTTGCTAGCAACCAGGCTGTTTCGTTAGGAGGGAGAGGTAGTTTACCTGCATTGTTTTCTGTTTTAATAGGAGAAAAGTACTTAATTTTAATAAACAAATTCCCCGAAAATAAAGTCCTATCAATGGAAAATGGTAAATGAGATAATTATAAACACAGTGGGTAGCTGAAGCGGGAGGGAATGAATTTTTGAAAATTGCTGTGCTGAAATCAATTAAAGAACGAATATTTAATTTTGAAGGATAAGATACCTTAGAAATTACATATGATAAAACTGTTACTCTATGAAATCGTAAATCGCATTAGTGGTGGGACGGTTGAGTAGGAGGGATGATTATCTGCGTAGTTCAGCTTCTTTATAAGAATAAAGTACCTAATTTGTATAATTGGACTTTAACGGAAGGCTAGGCCAGTCCTATCCAAGCGGCTGAAAGGAGATTTCTCAGGCACGTGGCAGGGCATAGTCTCCATGATCATAGAAGAAATACAGATATTGTAACGTCTCCTCGCCTCACTCGACGTGTTACTTGTCTAGATGTGTTACGTCTTTTTTACGTCTTTTTAATACTCTGTTTGTGTTATTTTTATTTATTATTGTCGTGTTGATACATCCTCTTCATTCACTTTTTTAAATATTATATCCTCCCAAACGTTTGGGACATAAAACCAAAAAGTAAGTGTTCACTAGCGAAAGTTTGTATATATATAATATTTTATTTATTGTGTAACTCTTTAGTAATAAAATAATAAAACACGGGATCCTTTGTTGTTTGTTGTATCTCCTTGCAGCAGGTATTACAATTCAGTTGTTCGAGAGAGAGAGAGAGAGAGAGAGAGTTCCTCTCTTGGTGTACTGTTTGATCGTTTTATTTTTACGCGCGTTGCATCAGCTGTTTTCAATTTGATAACCATTCACAGGTTATGTTGCCTGTTGTACTTCAAAGGCTATGATGTCTGAGCTAACTTTCTTACTCTTCTCTGCTATTCACCTGTTTCCTGTAACAAATCTGCTATCTACAAGAAATAATACAAAGTCAATTCCCTAAAAGAGAGGTATTTATTGATTGAATTTTGTTTATTTTCTGGATATTATTACATCCAGCTCATTGATTTCCAGATCCACTAATATCGAAATTACAACAGTTTTCGATATAAGTTTTTATATAACACAACAGATGTATTTAATTATAGTTATTAGTAAAATTAATAAATTATGTATCTCAGGGTTATTTGGGGATTCTTTGAACTATAAGAAAGTCAGAAATTCTTAGTTAATAGTATCATACTTGACATTAATTAATATTTTTTCTAAAAGTCTGATTCAATAAGTTCGTTTCTTAAACGCCAGAGCGCAGACTACGAGTATTCACACTGATGGAAAAACAAGAAAGATGGCTGCTATGTACTTTTAATGAAACCACGTTTTTACCGTTTTTTGGTTAAATAAAGAAAGTTCAAAATGTTCACACTAAGTTTTCTTATAAATTGAATGATGTTGTACTGTTTCTAGTGTTCGTTACTTGTTGGTTATGTGTAATTTTTTAGTTTATTAAGGTAGGCGTTCTCACCAACGTAGTGATAGTTCAAAATTTTCAAGCAATCTGATGGTTGGATAATTTTTCAATGTTCTTCGATATTCCCGCATCAATTGTTCTGGTTCAACGGATGTCTCATACGTAGTTTCTTGTGCTGAATCGTTTCATTAATTTAGAATAGTGGTTAGTTCAAATTGTAGTTACTAATTTTTGAAAATTTGCTGGACATTATTTCTGTCATCTACACTCTTGAAAATCCAATTTAACAACAATTACCCATCTTGTTAACTTTGTTACTCTTAGTAACCAAGAAATTGATGAGTTTTTATTGGCTAACCTAGGTAGAATTTTAGTAAATAGGCTAGTATTAAGATATTATTTGTTCTTCCATTTTTTAGGAAAAATACTCCTTTATAAATTTTAACTCTAATTACATTTGATTTATATAATGTTTTTCTTCATTTGATTACATAAACTTAGATACTTGTATTTTATAATTTAGTGGTTTTTAACTTAGTTTGTTTCTGACTTTTACTTCTGTAAATGTATTACTGCCCTAGGCACTATTTTATTTTCCACCATCTCTTTACAATTTATTCTAATTAGCAGTGATTAATTTCTTATATAACCCTGGATCCTTCAAACATAAACAAAATAATCTTTTACTTACATTGATATTGCCTTTGTGGCCTAACAAAACAAAACTACAACAACTTATTACTAAACTTATAGTTTATTACTATAGTTCTGTATCTTCACTATTTGTGATTGATGTCTTTTTTTCTTTTTTGTTTAAAATTTACACATATCATACTATGTTGCACTTTGTACACACTGCACTTCTATGGTAACACTTAGTACGCTGTTTTTTAATTGCTAAGTGTTTTATTGTTTGTTGTAAAGATTGTACAAATGTTTCATAGTATGATACTTAATCGTTCATTTCTGACTTGTGGAATGGGGTAACAACTACTGACTTGTTTATTATTATTATTTTACAAAATAATAATAATAAGTGTTTCTTTATTTTTATCAGTATTAAGCACTGATTATGTAATGTTACAATATACGGTAGGAACTGAATATTATGAATATACTCTACAGGATCGCTCAGTATCGGCTGAATTGTTGAGAACATCTATGATAAATTTGTGTAGATAAAGTGATTCGAAAAAACATTATGTTAAACGATCACCCCATAATAACAAAAATACCTATAAAAAGTGAATATAGTTTGAGCGATATTTTATTAGAAATTATCTAACCGAATTCAAGTAAATGGTTTTAAATATAAATAATCTTTAACAAGGAAGTCATGTATGGTCCTCCATGCCGATATTAATCGCGCATTGCGTTTAGTGTTTGGTATCCAATTCAAGATACCAAACCCCGCATTTTTTATGCTCCACGCAGAACAGTCGTAATGTAGAACGCCCCAGAAACGATGGTTTGATTTTTTATTCAACTTCAAATATTTGTAAATAATAACAACCTACAGAATTCTTAAGTCTTTCAAGGCCGGCGTCAACATAGTTGGAAACATTATTTGCCGAGCTCTTAATTGTAGTACTACAGTAGACCGCGGCCTAACATTTTAGCAAATAATGCTTCCAATAACAATCAAAATTTACAATAACGTACATAAGGCTCCTGAAACCGGAACAGTTCTACACTTACTGCAGGATGGAAGGAGGAGGAGGGGAGGAGGAGGAGGAGGAGGAGGAGGAGGAGGAGGAGGAGGAGGAGGAGGAGGAGGAGGAGGAGGAGGAGGAGAAGAAGAAGAAGAAGAAGAAGCAGAAGAAGAAGAAGAAGCAGAAGAAGAAGCAGAAGAAGAAGAAGAAGAAGAAGAAGAAGAAGAAGAAGAAGAAGAAGAAGAAGAAGAAGAAGAAGAAGAAGAAGGCGATTATGATGATGATGATGATGATGATGATAACGAGGTTAAGGACTATAACCCCGTTCTATTTGCAATCGAACGCGAGTGTGTGGCCAAACTGTCTGACTGTACTCGCTTAGCGAGTAATAATTACGCTGTAAAGTAGGTACGCTCAACAAACGTAGGTACCTGAATGTGTCCACAGCCAGACTACAACCTTACTGTACTTGTTACACCGGATCAAACAAACGCTTCTTTCGTCGTGTTCCTGATGTTTACTCGGTGCATCGCATCGTCAGGTATAATGAATAAAGTTCTACCGACACGAGCAAAGTTGTTGCGACACTCTCAGAGTTTGTTCGTTCTCAGAGACGCGTTCCTTTGTCGTGCTGTGTAACTCGAAGGCAGTCTTTACGTCTAACGTGTGAAAAAACACCAGAAAACTTTTCGTGAGTTAATCAAGAACTGCGTGAAAGTGCAAGAAGAAAGTTGGTCGGTTGTTGGACGCCAAGCAAACTGTGTGTGTGTGTGTGTGTGTGTGTGTGTGTGTGTGTGTGTGTGTGTGTGTGTGTGTGTGTGTGTGTGTGTGTGTGTGTGTGTGTGTGTGTGTGTGTGTGTGTGTGTGTGTGTGTGTGTGTGTGTGTGTGAGAGAGAGAGAGAGAACTGTAGACGAAATACAACTACACAAGTCATGTACAGACAATGGAAGTTCCATAATGTATAAGTTCGTTAGTGTATTAGGCATTTACTTGTTTATGACTGTTGCATACTAGAGAACCCCCAACCCACGTTCAAAATAATATTATGATTATTGTATAATTACATTAATTAATATTGTGATTTGCATTGTTAAAACTAAGTTTCATAATACATAGGGTGAAGAAGAATAAGTTTATCTTATAGAATTCTATTAAGCTCATATCCTTCATGCCTCACATTGCTTCTCCTATGATCCAAGTATATTGCATGGCCGCAGTGGCGAAACTACACGAGGGGGTTCGGAGAGATCAATCCCCCTCTATTAAAAATATTATCTAAATTCCAATATCACTTAATCTGTTTCTAAGCCAGTTGCGTGTTCTATAAGATAAACCTTATAAATCTTCTTCTTCTTCGCCAGTTGTCCCGGTCATGCGCAGCTGCTCTCCAGTTCCGGGTCCCAAGGATGTGGCGCGCATCGTAGTTCACACCGTCTTCCTAACATAGTTTGGGTCTACCAACAGATCTGTTCTGTGAGTGCTTTTCTGGGTATTTCATTCTCCCCCATTCTGATCACATGTCCAGTCCGCACGAGTCTACCGAGTTTTATAATTTTCACAATATCTGGTTCATTCAGAAGAGTGTTCAATTCTTGGTTGGTCCTTTTCCTCCATTCACCTCCCACACGTATTGGGCCAAAAATGCTGCGGAGGATTTTACGTTCTTGAATCAGCAGGCTTGACTCAGACTTTCTAGAAATGGTCCGGGTCTCAGAACCATAGGTGAGAACTGGGCGGATCAGTGTTTTACACAGAAGTAGCTTGATGCTCCTGGCAATTGTTCTGCTCTGGAAGAGGGCTCTGAGACCAAAGAAGGACCTATTAGCTGAGGTGATTCTTCGCTTTACTTCTTCTGTTGTTCCCCCATCGGAGTTAACTTGGCATCCTAAGTAAACAAAGTTGTTGACTTTTTCGAATGAATAGATGCCAATTTGGATGCGCTCTCCTTCTTGTCCTGTGACCACGTATTTTGTCTTGCTTTCGTTTATTATGAGACCCAGCCTCCTTGCAGGACCCTTAAGAGCAAGAAAGGCTTCAGTGACTGGTCGAAGGGACCTCCCGATTACATCTAGGTCATCGGCGAATCCTAGGACCTGCACCGACTTGTTGAATACTGTCCCGGAGGAATCTATTCCAGCATCTCTCATAGCTTTTTCTATGGCAAGAATGAAGAGGAGGCAAGCAAGAGCACGCCTTGCTTGACTTCCTTTCCATAGTCAGACTCTCCTGATAAGTCATTCTGGACCCTCTCCATGCCCCTTACTGTCAGCATTGTTATCCTACACAATCTTATTAATTTCGTTGGTATGCAAAACCTTATGTAGACATAGAAGGAATTACAATATTTGGACAATGATAAAATGAAATTAGAGTTTTCTTAACAATGACAATACATTCAACAACTGGTGAATAACTCACGTATTTGCAACATACTTCACGTTGGTATTCTCAAAAACTCTCACGCAGATAATTTATAAAATATCTTTATAAAATTCAATGGAAAGAGTTGTGAATTTCTCATTTGTCCTGAACAAAATAGTAAGCCCCCCCCCCACGGGGAAGAACTCCTAGTTATGTCACTGTATGGCTGTACCCCTCCTGGTGTAACTTACTCTCCGCGATATCCGTTAGAGCCTTCGCTGGCAATCTGTCTCAACCCATTCTCAGCCCCCTCCGCAGCAAGTCTCATCCGCCCCCTACCCCCGGGAGCAGCTCCTAGTCACACCACTGTATGGCTGTGCCCTCCTGGGGTAATCTATTCTCCGCGATTTCCGTTAGAGCCGTCGCTGGCAATCTGTCTCAACCCATCTCGAAGGCGGACTGCAGCAGGCGGGCTTCAGTCAGTAAGAAACCAACATCTTCAGCTTAGTCTGGGTACCTAAAAGATTCTTCTTTCTGCTGGCGTATGTGCGAATTATTCGGTTGAATTTGTGATAGTTAACCCCTCTGGCGGTGGCAAACAGACCGCTATAACTTTCCAGGGCCTTTATGATTACTGGCAAGATACTGTAGGAGGTGGGTCTCAGTCTAGAGGCAGGCGTCCGATACTTCTAGAAATTTCAATTAATGGACTATGACCTAACAGCTCGGATAATTATTTTAACGGGACTGACAACTTCGGCCTACGTCATGGCCGGCTCTAGTAGAAGGACGGAATATTAAATGTGGTAACACTGGAACCAGCTGATATTTTGAGGCCGACTAGACGATCTCTTAATTTATTTAAGTCTATTTCAATAGTCAAATCGCGTCATTTTTAATTGCCGGTTAACAGCAGTTTTATAATTCTTCGTTTTAGCAAATTAAAAGTTTATTAGGTATGTAAAATAATGTTATGTTATTTAAGGAATATAATAATTAACTCATTCATACGATACGAATTCAATAATTCGAACAAAATTAATTCATTAAGCCTAACACTAATTCACTAATTTCTTCAACTTAAACGTATAGTACTAAGTACGCACAGACCTATAATTTAGATTTAGCTATAAACAGGCCTACTCATTATTTTAGTAATACTATGAAATTAAATCAGAATATAACCAGTTCGCTTTAGCTATTTTATTACACTATGCTTGTAGGCCTCAGATGCAACGTTACCACGTTTACTATTCCGGCCTTCTACTAGAGCCGGCCATGCCTACGTTCATTAATTTGTATAACATTTTTTGTTCGCCGATTATTCTAAACAATGGAATTTAAACACGCGCGCGCGCGCGCGCGAGTGTGTGTTTTACATAAGTAAGCTAATGGTGGACAGAGTGCAACCTAGACAACCTCCACATAAATAAAATGTTGGTCGAACGGGTGGAATTGAACCATCGAACCCGCGTGAGTGGGAGCAGAATCTCGTCTCTCTTTCTCTCTCTCTCTCTCTCTCTCTCTCTCTCTCTCTCTCTCTCTCTCTCTCTCTCTCTCTCTCTCACTATCAGTGTTAGTGGCGATCAGAATTAGTGTTCAATTGACCAACAAAAACTGCACGGTATCTAGGTAAGGCGGTATTAGTGGTGGTACTTGATGGCATTGAAGCTGAGTTATGTTCTAAGCCGGGTAAGGTAAGGAGGGGCCAGCCCAGCCACACGACCAGCAGTGGGCAATCACGACCTCATTGCACACTAACACACACACACACACACACACACACAGAGGCTTCTACTAACTGTATCGTTGTCGTCATTGTTGGATCAAGATAAACTACTCCTCTTCCTCATCTGGCCGATGAGGATTTCGTGGTACGATTGGTCACGTCACAGATACCACCGGCGCGGCGTCTCCAGGTTTGATCTCCAAATCCCCACATTGTTTTTTGCCCACCAGCTTCAATTCCCTTCTCCCCGTCTTCTTTCATATTTCCCTCCAAACAGCTTTAACGTAGACCGTTTGTCCGCTCTACACACAAATATCGTGGGGTTAATGGTGAATCTACCGAAGTCCACCCATGTGAATTTACGGAAAACTGAAATTAAAGGTTTTCAAGTGCAATGGTAAATCATAAAAATGATTTTCACAAAACTGATTTTTAAGGTTAATTTGTATTATTAATACAGGTTTTTATTGATTGCATAGCTGTTCAAAAAGAAAAAGAAAAAGAGAAGTGCATAAAACATTTCGTTTTTGCAACATCTTGAAACAACAGAAAAATTTGGACCAGGGTACTTTTACCACTAACCCCTCCGATATATATATATATATATATATATATATATATACATATATAAGCTTAACGTTCTTCTAGCCTTCCAACCTCCAAACTTGATCGCCTCTGTTGAAGGCTTGCTCTTCGAGTAATTCCCCCTCCCCGTCACGCTTATGGTTCTTCTGGGTCGTCCTTTTTCCCTCCTTCTACGTAAATGGCCTCCGTTTTCAAATTCCTTTCGGAAGTCTAACATCAGCCATTTGGCAGACGTGCCCATACCATATCAATTGAGGTATTTCTATAGTTTGTGTTATGGTCCCCTCAGCCCCGATAACATTTCTGATGGTATCATTTCGAACTCTGACCACTCGTGATTCGAGTCCTCTAGGGGGTGGGGGTGGGGGTTAAAGAGCAAGACTAGTAATCCGGCCTTTGTAAAACCTCAAGAATACTAAAAATTAAAACGCAAAGCCTTTGGACGCAGCACTCTACACATATACAACCGATCGCAGCACTCTACACATATACAACCGATATAATTACAAAAAACGCATATGTCATTTACTGGGACTTAATGCTGATATTTCATTCATTTGTTAACAGATGAGAAGTGTGCCGTCAGTCAACTCTGCGTACATGGCGAGATAGGTTCTCGGAGATAGAGCAAACACGGATTCGATCAGCGACACGCACGTGGCTAGACTAAAAATTAAGTTGCTCAGGTTGGTAGCGTTTGCGTTGGTTTGTTGGTAAGCAAAACAAACAAGACAACCTGTGTTGCTTGGATGTTAATTACGTCTACTTACCGTGGTGATAACGTTATCTGGCGCGATCAGGACAGCGTTGGCCGAACAGCAAACACATTACTTATACCGCGGCGTTAGTACCCACTGCACTTACATTGTTGTGAGAACATAATAAAGCTGTCTCCGATTATTTATCCTCGTTTTATAAATAAATTACTTCAATTTACATTGTTTATTTTTATTAACCCGTTAAAGTCCGCGTTTATTAGTTTCATGTCTGTTTACTTTTATAAGCGACATCGTCGTTCTTGTTTAACTAGTATTTCGTTTTCATATCGATTTGTTCGCAACTTAGTTATGAAAATAACTATTCGTTTTCAAACTTAATTGTTTGAAATAAATAATTAAATCTTTTTAAATAAGTGGTAATAGTAGTAGTAGTAGTAGTAGTAGTAGTAGTAGCAGCAGCAGTAGTAGTAGTAGTAGTAGGCCTAGTAGTATCACGAAAGTAGTTGCTGGGCTGAGAGATTATTTTTGAATGGATGGAACATCTGTAGAAGAGCGTTCTGAATGATAATATGAAAGGTAATGACGTAGAGACAATTGAAGGACAGCCAAAGTGGGAACCCAAAATCAAGATGGGAGGATCAGCTGCAGCAGAAAAACTATAGATTCAAAACTGAAGAGTGCTGGCGAGAGGAGAGTGGAACTGGATGGTGAAGACAGCTCAAAGTCACTGAGCTTGTTATTTTATAAAAGGGACGCACGGGTTATTTCGTAGCAATGAAGAAGAGTTAACTGTGGAAGTGAGAAATAAGTAAGAAAGAAACAGGAAAACGATACGTGCCGTGGACAAGACATTTAAGACAACTGACTTGATTGGAAACATTGATACTGAGTCTTTAACTGAAACACTACTAATTGTCCATTTAACAGCCTCCTATATTTCCATATTTATCCAAAGTAGAGCCACATAGTTCCTTGCTTCATATTCAACGTGAATATTAACGGTAACCTACATAACCGCTGTTGAAAAACGAAAGTAATAATGAGAACTGGGTGGAGGCGAGACGCGAGCTGAGACAGTCGTATCCGGGCAGCAAAATACCTAGACGATAACAGTAATATGTAATTGGAGAAAAGCAATGGAATTCTAAAGGGAGTTGGAACACTTGCTCGGAGCGACAGTCGCTCTTAGTGACATTTGCTCTGAATGAACCTACCTAACGTGATATAAATTTTATATCACATTCACAATCACAAAACCATTCTACAATCACAAGACGAGGAGAAACATTTCGTCTGAAGTAACCATTTTGGGTTAAGACTTCCACAGAGATTCAAAATGTATAACTTGAGTGAAAGAGCTAGATAGCTAGTGAGAGAGGGGGGAGAGAGAGAGAGAGAGAAGAGAGAGAGACTCACGTGAGACCGCAAGCAATTACCAATATGATCTCTCTCCGCATACAATCAATACTGATTAAGTGGATGTAATACTTTCGTTAGGTTTGCAAAAAAAAAAACTCAGCACACAAAAATGATCTTTAGGTTTCTAAACTAATATACAGTAATGTTTAATAAAACATTACTGGTCAAATTATGATTGTAGAAGAAATTAACGTTAAATGCAGACCATAATGTTTGTACCAAATTTTATTTAAGTCTGATATATAAAAAAAACCTCAGATTATCTCATGAACTGACCCTAGGAAAGTCGCTAATCCTAAATATAAATTTTTGTCTCTAACGCGATCTTCAAATCTCTGGTTTAGCGACTTTTCCACAGATTGGCATCACTGTACGCAAGCCCTTTGGTAGATCATGGAGTGAAAGAGAGTGGGATATTGGAGTCTTCTTCTTCTTCTTCTTCTTCTTCTTCTTCTTCTTCTTCTTCTTCTTCTTCTTCTCTTCAAGAATTAGGTTGTATAAACCTGTTTCGATACCGATCTCATCCTCTAACAATCCACGTCTCTTCTACTTGAAAGCTTTATAGTTCAGTGCCGCTTTCGGCAATCGATCTCCTGTCATCCTTTGTAGATGATCCCACCATTGTCTTCTGTAAATTGAAATAATTTCATTTTTGTCATTTACTTCGAGTTCTGCTCTCATATTTTCATTCCTTATTCTATCTTGTAATGTATAATTTAAAGTATTTCGAAGAAACTGCATTTCAGCACACTGAATTTTGCCGCTTTCCTTTTTTGTGATGACCCTCGCTTCACTCGCATAAATCAACGTGGCTACTGCAATTGTCTTATAAAATTTAATCCTTGTGCTGTGTCTTGTTTTATTTCTGTGAATCGTACCACAAATATTCCTAAATTTATTTATCTTCGCTCTTATATCATATTCAGATTCACAGCTAACTGCACAGCCGAGATATTTAAAACGGCTCACTTGTTCTAAAGTCCTATTGTTTATAACTATCTCAGTCCTCACCAGATATTTACCTCTAAAGGCCATCGTTTTGGTCTTTGTTTCTGAAATTGTCAGTGAGTTAACTCTCTTGTCACTTCTTGTAATTAAAACATAGCTCTTTATAAATTATCCTCATTTTCTTGAATAAGAACTATGTCATCTACATATAGCAGGGAACCCATACAAATTGATGTGTTAAGCTGTATTCCCGAAGTTACTCTGGATTGCCATGCTCTCAACATGTCGTCAATGTATAGTATATTGATAGGAGTCTTGTAGCATTTCAACGCAAAGCGTGCGCACGTACACTTTGGGTATGACATATCCGTGCGCTGCGTAGATGACGTGTTTGCTCACACCTGACGAAAACTGTGTCGAAGGATGATTCAGCCGATCGTTTAGCACATTCCAACGAAATTTTTGTGTCGATTCATAACCGTTGATGACGCTTCGGGAGGTCAGGTGTGAGGATTTTTTCCCATAGTGGCGAAATTTGAATGCTCAAAAAAAATCCTATGTAAGTAATTGTTGGGGGATTTGTTGGTTCCTTTCAACTGTGACAGTGTTCAAACAGTTAGAATTTATTGACACAATAAGACTATCTAGGCGTTCGGAAGCGGTAGTTTCGCGTACGGGCTCAGTATGCTGCTCTGTCTATTGTGAGATCTCCGACCGCACTGGAACATAGTGTTACTCCATTACAGAACAGTTTACATGTTCTCGGCTGTAATGTTTGTGCGTGTACGTGACACTTAACGCGCGAGGCAGTGTTACGTAATACGGAACAATCTCGTACATTTTGATAGCGTTGTTCGGAAAGCTTCTCAATTAGCCCAACGGCGCGTGTTTCTGCAAATGTCGCGCTGAAGTATCCTCTAGAATTTTCGATGCTTGTTAAGAACGCACATTACGAAACCCTTGCAGACTATAAATAGCCCATACCTGCTGCTTAGTTTTCAGTTATTGTCGGGCGATTTAGACACTGCGGTTCGAAGTATTGTGGCGCGAAGTGTTATGTGTTTATTAATTGTGCGGGACAATTGTAATACAATTGTGTTTTATATTAGTTGACATTTTTATTGCGTGTGAACAATTTTTATTTGATTTGTCGTAACAGACTATCTTGTTGATTACAAACTGTTTAATTATGATAATTAATGTTGGTGAGTAGTGACTTAATTGGTGTCTTGTATTTTAATATTCATTTTTAACAAATGGCATAACAAGATAGTATCATACACACGTTACGTAGATGACTTTTTCATCATTTTTAACGGTACCATAAGACAGATCAATAATTTAAAAAACTATTTGAATAATATAAACAAGAACATACAATTTACCCTCGAGGTTGAAATAGAAAATAAACTTAATTTTCTCGATCTAACAATAACAAGGTTTGACAACAGTTTTCAATACCAAATATATAGAAAACCTACCACCACCGACGCCACGATACACGCGGATTCCCATCACCCTCTTCCGCAAAAAATGGCCGCCTATAACAGTTTCATACATAGATTACTCACCATACCGTTAGAAATCAGTGACTTTCATGAGGAAGCGAACACCATTAAATACATAGCTAAGGCCAATGGATATACGTGCTCTATGATCGATACTTTAATCCAAACCCCGGAAAAAGTTACATAACAAGAAAACAAAACCGAGTAGTAACCGAGACAGCACGTACGGGACTTCTATTTACGGCCGAACTTTACCCCATACATTAACCAACATTTTTAGAAAATTGAATATAACTTTAACTTTCCGGACTGATAACAACATTAAGAAAATTCTTCACCATAAATCTGCCAAACCAATAAAACAGAGTACAGGTGTCTATAAAATCCAATGTGACGATTGCAACAGCTTCTATATCGGACAAGCCGGCAGAGCGTTCAAAAAACGCTTCCAAGAACATTTACCAAAAACCGATACCCATATTATCAAATCCAACTTTGCACGTCACCTCGTAAATAATAATCATAACTACACCGATTTTGACACCAACTTTAAAGCATTACACATTTGCAAAAAAGGCAGATATATGGACACATTAGAAGAATTCGAAATTTACAAGGCCTTTAAACATTCTAAAAAGACGACCAAACTCACAAGACGGCGGATTCATATTAAACGACCAACTCAACTTCAAGTCAAATCCCTTGTACGACACGGCCATTGTGATACAAGATGCGTTGCAAAGATAACAGTTTACTCGGACAGTCAGTGCGCGAGTAACATCGCGGCGGTGTACACCGGCTATAACGCGAGGTGAACTCATGTTGTGACAGTGCGTGCCCCTCTGTACATTTAGTGTAATTTAATATTTTGACGAGTTAATGTTTTAACCATTGATTTGAATTTGAATTTATTATATTTTAATCTTAATGTCTGACGTTCTGTGAAGAGGAATTATTCTGAAGATGGGGCATATGCCCTGAAACGCGTCAAGCGAAATTACAAGTAAGTCACTCGACGGATTAGATAAGCAATTATTTATTTAGTCTTGTATTTTGTTTTCCACTGTACCATACGACGATCAGTAGACCGTCGTAACAGTACATTCTTCACTGTTCGTGGACAAACTGACAGAAAAATGTTAAAGGCATCGAGTAACTGGCTTTAGCGCAGCAGTCTTTAAAAAAAAAACATTGAAATAGATATCGTAGACTCAGCCAAGGAATGTAAACATTATGTTTACATGTTTACGTTACATAATTTTGGTAGTTGCTACACCTATAAGGAGGAGTTAGTATTTAAAGAGAGAACAATGGAACAATGACATGAATTAAGTAGCGGGTAGTAAGGTGGGGGGGGGCTCTGAAAGGATTCCTGCGGGGCCAGAAAAAAGAGTTACACCACTGTTCCTTCCTTATATACCCAGATACAGACACGAACAACTTCTATCTTTTTCCTAACATAAAAAAAAAACAGTGAAGAAAGATTTGCGGCGAAAATCAAGTTACCGATTATGTAAATGGCTATTTTGAGTATTTCGACCAATCGGCTTATCAATCTGACATAACCGCTGTAGAACATCGCTGTAAACAATGCCGTGGCTAGTTATATGAAGATTATGTTGCCAGAGAAATGCTAATGTAACCAAAAGTGGTTAATTTTACAGGCCCGGAACCTTTCAACATACCCTCGTATTACGGGGGTTATATAGGGTGATTCAGTTGGAGGTTACAATTTAAAGTTGGCAATACTGTTTTCTTGTAAAAGATGAACAGCTGATATTTGAAATTAGTCATTGTTAAGTATTAACATTTGTTGCTGTGGAGCGGTAATCGAGTCAAGAACGTATTTTAATTGTTAAAACCTATTTTCGAAGTGGAGAAAATTTAACTAACACGATTCGCGCACTGCGAAATGACTTCGGTAACCATAAACGTCCATCTCGTGCCGCGGTTAAAAAATTAATCGAAAAATTCAACAGAACCGGGTCAGTGTTGGATGTGTAAAGACCAGTACGTCCTCGTAGTGGCCAGTCACTCACAAATATCGCCGCAGTGAGTGGCAGTGTCCATGACAATCCGTCGATCTCCATTCGTCATCGTTCCCAGCAGTTGGACCTTTCCTACAGCACCACGCAGTGCATATTAATTAAAGATCTGCATTTGCATGCCTACAAGATCCAATTAACCCAGGAATTGAAGCCAGCAGATCATAGACAGCGTCGTGACTTCGTTGATTGGGTGTTAGAGAACCACCAAGTTGATGGCGATTTTGCGAAGAAAATCATATTCAGCGATGAAGCTCATTTTAAACTGGATGGGTATGTAAACAAACAAAATTGCCGCATTTAGGGACTTGAAAATCCACGAACCATTCTCGAACAACCAATTCATCCACGAAAAGTCACTGTTTGGTGCGGATTTTGGGTCGGCGGCATGATTGGGCCGTACTTTTTTGAAAATGCCCGTGGTGATGCAGTAACAGTCAACGGTGAACGTTATCGGGAGATGATAACAAATTATTTTTGGCACCAATTGGATGATATTGATGTCGAAGACATGTGGTTCCAACAAGACGGTGCCACTTGCCACACAACGCGAGAAACAATACAGTTGTTGCACACAAAGTTCCCCGGCTGCGTCATCTCTCGTTTCGGCGATCAACATTGGCCACCAAGATCGTGAGATCTCACGCCGTTGGATTATTTTCTTTGGGGTTACTTGAAGCAGAAGGTGTATGCCAATGACCCCAAAACGATTCTAAAGCTAAAGGACGAGATACGCCATATTATTCATGAGCTGCTGCAGTGGTTATGCCGGAAAGTGATGGAAAATTTTATCAAAAGGGGGAAGTCTGCAGGGCCGCTCGTGGCAACCAGTTGGCCGATATCATTTATCATGTTTAATGTCAATATCTAAACAACATATAGAAATAAATACATTAAGAGTTTATCAAAAACCAATGCGTTTTATTTTACATTAAAATTGTAACCTCTAATTGAATCACCAAGGTGCACGCGGCGGTCGAAGGAATTTGAAAGTACACTTTAATCATCATTATTATCATCCATCATCTTCAAGGATTAAATCAAGGATGGTTTGTTCCGGTCTGAAACAGGCAAAGTCTACATCTGGTCACTCCAGCGCTTCCTCGGACGTCCCACACCTTTCCGTCCCTTCGGATTATAGTTAAAAAGTTGTTTGGGGATGCGGCAGTCATCCATTCGGCAAAGATGTTCCCACCAATTCAGCCGATACTGGGCGATCCTGTCGAGTATACTTGTAATATTCACTTCCTGCCGTATATCTCATTTTCTCCTATGAACATGGAGAGTACACCTTGCCACGTGCCTGAGAAATCTTATTTCAGCCGCTTGCATAAGACTGGCCTGGCCTTTAGTTACTTAAAGGACACTTTACAAATTAAAAAAATCTATAAAAGGGTCCGCGCGAGGGAACATTTTATTTACTTAATATATTCTCTTATTTCAGTTCCGTCTTGTGACTTCTTCTAGTAGCTGTGTCACACAATTGTAGGCTATGTATCCCTCATACGAGTTCGTCAAACATTAAAATTTTAATTAAAGTGAAACACATGTCAACAACAAAAACTGTTTCACGTACACGCTACTTGAATAGTGTACACGGATGCCTTTGGCATCTAAATATTTTTATCTTGTTCGTTGAATTGCTGTTGATATATAGTTACTGAAAAACGTGGACTTTCTACTTATACACATAAACTTTCACGTTTGAGATTACAGTATGTAAACAACCGTTTGTCACTGAGGGTAACAGTGGTTGTCCCAAAAAATGTCCACCCTTTAATTAAAATGCCAGTATTATAAATTCTAAGTGATTTGTCGCTGAGCGAGCGGCCCGTGGCAGTCCGCCAGGTTGAAAGTAATTTTAATCAGATTATAAAACATTAAAGAACACTTCGTTGTACTGGATTGATAAATTTCTCTACCTGTTTCGCCCTGAGCAAGGCTTGTGAAATAAATATGAAATAATTCGCTTTTTATGAAATAATAACATAAATTTAGAAATTAACTTTCATATTAAATGACCACAAGATTGATCTCTCTCATGTATCGTTGTCTGAGGAATACGAAATTCCTGTTACCGAGGTTAAGGATGCTTCAAAAATCGTGAAAAACGGACGGGCACCAGATCCAAATTGACTTTGTATACGCTCTTTAAAATGGGACAGACCTACTTTTGGACTTTTTGGCATATGTCTTCAATTACTTTTTAAAAGGTGAAGAGCTCCCTTTTGAATGGAAGACTGCGTGTATTTCCAACCTCCACAAAAAAGGCAGCAGAAAGATACGATGGAATTACAAAGGAGCAAGTAAGTGTAACCAATTCCATTTCAAGGTTATATGGAAAAATATTGAAAGCAAGAATTTAAAGCCAATATGAGGATATGGGTTACAAGCAGGCCAACCTTATACCTGTATTGTATTGTTTCGATTGCATATTTTTATAGTGGTTTCTACTGTATGACCCAAACAAAATATAGGCCTACTACAGGTATTGTAACAAAAGTGTGTGTTTTAACGTACAACTTCGGATAATTCCATATTAGCGCTTCCAACGGCCACTTCCTAATTCTTGAATCTAACAACAGCGTATATCCTAATTTTTGAACTTGTTAGTTTATATGCAGCCACGAAAGTAACAACATAACAAATTATAAATCAGCGGCCGTATTTTCTTTTCACATCTGGCTTAGAGCGACCAAAACTGACCGCCGAACTCACGTGGCATAAACCCTCGGAAAGGACCCATTGACCGCCGCGCCCACCTTGTAAAATTCCAAGGGAACGTCGTTTCCTTTGTAAAGATCAAGTTGAGTGAACTTCCTAGTTTTAGTTCTGATGGTTCTGTTGGTTGTACAATAATATCCTTGTATATTTTATTGAGTTTATTGTTTATATCAGTATCGCTGGGGACAAGTAACTGAAGTAGAATACTTGTGGTATGGGTACATCATTGATTATTTAATTGATGGTCTATATTGCCTATTTCCATAAAACGCCATTGAAGTGACTATATATGCTGTATTGATTATCAGTGTAAATTTATGTATGTAGATTATTTACTGTAGCATTATACTGTATACAACTACTATGTACAAGTATAGTACTTATGTACTAGTAAGCTCCATGAGCCCCACAACTCACTCATCACTTTGAACGAAATATGTATATATTTATTACTAGGTAAATTTATAAACCAGATACCACCGTATTTTTAGAAACAAGGTACATCGAGATACAAAATTAAAGTTTTACAAAGTTATGGCAGTCCCTGTACTGTCCTACGCGTGTGTGTTATGAACCATAACCAAGAAACAAGACAGTAAAATACAGGCCTCGGAAATGGCCTCCTTAAGAAGAGTTAAAAGGTGTTCTAAACTTGACCGTATAAGAAATGAGACCATCAGAGAAGAGTTTCAAGTTTTTAACTTAAATGAAAAATTAAAAGTTTACAAACAACGGTGGAATGAATACTTAGAAAGAATGTGAGATTCGAGACTAGCGAAACAAGTCTGGAAATACAAGCCTATAGGACACAAGTGTGTGGGTAGACCCAGGAAGAGATGGCTGGAGGATTTTTGAAAACAGAACAGGCATCACCTTGCCTATGCTGTGTTGTGGAGATGATGATGACTTTTCCACAGAGTTCCAGACGATGTGTGGGACAATCGACAGTATTTGTAGAAACAAGGTACGTAAAGATACAAAATTAAAGTTCTACAAGGTTATGGTAGTCCCTTACTATAGGTGTGAATTATGGACAACAACCAAGAAACAAGACAGTAAAATACACGGTTTAAAAGTAGGAGGAGAGGAGTACACGCCATTCTTAAGAGGAGTTAAAAGGTGTCCTAAACTTGACCGTATAAGGAATGAGGCCATAAGAAAAGAGTTAGACGTTTTTAACATGAATGGAAAATTTAAAGATTACAAACAACGATGGAAAGAATACTTAGAAAGAGTGTGAGATTCCAGACTGGCCAAACAAGTCTGAAAATACAAGCCTACAGGACACAGGTGTGTGGGTAGATCCACAGGATGGCTGGAGGATTTTTTAGGTCGGAACAGGCAGCATCTTGCCTATGTCGTCTGATGAAGAAGATGATGATGATTACTAGGTAAATTTGAATATTACATAATTTTTCAATTATAAAAAAAAAAGTTACGAAACCCCCTGGGCTCTGGGACAGGCACACTTTTAGAAGAGACTTTGGGTACGCGTGTGGTAAAGTGTTCAAATTTCTAAAATTGAACACTATATTTCGATTTTTGGTTAAATTCTTTCTTCAGTTTGATAGCCACATGGAGGTTTTTCAATTTTATAAAAATTTTAACCCACTCATTGTGCTCTGCTGTCCTAAAATTTAAATTTTTTTATAAACAAACACTGTATTTCTAAAATTTGGATAACGCCTCTTTAAGTGATATACCCCATGGCTTTTTGCTATTTTTTCATAATTTTCGGCGTCTTAATTTTTGCCATCCGATCTCCCTCCTCCGCCTCTCTCTCCTTTTTTTGAGAGTTAAAAAAAAAAAAAAACTGTGCTGTAAGCTAAACGATCGACACTCATGTCAAGTTTTAAGTAAAGCGGTTGATGCGTTCCAAAGTTATTGTGAGACATATACAAAACAGATAAACAGTCAGCAGACAAATGCTAATCGCTGGAGTTACCTTTGCAAAATTTGGTCGGAATAGGTGTAACGATGTGGGTTTGTATTCAATACAAACAAACAAATCTTCAGACTTTTATATACAACTAACTGTTACCCGCGGCTTCGCACGCGAATATTTGACTTTGAATAAGTATTTTAATATAATTTTTATTGTCTATGTCTATATGGCGTTCTGTCAGCTCGTATAACAATTTTGTACTCATTAGTCAGATTTTCTCCAGAGCTGTTTTCAACAATTGTACTATTTTAACTTGTACTAAGTTATTATGTTGGTGCAACAGCCTTTGGAGATTTAAAAGTACCCGTTTATAAACCCTTTGGAGATATTTATATAGTACTTGTTAAATCAAAAATTCTTTATTTTAAGTGTTATTCTGCGTTGTATAACACATTAAACGTTAGGTTTTCCTCAACCATGGCTTTTATTTATTTCAGCAGTAAAGTAAAAACCAAACACCATTGTCACCTAACCTCACAAATGAAAACAACACGTATTTTCGCTTTGCATTAAGTAATAGGACATTTTACAATTAGTACACTTCTTCTTTTCCACATTGTAATATATCGATACAATCGCATATTATATAAAACATCAAAAATATACTGCAGGAATGGATAAATGTACAGTTCCGATGCCGCTAAATAGCTTTTGTTTATTTACTTGTTACTATGGTAATTAATTCTGGTCTCCATGGTGTTGTTGACATCCTTATACGCGTCAACGAAAAGGCATAATTAAAAGGGCCTAAATCGTGCGAACGGGGCAAAATATCAAATTCCAAGATTTTCAGTATTTTTTGCCTTGTGTCAAAGGTTATCTGTGCAAAATTTGGTGGCAATCGGTGCAACGGTGTGGATTTGTATTCAGTACCCATAAATCCTCAGACTTTGAGTTATGTATATATATATATATAAGCTTAGTAAACCAGTAGGTATGGCAACTACCTACTGGGCGGCTCAGTAGACCAGTGGGTATGGCACCTGGCTACTAATCTAGAGGTCCTGGGTTCAATTCCCGGTCCCGCACCATAAAATGAAGGTGCGTTTTTCAGCCCCCAGGTCGACTCAGCCTGTTGAAAATGAGTACCTGGGATAACATCCTGGGGATAATAATGGGCGGCTGAAGCGTAGTGCTGGCCACACTGCCTTACTAATATGCCGTACGGCTCATATTAGGCAGCCTACCCTGACTACTCCTAAGCTACTTCCGTGATATACATGGAAGCCATTATTATTATATAGTTTATTTATCCACTTTAAGTGTTAATTATGAACATCTTTAGTTTTAAAGCTTTTTTCATCACTCAACGGCTGGCCCTAGTCTGCCCTTTTCTTGCAGGTTAATGACAATTCGTCTTACAATGTCGTCACAAAAACCTTTCGCAGAATCCTTCTTTTGCTCACTTCATCCAGTCTTCATTGGTCACATAGGTGAGTGCGTTTGGTCATTGGTCACAAGTCGCTTCGCTCGTGTTCAGTAACGTGTAAAAAGTAAATTGTTATATAATATTCCTTATTCTTGGGTCTTTTAAGGCGCAATACATAGTCTGTACCTCAGCGCTGGGCTACATTGGCGGACACCGTGTAATCGTTTCTACACTGAAGACGGCCTCCGATGGCGGGCTCGAAACGTCTGTATTGAATACAAGCCATAGGCCAAGGCCTAACTGCCCGGCAAGTAATAATTCCAACTAAGTTGTCATACATCACTATCACGTTAGTGCCTGTCGTAAGTTAAAAGATAATATTTTAGTCAGGAAGACACAAAAAATTAGTACTTATTATTTATCACAACACCGTTTCAAAACGTGAATATAGATAGAATATTCTAGTAGACTGAAATTCAATGGTGTGACTACAAAAGCACGCTGAAAATTAACACATTGGTTGGGGGTTCTTCTGATTTTCTACAATTTTCAAATAGAATGAGTATAATTTTGTGACCATGTTCCTGGAAAAAAATTCTAAAAAACCCGCAGATACATTTGAAAAGTATTCGACATCAAGGGTACCAACATTTGATTAATATTGTCTGTAATAACAATAACATAAACGAAACACAATAGAACAATTAATATTAATAATGCAATTTGTGATAATTATAGTAATAATATGGTTAAAGTTAATTGTGTTACTTATAATAACAATTATTTCTGACAAAGGGGTCGCTCTCCAAACGTGTTCCGAAATTTGACTCTGGAATTTTTGGTCAGCCTAGTTATAGTCAAGCCAGTCACTGAAGACGCACAGTGACAAATTTGTTCGAAACGTTGGTCCAACAAGTGACCACAGCTTTAGCACGCGAAAGACCCAAAACACGAGGGAAACACTGAAATGTCACAGACATGTGGTATAAAAGTCGACCACATCCAATAAGAGTCGATAGTTAACCAGAGAAGAAGAAGAAGAAGAAGAAGAAGAAGAAAAGGAATAAGAAAAACAAAGGTCGGCAACAATAAACATCACGTTTTGCAGCTCGGACGTGTGTAGAACAACTGTCAATGATGGAATAGTGTACGCGCGCGCGTGTGCGAGACAGTTATTGATCGATTACTTGTTCGGCTAGGTGGCGAGACGGCGCTAATGAAACAGTTTAATCACTGTTATAAAATATTTTCACGTTTCCTGTGACTTTTCATAGTACCCACAACGGAGAGCGTCGCGACGCCTCGTCTGTATGACATACGGCTCGGCGGAAATAAGTTTTGAATATTTCTCTCTCTCTCTCGCTTTGGCACCGGCTCGATTAAATGGAAATAATTTTCATAAAATTTTAATATTTTGGTCCAGGAAACGTGGCCCGAAGGGTGAAGAGGACGCCGCTGAAGAGGAGGAACCGGAGAGAGACAGAGCGAGAGAGTGCGGAGTGGCGAGACGCCAAAGGGAGGGGATTGTTACTGCACGATCTATAAAAACCCGAAAAGGTCATTAGTGCGAGAGAGAAAGCAATACAGGAACCAGCTTTGCCGTGCAAGTGAGATGGAAACGCTGCTGTATTAGGGGAAGAGATTGTTTTGGGGAAGCGGGGTGAGTGGAGAGACGGGCCTTCCATTTTCATGAGGGGGTGAACATTTGGATCTTACTAACAATTTTTTAAATCGTATTTTTAGTATACGCTGATCGTTCGACCCTTCCGCGTGTGCGCGCCATCGTCGCGGGTCTGTTTTGTTATATATCTGTGCTTTATACACAAGTGTTACTGATTGCGAACAGATTAGTCAATTTTAAACAATTTGTTTTTTTTTTAAATGCATTGATTGTTGTTAATTGTTATGAATAACAACAATACTGAAACATTTTGTATAAGAGAAAACGACTGTTTAAATTTTTTATAGAAGACAGGATGTGAAGGTAATTTCCGGTTTCGTACTAAATACGAATGTAGTAGGTTTATTTTAAAATGTTAATAGACAGGTGATAAGGGGTTGGAATTGCAACACGTCGAAAGTAATCATGGCGGCAGTGAACAGCTGTATAAAACAAACCATTAACTTATAATTAACAAGACTCGGGCAGGATTGTGTGTGTGTGTCTGGTAGTTCGTAATCTGGCGCCTAGACCTATTTCCGCGGAAGCGCAACAAACACAGTTCTACTTTCCTATATTTACTTCTTCTTCTTCTACTACTTCGCGCGAATTAAATCTCTATGGTAACACTACTTTTTCTTTTCTTCCACGGAATCGATTTCATTTAAAGAACTATTTGTTATATTATTATTAATAAAAAAGTAGATATTGAACGAAGGCAAGTGAATTATATTACAAAAAAAAAAAACACACAAATAGGCTACATCAATATTTTACGTGTTATCTTTCGTTTCAAACACCTGTATTATTGCAAGTTTTTAAACAAATCTTTTCAACAGAAATAATAATAACCTGAACTCTATTATTATTAAAAAAGAAATTTGAACTAACCGAGTTTGCTACTTTGCAAGATCTAACATATGTTTGCGAATATTTTTCTTCACTTTATCTCCACACTGAATAAACTTTGGTTTATTGTGATTTCTTTGTTGGAAATAAATAAAAACAAAAACAATGCTAGTAATCATTAAACTTTTTAATTAATTTGTTAATCATTTTTAATATTTATAAGGAAAATTTTAAGATGACGAATTATATTTCTTATTCTTTCTCTTTGAAAACATAACGTGTGCCATTATTTAAACGTTGTTTAAAAATTGATTTTTTTCAGGAATAAGTGTTATAATAATTAAATAAATTTTGCGTTAATATGTTTTTATAAATTTAAAACATTTTTTAAAAATAATATAAATAGCACTAACAACAATATTGATTTTAATTATTATGAAGTAATTTAATAAACTATTTTTTGTATACAAAATTAATTACATTTCTTCTTCTTCTTCTTTTTGTGTTTGTTTCAAACGAATTACACAACCGTGATTGTTGATAGACTGTTCTTAACGATAACTCCTGTTTTATCACCCCTGACACCTGTTGGATTTATTAAATATTATAATAAGCTAATATATATTACCGAGCTACTACATTTTTTCATTAAAAGTCGTATTTTTAGTGCCATTATTCAGTGATGCGGCGATAATAGGCCTCTACTGAATACTGATTATTATTGGCACAGCCATCATAATTACACCGCTACAAGACAAACGTTATTATAGTACAGCTAATGTTGTTTTTAATCAAGTCCCTCGCGATCAGTTATTAAAACCAGATTCTTTATTAATAAAGAAACCACCCCGTATATATATTAAATGTGTCAATACTTATCGTTAATAATTTTCTCATACATTCTGTATGTTAAAATAATTAAGCGCTTTATCTGAGACTTATCAAAACATTATTTTATTTCTTCTTGTGTAATTCTGTAATTTTAATAAAATTTTTCTGTTTTGAAAATAAGTTAAAAAATAATGAAAATCGTTATCTATAAGATGTTTATAACCTTTTTGATCGAAATATTGCCTGATATTAAATAATTTGTCTGCAGAAATATTAATTTGTCCAGATAAAACATTATTTGTTCGGAATTGTGGAAAATTATGAATAATAATAACAATAATAATAAGCAAGCCAGCCTAAGGGATGATTTTTTTAAGCTTAGAGTCGACGGCATAATCTTACTGTTAATGATACTGTTTCGCACAACTGCGATCGTTAATTATATAATAAGGTAAACACTACATTTCGGACACTCACAGTCTTTACCGTCTTCAGGTGTTCTGATAAAATTAAATAGTTCAGCAACCTAGCTAACGGACAACAAATACGTCATCAAAAAAGTAAACGTTAAATTACTAAATTGACAAATAATCAAGTGAACGAACGGAAAGAGTTCTTAGTCACAACCCGACCGTTTGTGTCCGTCTGTCTATCTATTTGGGGGAAGTCTCACAATAACTTTTGAAGCCGTCAACCAATTTTCGTAAAACTTGGCACGCGTGTCCACGTTTTTACCCTACAGAACCCTATTGTTTTGAATTGATCCCCCCCCCCCACAAAAATAGAGGAGTAGGAGGCAAAAATTTTGCGGACTCAAAATTGTACAAAATATCACATAACCCCTTGTGGGGTATCAAATAACCCCTTGAGATGAATATTCAAAGCCCAAAAAGTAAGAGAAAATTTTGATAAAAATGCAAAAATTCATGTGGGTATCAGATTAAATAGAATTTAACTATCATGTAAAATCAGTGTTAGATTTTGGAAATTTCAAAATTTTTGGACTCCAGGGCAAAAAAAGAGATCAACAATTAAAAAAAAAATTGTGAATATCCAACGGAGTGTCAAACTTGTAACCCAAATCTGACTGTTTCAAATTTTTAGTGTTTATTGTATGATTGTGTTCTCTGTAATTGTTGTAGTACTAATGAAATGGTAAAGTATTCGGGATTTTTGTAATTTTTCCCATAACTGAAAAATTATCTAATATCGAAATTTGTGTAGTAATTAAAAAAACGTAGTTCGTTCAAAATGGTGAGCGAGGCGCGCATCTCAGTGAGCAAACCGAGTACGTTCATATGTATACGTTCATTTCAAAACGGGTTCCATACACCTAAGACCTGATACCTTATCTAACCGCCTGGAGTCGCTGTCAATTCGCCAATTATAAATCAACTTAATTCACGATTTGTCACTTCGGGTATTTTCTTTTTCTTGACGGAATTTATATAACGCCACGTATTATTTTTACCATTGCATAATACAATATGTCGGACATTGGCCATGGTTTAGAAACAATTGTAAGTACAGCGTTTCGACCTGTTAAAATCTGAGGTCGTCCTCACGTGTAAACAACGTTTTACAGCATCACATTTATCAATACACAAAGAGATACCGTCACAACTTACTAACATAATAATAATAATAATTGTTGAAATTATTATTATCCGCCGGAGTGTCAGGCCGTGGTCCGTAGTTGTTATTGACAGACGTTTCGGCCCCACGATCGGAGGCCATCCTCAGTGTCTAGATCGGCACGCTGTCCGCGAATTCACTTCAGAGATGAGGTAGGGACTACGTGCTTTGCCTGAGAAGGCCCATTTTTATAAAATTTTGTAACAGCACAATCTAAGCTGGAAGCAGCATCAATGAATCAACATCAAGTGATAGGCCTATCTGATTGACTTCAGAGTATAGCATGTCAGATCCTGGCCAATAGGAGGCTTATGGCTTGTATAATAATAATAATAATAATCTGTCTGATGGCAGGTTGTGACGATATCTTTTTTTGTATCGATAGATGTGATGTAAAAAAGTTATTTACACCTGAGGACGACCGATGATTTTTAGAAGTCGAAAAGTTGTGTGTTACAATTGCTTGTGAAACGACGGCTAATGTCAGAAACATTATATTATGTAATAGTAATAATAACAACATGCTATAGAGGTGTAGTTTTAAGGTTCGTAGCACCAGTCCAAGGCGTCGTACGCTCCCAATCCAAGTGTTTTTTCTCACACAGTTGTTCCAAGATCTTTGCGGTATTCCTCTCATCCGCCTCGACTCTCATGACCAAACCACTTCTGCTGACTTTTAACAATACGTGCGACTATGGTATCTTCCCTTTGAGTTCTTCTTCTGGTCTCATCATTCGTACAGACTCTTAACAGTTTTATTTCTGATCCACAGCGTAGCACCGACTGCACCATTGATATCCCAGTGTGTTGTTTTAACCTCTGTGGAAAAGTCGTCATCATCTCCACAACACAGCATAGGCAAGGTGCTGCCTGTTCTGCTTTCAAAAACCCTCCAGCCATCTCTTCCTGGGTCTACCCACATACATCTGTCCTATATATTTATATTTCCAGACTTGTTTGGCCAGTCTGCAATCTGCCATTCTTTCTAATTTTGTTCTTTCCACCGTTGTTTGTAATCTTTTGATTTTTCATTCAAGTTAAAAACTTGTATCTCTTCTCATATGGCCTAATTCCTTATACTATCAAATTTGGAACACCTTTAACTCCTCTTAAGAATTCAATTTTTAAAGCGTGTATTTTACTGTCTTGTTTCTTGATTGCTGTCCATAATTCATACACATAGGACAGTACAGAGGCTTCTATCACTTTGCAGAACTTTATTTTGTATCTCGACGTACCTTGTTTCTAAAAATACAGTCGATTGTCCCACACTTATCTAACTTAACATCGACATCATAATACCTATCACAGCCAATATCATTTCCCAAATAATTAAAGTGACTCACCTGTTCTAGACTTCTGTCACTTCTGTGGTAATGTTTTTGTAGAAATTAATTTCCCTGTAAGTCTGCAGCTTTGTTCGTCAAAGGGAAAAAACTGGTTTTTATAAAATGTATAGCTTCTTTGGAATAATTTTACATAGTATTTCACAAGGAAAGCGGTTATACAAAAATCAATCAAGTGCAGGGTTTGTGCAAGTCCGTCCGTCCCACGCCACGTTCCGAGATTTAATGATCCCCCGTGTCTGGCAGGTGCTAGGTGTGGCCAGTTACAGGCCGCGGGATTTTAATTAGACGTAGTCGATATCAGGATGAGGGCGTTCTCAGAGGACGGGTCCAAGATTCACCTGACACAGATGGGTTCAGGTTAGTTTAGGTTAGGTCAGGTTAGGTTAAGGTAGGTGATGACCGGGTGTTGCTTTGGAACTTACTGAAAGTGTCCATACCTTGGCGTTCAGGGAACGGACGCCTAGGCCATTGCCGATATACAGGTTAGAAGTTAGGCAGTGAGCTTTTCAGGCCCAGCGAAAAACTGAGTATAAAAAAAATTGGGAAAAATATATTATAACACACACACACACACACACACACACACACAGAAAATAATCGGACGGGCAAACGAATAGATAACTCAAGTGCTCTCTGCTTAAAGGCCGGGTAGCGGACGTTATATATTTACTTAAAATATTATATACAATTGGGGGGGGGGAGATTAGTACGGCGTCTGACTATTAATGTAGAAGTCGCGGGTCCAATTCCCGGGCGCACGATAAAATCAGCCGCATCTGATCGACTCGGCCTGTAGAAATGAGTATGTGTGGTAACATTGGCCGGTTTCAGAGTAGTGTTGGCCACACTACCCCTGATATATATATAGATCACAGTCATCTATTCGGCAAAGATATTCCCCACCAATTCAGCCGATACTGGGCGAGCCTGTCGAGTATATTCATAATATTCAGTTCCTGCCGTATATCTATGTTTCTTCTATGATCATGGAAATAATAGTAAATACCAAATAATTTACGTATCAAGAAATTGACTGTAGCAAGAGTGTGCGTGCGTGCGTGTCTGTTTGTGTATAAAACGTATGATTAGGTTTGTCTCGTTTGTCGCAGCGAGTTACGGTGAGCAGTGAAGTGAAGGAAACACAAGGAAGTGACAGAGTGTATAAACAAACTGTATCCTACTGAAGTAGAGTTCATTTGTTGTTTGTTTTCAAATATGAAGAATGAGGAAAAGCAGAAACTTAAGTTGTGGGTGGTAATAATAATAAAAAAAACTGGGGGAAATTATGAACAAGACCTTTTCATATACTAACTTAATAAGTAAAATGCATAATAAAAATCACAAAAATATGTATGTTCTTACTATCACATAAACAAAGAAGTTGATTTACAACGTCTATAAAAAAAAATAAATAAAATTCGAACTGGTAAATAGTAGAAAAATTTATCAACTTACAGAACACATCATTTGTCTTTGGAGAGAAACACAAAAGTTTTCCTGAAGAAGAGGAAGAAGAAGAAGAAGCAGACGAAGAAGAAAAGGATGGAGGAAGGAAGAAACAAGATATTTTGTTAAATAATTAGCAGCAAGCGGAAGAATAATAAAAGAAGAAGAAGTATTGGGTGAAATAATAATAATAAGAATGGAGCCTTTCTCAGGTATTATAATATGTAAAATGAATATTAATAACAATATTTTCTTCCACAAATGTAAAACTCCACTAACGCACTAAATTTGAATCATAACTCGTACATTTTAAAGATAACATCAAATTCTATCACAGACGAAATAGCTAATGTTGTTTAACTGAAATGAGTCGACTGGAAGAGGAGTGAGAAGAAGAAGAAGAGTACAGAGGAGGAGAAAAGGCCAACCTAAATTTAAGTGACAAGATACTTTAAGGAAAAGGAATAGTAACTAGTAGACTGTGACGAAAATATCAAATCGTGTCATTGAAGAGAGAGAGAGAGAGAGAGAGAGAGAGAGAGAGAGAGAGAGAGAGAAAGGTTTATCTGAAAATAGTTAATAGGAAGAAGAAGTAAAGGACGGAGAAGAAGAAGTTGGGGAAGTAGGATATGCAGCGAGCGTTCGGCAAGTGGTTGCAACAACGCGTCAGCCGGCAGCAGACGACGACGTCGGTGGGTGTGGGGTGTGGGGTGTACGCTCTACTATGGGGTGGGTGTTTCAGAAGAGGCGTGGTAGGAAGTCTGGCTATTGATTATCTTTTTCTTTTTCGTTGCTAAGTGATTATAACATTTTTTCGGGGTCGTAGTAGTGGGAGAAAGGGGGTGGTTGTATAAAGTAGGGGAGGACGAAAATAAAGGGGAGAAGTTAAAAAAATCAACACACACACACACAAACACACACAAGTTCTCTCTCTCTATCTCTCTCTCTCTAAAAATACTCCCCTTCCTTGTTGCTCTCTCACACACAAACGTTCCGTCTTCCTCTATATTGTAGTGCAGTTGTGTGCATTAGTTTTCGCCAAAGAGGTATAGCAGCAGAAGTAGGGGGTGCGAGCGAGACGGAAACAGTGAATCGAACCCGATGCATCTACAAACTACAACGTGTTGCGTCACTTGCAAAGTGACGTCATAAAATGAAGTTGTGAGAGTGAGAAAGAGAGGAGAGGAGAGAGAACGAAACTAGCGCTCTCTCGGTTGGAAAGGAAAAACAAGAAAACTCGCGCGGACTCAAACAAACATGGCCGACTGTTCGTACGCGAGGTGTGTTTTAGAAAGACGAGCCATAAAGAAATCACTCCAAAGATGGACTAGGAATATGGTGTACATTGTAGGTGAGTGCTATTGTTTTTCATAATTTTCAAGAATTTTAAATGGATAAACACTTTATAAGGTAAGTAAAATTTTTAAAAATATAAATAATAGTTACTAACCTCCCCCGTTGTAGTGCTAAGAACCAGGAAGTATGCAGCGGGACTCTAACCTGTTGCCAAAAACTGCATCCAGATGCACTTTTCCCCCACTATTATAACGAAATCGATTTATTGCGTTAAATATCGCCGTAAAGTGCGTTCAATTTATTAAAATCGATTCGTTTTATAATAATTAGGTTAAAGATAAGTGTAAATTTAGTCGCAGTCGAGTGTTGCAAAACATATAGGCTTAAATATCAGCTGTGCGGGGAGGATGCACGTCGGTAGTAATGGCAATGTGTGCAATTGGTGGGGATCGACGCCGTTGCCCCTAATTCTCTTCTATACTCTCTTGCAGTTCTGTGTATGTGTGTGTAAAACTAGGGAAGGCGAACGAAACGATACAAAATTATGAACTCCTGCCCTCCCCCCACAGTTTCTGTCTCTGTCGCGCCCACGTGTGCCATGCGCGTTGTTATCGCTGTCTAACACACATGCGATGCATTTCCCTTACCAGACCCACCACAACAGACCAAGTGCATTTCTCCTCTCCTATGCAACTCGCCGTTTGTCTCGTGTATATCCCATTCACTGTAACTATTTAACTAGCCACGGCCTTCTTTATCTGTTGCAAAATGTTAATTACTCTATTATTATTATTGTCATTGTTATTTTTACTTGTTTATTATTCTACATATTAATATCGTAATTCTAAAAAATCTGAACGTTTAAAATTCCGAATTTAAAAAAAAATGTTCATACCAATTTTAATTTCGTTTTTAACATGGTATTATTTAGTCGTAAAACCAAATAAATTATTTCAAAAATTTTTAAAGTTTATGTGAATAGTTATTATCTTTATACCACTACTTATAAAGTAGTAATATTTATACCACTAGTTATATTACTATTTTTATTTTTCTTAATTTATATTTGTTTTTCGGTATATGGTTCGTATATGTTTATTCGCGTCTTGGGTCCAACACGTACATTAATAGCCTTATTTTAATAAAATAATGCTACACCGAATTTAGTAAAATAGCCTAGTTTAGTTACCAAAGTACGCACTGTTTAATATTTTAGTTATGAATGTTCTAGTTCTTTGACTTGTTTTATTTACGATTGATTTTAAACTAGTTCCGCCTAATGTTTCCGTTTAAAATTCTACGTATTGGTTAGGATGATACTTTTAAGTTTTTAAATTGTTCATGTAAGTTTAAAATATTTAGCTATAAATTTAACATTTTGGCTTGTAGATTTTGTGATGCAGTCATTATTATAATAACTTCGATATTCAAGGTGTTGATAATATTTTCCATGGAAATAGTTCAGCGCAAGCTAGGCCTATATCAGACCAAAGTGGCCTACGGACTTGGGGACGTCTCGTACCACAAATCAAACCATTGTTGGTACTGTATTCTTAATATTTCTAAATTTAAATTTATAATTTTTTAGTTTTAATTATTGTAAATAATTTTAGTTTTGACCTGTTAATACCTTCACACACACACCGCGCGCGATCGCACTGGCATTTGAAGTCTTCTTCACAACGCCCACAACTACAGCTCGCAGTTCTTAACCATTTTTGTTTTTCTGTTTCGTGGATAAATTTAACCAGTTAAAGTGTTTTGTGGACCAGATCTCGCGATTCGATCACTAACTACAGTTGTTTACTCAAAACATTGACTTCGGGACTGTCGAACAAAGTTAGGCCGCAAAAATGTCCTGATTTTCAGTTTCCATAAATATTTATTTGAAGCATGCAAACCAGCTGTATAGCAACGAATAACTAAATTATGGACAAATGACAAAACTTGTCTGTCAATACAAAATCTTATTGTAATCCGAGTCAATCGTAGGGCCAGTTCTAAACACACGTGGTTCGGTTTCAATAAAATCTGCGTGATAACAAAGATGTGTTAAGTAAGATTCGTTCAACAGTAAAGTAGGCCCACCAGGTTTAGTTGGTACGTTATTTGTTTTAAATACCTACCCTTTTTTTTTTTTTTTGAGGACAGAAGTCGTACAGTAAAAATTACCCTATTTCAGTATTTGTTTCAAATAGTTGTCGCGGGTACGAGCCTGCGTTACAGTGACATCTGCGAACAGCTGATGGGTAAATCATAAAACCCATCTGTTAAGTACAAACCCGTGACGCGGTTTTGAGCGATGAAATCGATTTTGTGTACACGTGTATCGATTATTATAGAATTAGTTTCTGTGTTACAATAGGTGTTGTATTCATCAAAAAATGCCAGTTCCAACAGTATCTCAGTGAAGTACTACAAGACATAAATTTTTGTTTTTTATGTCCGGTTTTACCCTGGACGGTCCGGTATTCCGACTTGTGTTCGGGAATAGCATATGTCGGGTATTTTTTCAAATATCCGTTAAATAATGCACAAGTGGTTACACAACGTTTTTTTGTTCTCCATTTTAAGAAGGTAAACAAATTACTAACATAAAATAATTTTAGTTGTATTTGTTAATAGTTTAAATCAACAAGCTGTCCGATCTGTACAACTCTTCGAACTAATGAGTTGTTATTAGATAAATTTCATTACTAGATAATTTTAAAATTATAAAAATGTATAAGGCCCCGATTACTCTACCAGTAAGTAAAATAACAGTTTAAGGCAGACAGTAGTAGGCTTACAAGGAACACTGGCGTTTTGGCTTTCAGTTCAATGTATATCCAATGTATAATGCCTAATGACAAATAATTTATGCATAGCTTGTGAATTTACATATATATGTTTCCGTAGATATCTTTAGGCCTATACCTATTTTCACACACACACACACACACACACACACACACACACACACACACACACACACACACACACACACACACACACACAGAGATATAACTCGTAACAGTAAGTAAAATGTTTGTCAAACATATCTTCCAAATTTTTTAAGAAAGCCCAAAATTTGCGAGAGATTTTGGAAGGTATTGATTTTTTTAAAATATAAAAGGCACCAGATTTCTAATTCCAAAATGGATTTTTACAATTATTCAAAAATTTTGATTCCCCTTTTGGGCACTGATAAACACAAATTTTGAAATTTGTAAAACTTGGCACTATATTCAGAATGTTGTTTAAATTCTCTTAATTTGATAACGTTACATTGAATTTTTCTTCTTCTTCTTCTTCTTCTTCTTCTTCTTCTTCTTCTTCTTCTTCTTCTTCTTCTTCTTCTTCTTCTTCTTCTTCTTCTTCTTCTTCTTCTTCTCCACGTCAAGGTATAGTTTTACAGCCTGTTCCGACTTCACTGAAGCCATCTGTTCCTTGGTCTACCAATATCACGTCTTCCCTGAGATCTGAATCGTATTACTTGTTTAGGTAGTCTAATATCTTTCATTCTCTCGATCTGGTCGATTTTGCGATTTTAAAAATATTTAGCCCATTTTGGCAACCTGAAATTTTTATATTTCCAGAATTAAACATTATAGCCTATTCATATTTTAATTAAAATCATATTTAATTGTATACCCCAAATGGATTTATGAAAATTTTTCAAAGTGTTATCTCACACGTTTTTCCCTCCCGCCTCCCCACTTTTTGGGGAGCAGTCTACAAAGACAATAGTAGTGTGTGTGTGGGTTTTACGCGGAAAGTCGGTTGATGCGTTCAAAAGTTATCGTAAGACCCAGGCAGATAGAGAGCAAACAAATGGCAAACGGTCGAGTTAAAACTAATAACTCGCTTCGCTCGTCCAGTAATAAAGAAATTAAAAGTCTAAAAAACTGCTTAAGTAATGTTAAAAGTGACGGAAACTATTTAATATCCAAGTGATTAATTAGATATATCATTATTACAATGTCCAAATGATTAATTAAATGTACATTATCATTAAATTTTAATTACTCTCAATTTTTGTTTTTAAATTTACATTTTACCAAATACAAAAATAATCTGCTAATAGGTTTTACTACGGACTAGTGAAACATTTTAAATCAAAATTAATAAGTAACGAGACAAAAGCCACGCTCTACAAGACCTTGATCAGACCAGTTCTGATATATGGCTTGGACTGCTGGGTGCTAAAAAAAATAGATGAGCAGAAACTACCCGTGTTTAAGAGGAAGGTACTGAGGATAATCTATGGCCTTGTGAAGGAAAACTAGATTTGGAGGCGACTGTATAATCGAGAATTGTACGAAAGGTTTAAAGATCTTCCGATCGTGCAATTCATACAAATTAACAGATTGCGTTGGGCCGGACATGTGCAGAGAATAGCGGAGGATAGAATCCCAAAAACAATCATGAATTATTTGCGATGGGAAGGAGAAGGAGGGGAAGACCGCGTACAAGATGGCTGGACCAGGTTGGTAAGGAGGCAGTGAGGCTGGGTGCACAGCAGACTGGTGGACATTGGCCGGGAGTAGAGACCAGTGGGGACGATTTCTTTGGAGGCCAGGGCCCGGACTGGGCTGTAGCGCCGAGGATGTATGTATGAATGTATGTATGTGAATAAAAAAATAAAATAAATGAATAATTTAATGACATTTTTACAACCATTTTTAATTATAATATTTTTTTAATATTGAAGTTATCAAACATACACGGTAAATTATATTAGGCCTAATTAAAATGATATATTTTTCTTGTGTACGTGCCTTTGTCTTGTCGTAAGTAGATTTTACCAGCTTCTACAGTTATTGTGCATTTGTGTGAGTGAAGTGTTACTGACGATAAACGAAACCTACTTTTGGAAAAATGCTGGTAGTTACCGAAAATTAGGATTTTCTGAGGCAGTGTCTTCCGTTTTCCTGAAAAAATGTGGTAACCCTAATTTGTTGCAACACTTTGTACAGCGCTGTCACAAACCCTTGTATAAATGGTAACCCTTGTATTAATGGTAACCCTTGTATAAATGGTAACCCTTATATTAATGGTAACCCTTGTATAAATGGTAACACTTGTATAAATGGTAACCCTTGTATTAATTGTAACCCTTGTATTAATGGTAACCCTTGTATTAATGGTAACCTTTGTATTAATGGTAACCCTTTTTACTTCCATATTCCTTAAGGAATGGAAGTATGGTGATGGCAAAAAAAATCGTGTTCGAGATTATTGCAGATTCTGATTCTACTACACTCAAAACATGAAAAAAAGTCGTTTTCCGAAAAGTGTCTGTGTGTCTGTCTGTGTGTGTGTGTGTGTGTGTGTGTGTGTGTGTGTGTGTGTGTGTGTGTGTGTGTGTGTGTGTGTGTGTGTGTGTGTGTGTGTAGATTTTTTTTCTATGGCAAACGATAACTGCCGCAAATTCAAACAGAATCAAATAATTTTTTGCATACAGCCCTGATTTGTAGAGTACTCACGACCTATTGTTTTTGGTAAAGATCGGTTGAGGGGAAGGGGTAGTTTACCTGCAACGTTTTTTATCAAGCGTATTTTCTATGGCAAACGATAACTGCCGCAAATTCAAACAGAATCAAATAATTTTTTGCATACATCAGTGAATTGTAGAGGACTCAAGGCCTTTAGATTTTGGTGAAGATCGGTTAAGGGGAAGGGGTAGTTTACCTGCAACGGTTTTTTTATCAAGGGAAATTTTTTTTTTGGCAAACGATAACAGCCGCAAATTCAAACAGAATCAAATAATGTTTCGCATACAGCCCTGAATTGTAGAGTTCTCAAGATCTATTGTTTTTGGTGAAGATCGGTTAAGGGAAAGGGGTAGTTTACCTGTAACGTTTTATGTTTTAACAAGGGTATTTCCTATGGCAAACGATAACAGCCGCAAATTCAAACAGAATCAAAAGATTATTTGCATACAGCCCTAAATTGTAGAGTTCTCAAGACCTATTGTTTTTGGTGAAGATCGGTTAAGGGAAAGGGGTAGTTTACCAACAACGTTTTTTTAACAAGGGTATTTTCTATGGCAAACGATAACAGCCGCAAATTCAAACAGAATCAAATATTTTTCTGCATACAGCCCTGATTTGTAGAGTACTCAAGACCTATTGTTTTTGGTAAAGATCGGTTGAGGGGAAGGGGTAGTTTACCTGCAACGTTTTTTATCAAGCGTATTTTCTATGGCAAACGATAACTGCCGCAAATTCAAACAGAATCAAATAATTTTTTGCATACGTCAGTGAATTGTAGAGGACTCAAGGCCTTTAGATTTTGGTGAAGATCGGTTAAGGGGAAGGGGTAGTTTACCTGCAACCTTTTACGTTTTAACAAGAGTAAAGTACTTGAAAATTCATTTAAACTTTTTCAAACAACGGTAATTGTTGAAAATAAAATAATTTTGTTGCCAGGCAATAAAATTATAATTTTTTCATTTTAATGTAAATCATGTATAAGAGAAAATATATCGCGCTTGGCAGGCGATATTAAGATTTAAATATAAATCTTAGAATATGGAAGTCATGTATGGTTCTCCATACTGATATTTAATATTTACAGCGATGTGTTGACGAGCGAAGCTTTAGGAAATGGATGGATGGTGTGATAGTTGGAGGAGAAAGGATTACGGTCATTAAATATGAAGATGATTAGTAATATTAAGTTTTATTTACAGTACCAAGTCACTTGTATGACAATCAAATAAAAACTACGTTACTCACCGTCAGAGGCTTAATTCTTATACATGCGATGTTATACTATACTCAACATGTTTCGGGACAGCTTGTCCCATCTTCAGGAGTAAAACACATACTCTTCAACCTCAATTGAGGATGAATCGTCAAACATTATAAAATATTAAAATCCAAAACACACATTGAATAAATTAAAGAAACTACAACATTAAGCGCACGTGTAGGCTCCAAAGTGCACACCTCACGCCGCCGGCTGAACGCGCACTAAGTAAATCACTCATCGCTCGAAAGATGTCGCAGTGCAGTATCATATAAAATATTCGACTTAAAGTTTAGTTGATCGTTCAAAACAAATGGCCTGGTGTCACTATTATTATAAGCTTTGTAAATCACGAATTCTTCGAGAGCGTTCATATACGGTCCCTTATTGCAAATATGGAGGGGCATTAAGTTAGTCTTAAAATCAGTATAGCCGTGATTTTCATCGACAAGATGTTTAGCAAAACTAGATTTCATGTTTTCAAGGGCACGATAACTGGTGGGTGGCCTATGTTCAACGAACCTTTTTAAAAAACCACGGCCGGTCTGTCCCACATAAAAGATGGCCGCCTTTCATAGTATGATCAGCCGTCTCTTGTCAGTACCCCTTAGCTTGCATGATTACTATAACGAGTTGAGTATCATTAAACACATCGCGTCTTCTAACGGTTACACGGAATCATTGATAGACAGCATCCTTAGAAAACGTAAGAAACATAAGGATACTAACACACGTGGAACACCAAGTGAGGGAACACATAAATATGTCCTGTCTCCTTACACAGACCTTATGCCCAAGATTGTAGCACCTATTCTGAAAAATAATGGCAATCTTATCGCTGCCTATAGAACAACTAATAACATTTTAAATATCTTGCGCACTCATGACCCTACAGCCCTCGAGAAGAAAACGGGGGTATACAAATTGATGTGCGATGATTGCGACGCGTTTTATGTGGGACAGACCGGTCGTGGTTTTTTAAAAAGGTTCGTTGAACATAGGCCACCCACCAGTTATCGTGCCCTTGAAAACATGAAATCTAGTTTTGCTAAACATCTTGTCGATGAAAATCACGGCTATACTGATTTTAAGACTAACTTAATCCCCCTCCATATTTGCAATAAGGGACCGTATATGAACGCTCTCGAAGAATTCGAGATTTACAAAGCTTATAATAATAGTGACACCAGGCCAGGCCATTTGTTTTGAACGATCAACTAAACTTTAAGTCGAATATTTTATATGATACTGCACTGCGACATCTTTCGAGCGATGAGTGATTTACTTAGTGCGCGTTCAGCCGGCGTGAGGTGTGCACCTTAGAGCCTACACGTGCGCTTAATGTTGTAGTTTTATTAATTTATTCAATGCGTGTTTTGGATTTTAATATTTTATAATGTTTGACGATTCATCCTCAATTGAGGTTGAAGACTATGTGTTTTACTCCTGAAGATGGGACAAGCTGTCCCGAAACATGTTGAGTATAGTATAACATCGCATACTATATTAAGCCTCTGACGGTGAGTAACGTAGTTTATTTGATGATTAGGTAGTTCTAGAGAGCAGTGAAGTGTCTTTACAAAAGAAGATGAATAGAATATTTTTACTAGAAAAAACTTTGGAATGGAAGTTAATGTCATTGAAACTAAAGTAATAGGAATCGCTAAAAAAAATTGAGGTAAATGTGATGATAGAAGGTCAAAACTTTGGAACAATAAGATTCATTGATATACCTTGAGAGTATCAACAAGCAAAGAAACACTCGTGAATGTTTCTACAAGGTAATGGCCCTCTCCACTCTTCTCTGTAGATCTCTATGGGAGAATTGGACTTTAACGAAGCCCCAGGCCAGTAGTACCTATTCCCAGGCCAGCCGAAATGAGATTTCTCATGCTCGTGGCACGGTAGAGCCTCGATCGCAAAAAATAAAATATGTCGTACGGCAGGAGCTCAATATTATGCGTATACTTGATAGAATTGCCCAATATCGGCTAAAATGATTGGAACATCTTAACCGAATGGTTGACGGCTCCCCGCATCCCCAAACAGTTATGGGATTACAAGGCGAATGGACGGAGAGATGTGGGGCGTCCGAAGAAGCGTTGGGCAGTCCCTGTATTGTCCTATGGGTGTGACTTTACAGGCCACGGAAATTACTTTCTTAAGAGGAGTTACAAGGTGTTCTAAACTTGATCATATGAGGAACGAGGCCGTAAGAGAAGAGTTACAAGTTTTTAACTTGAACGAAAGTTAAAACATAACAAACAACGGTGGGAACAACACTTAGAAAGAACGTCAGATTCCAGACTGGCCAAACATGTCTGGAAATACAAACCTATAGGACACAGGTGTGTGGGTAGATCCAGGAAGAGATGGCTGGAGGATATTTGAAGGGAGCACCTTGCCTATGCCGTGTTGTGAAGATGATGAAACGGAGGATATTAGAAGTGGAACTGAATTCGGAAGCGCAGCGCTTAGTGGAGTAAGAAACCCTATCGGTTACAAGAGGATCTGATGTGAAATTACAGAAGAGATACGTAAACTGTTGTATATGGAACGTTGAAATGTATGTGCATCGGAAACGCGAACAATTAGAAACAGAAAAAAGAATCAGCAGACTAACTTTTAGTAATCCGTCGTCTGACTTCAAGTAGATTTTGATACTACGCGTTTCATCATCAGGTAACTTCAAATAAACTTCATCACTCTTTCGACGTCGTCACTAACTAGAATCCAACTCAGCATAAGGATTGTACGCGCTGTTAGCTGCACACCGACTCTAGATCAACCTACTACTGCACGATCGTTAGTCCTTATCCGAGCAAGCAGGTTCAAAGCTGATTGGATCTAAAGTTCAACTGACCATTCAACACAGAATCGCTACTGTTTACATTCGTGTATGCTCCATAAATCTTAAAACTCTTCCAAGGTTTTCATGAAACGGCAAAAATGGCCGTTCTACTTGGAGAAAAAGTATCAAAATCTGCTTGAAGTCACACGGCGGATTACTAAAAGTTAGTTTCCTAATTCGATACAAGTGACTTGGGTACCAAACCTGACATGAATGTTAAAAGAAATAAGTATCCGGAAATCTCTTAAATTTGGTTGTGACAAAAAATGGAAGAGATTAGCTGGAAAGAAATGGTTAGGACAATAAATGAAGAGAGAAGTATTATAGAACTAAATATAATTAATTCACTACCGACTCAGAACACAAAGTTTTTTATAGGTAAAAACGTAAAAGTTTTACCTTATAGCCTGAACCGGTTTTCGCTTTTAAAAAGCTTCTTCAGAGGCTGCCGTTGGGCGCACTGTCCGTTTTGTTGTTGGCGACGGTATCGAGTTTTGAAAGATCGATGTTGTGTGTGTGGGGTGTGATATATTCGAATAATGTCTGTGACTTGAATTGTGTCTGTTCGTTTAGGATGTCGTTCTTATGTGTTTTCCTGTGTTTGTATATTTCAGAGTGTCTAGTTTTCGGCCTTTTGTGTGTACGTGTAGAACGTCCATGTTGTTGTCGATGTTTTTGTATGTGTGGTTTGCTTCAATGAGGTGGTTTGCAAAGGTGGATTCTGTAGTGGAGTGTAGTGCCTTTGTGTGTTCAATGTATCTTTGTTTGCAGCTACGTCCTGTCTGGCCTATGTAGAATTTGTTGAAATCCAAGAATTATAAGAACCATAAGAAAGCAAAACCCAAACAGGATTGGTCAAGTTCTGATAAGGAACTGTTCACAGACCTTACGGATTGAGGGACAGATACATGGTAAGAGAAGGCGTGGAAGAAGAATATATGATATATTGTCATATTTGATGATGATGTGGAGAAATTATGCACAACTGAAGAGAGCGCCACGTGGAGAGCACAGTTCAGCTGCAACCTGCGTTACGACAGATTCACCATTTACTAACTGATTCATTTTAATTAACAAAAGGTTGTAATGATTATTAGCCGGGCTGTTAGGCCGTGGTCTGTTGTTGTTCAAGACAGACGTTTCGACCCCACCATCGTTTTTTCGGTCACTGAAAATTACTTCGATAATGGGACCGAAACGTCCGCCTCAAACAACAGTAGATCACTTCCTAACAGCTCGGCTAATAATAATATTATTATAACAATTACAAAATTATGTTAGTGGTTATAATGACAAGCAGAAAGTACAGTAACAGAATTAACACTGTTGCACACCGCTATAGAAAATTATGATCCGATCGCATCAGAAGATTTCCGATCTGACGAGCTGTGGAGCTTGAAAGCCCTAATCAGAATAATTTATCTATATTGGTGTGCAACAGTGTTGTGATTATAACCACTAACATAACTTTCTTAATTAGAAATCACACTGTTGCACACTACTACATAAGAAAATTCCCGATTAGCACTATCGAGCTTCACAGCTTATCATCAGATCGGAAATACTTCCGGTATTTTCGATGTTTTCAATCTGACGATGAGATGTGAAGATTAAAAGCACTAATCCGGAGTTTTATTTTATAGTGGTGTGCAACAGTGTGATTTCTGTTTGATTAATTTTATATCATCTTCAGCCTTACAGCCCAACGAGAGCCCTGGCTTCCAGCACCAACCTTCTCCAAAGTCTCCTGTCCATCTATTGCCATCTCAGTGTAACCCTTCACATCCTTTCTTCTGAGATCTTCCAGCACATCATCCAACGATCTTATACTAGGTCGGCCCTCTTTCTGCTTTTATAGACTTGCGCCCTCAAGATTTTCTTTGGCATACGCTGATCATCCATTTTCTCTAGATGACCTAGCCATAATATTCGTTGAGGCTTTACGAATCTTACAGTGTACTTATGATTTAATAGCTCATATATCTCCTGTTTACTTCGTATTCTCTATTCGTCATCTTCCTTAACAGAGCCATAAACACGTCTTACGATTTTTCTTTCAAACCTTCTTAGTGTTACTCGGTTTTCTGTCAGTGTCCATATCTCGCCTCCATAAGTAACAAACTGATAAGTATTCATTTTACATAGTAGGTAAAATTCATTTTACATACCAGAGGGACCTTGGTCCCCCATTAGTTTACAAAAAAGCCAAATTCGCAAAAATTAAAAGATGAGAAAAGGTAGTGATTCTTCTTATTGTTGTTGTTTAGGTTAAAAAACTAAGATAATAGTATATTTTCAATGAAACCAGTTTCTTTTTTAATGTTAATTTTATAGACCGTTTTACTGAGAGTATTCTATATCCCCCCGGTATAGTGGTCCCCCCATTGTAATCTCCCTGCGCACGCCTATGGTAATAACTGGTCAATTGAGGTGTTCTGAGTTTATGACTTTAACGTGTAGTAATGTTACAATTTTATAGAACCAAAATGTAGTAAGTAATTGTATGTAGGTGGTTGGATGTTGTCATCTTCCGTGCCAAGGAGCGTTTTCATATTTTTAAGATGTTACGTCAATCACATTTCTAGTGGTTGTTATTGTTCGTATAATATTAGTACGTACCTAGTCCTGTATTTTATTAATTTATTTTACACGTTTATAAATACAGTGGAACTTGGTTATAACGAGATTCAAGGGACCGGACAAATGTTCTCGTTAAAACCGGGTGCTCGCTACATCCGGTTTGTCGGTTCGCTACATCCGAGTTGTCGACTCGCAAGCCTAAATTTTTATACCGTGATTATCGAACACACAGCAAAAAGTCTACTATAGAAGAGGCTTTGCACAATAAAATTTTGACGTTTTACATTCTACGCTTAAAAGCGAAATTTAGACCTTAAAAATTTTTTAGACGCTAACATTCTTTGCTGAATATTGATTGGCTTATACAACAATAATTCGCGAAATATAGTAAAAGTAACAGTGCAGGGAAAACTTACCGGTCGGCTATCTGGCAAAAAACGTAAAACTTTCCATGCCACATGTACAATATTTATTTTTAAATTGCAAGAAAATTTTAATTTATTTGTAATTTTTTGTTCTTCGTTCGAAATGGAATCGTAAAAATTATATTTCGCACACAGAATTTAATTAAACTTAAAAAAGTCATCTATTATTGTTTCTTTAGTAATTTTGTATCTCTAGACATCAAAACAGTTTTGTAATTTATTCAAATATTCCACGAGTTCATGATTTCCATTATTAGTGTCACTAAATAGCGTTAATGATTTTAAACGAATGTTTAAAATGCTGTATTGTAAGGAACGTTTGTTAGGACCTTAATCCGTGAACAAGCCTGCGATAAAACACTCGTTATAACCAAGTCTCTAATGCGTTGCTAATCGTTAAAAGCGAGTTTAATTATCATTACTAAGATAAAAAACCAAACAAACCTCGTACTTTTGCTCGTTACATCCGAGTTCTCGTTATTCGCGAGTTGCACTGTATTTTGAAAGAAGTACGTTTATTATTACGCAGATTTTGATTTTAGATAATATTTTAATTATGAGAAAAATTACAGAACTCTCGATTATACTGTTTGTTTAGTAATGTTATACAGTAACTGTAAAGCGCGCAGTCATACAATTAACACTAAAAATTGGAAACATTGCGATTTGGGTCACAGTTCCCTTCAGTCTGACGCCTCACTGGATTTACACAATTTCTTTCAAAATTTTGTATCTGTTTTTGGGCACTCGGGTCCAAGAATTTTTAAAAACTAACGATACATTTAGATGTTAGTTAAAATTCTCTTTAAGTTGATACACGATTTGCATTTTTGCGATTTTATTATAGTTTTCATCAAGTTTTTAGGCTCTGACGTCTGAACGTATTGAAATTTTCAAAAGTGAACATTATATTTAGATTGTGGTTAAAATTTCCTTTAATTTGATAGCCCACATGGGCTTTTGCGATCTTTTCACAATTTCGACCCCGTCATATTTTTGCCTCCGGCCCCCATAAATTTGGAGAGATTTAGACACATTTGTGGAACGATTCATAGGTACCTGAAAAATAAAACACGGAAGGATACCCGAATGAAATTTTATAAAACTGTGGCAGTCCCCACATTCCTGTATGCTAGTGAGACATGGACTCTTCGTAAAAAGGACCATTCAGGCAGCCGAAATGAAATTTCGAAAATGGACGCAAGGTTGTTCTCTTTTGGATCGGAGAAGGAACGAGGATATTAGACGCGATTTAAACATTGTATCATTTCACCAGAAGTTTGAAGACCACAGAAGGAGATGGTGTGAACACTTGAATCGCATGCCTGATATCCGTCTACCTGTGGCTGCCTTTGGTTATCACCCTAATGGGAAGAGAGATGTCGGTAAACCGAGGAGGAGATGGGTTCCGGAACAGGTCTAAGGCCTGGTCCTTGGAGTGATGGTGGTGATGACGAAATTAGAGCCTCTGATGAAGCTTGTAATAAGCGAAAACTAGTTCAGGCTACAAGGTAAAAGTTTAACGTTTTTACCAATAAAAATGTTAGTGATTCGAGTCAGTAGTAATATATTGATGATTAGTTAATCAACGGTTTGAGGTTTTTCATTAACGGCTTGCTTTTACAGTCAGGACCATCAGTGGCAAAAAAAAAAAGAATGAAATAAATGGATATAAACAGACCATAGTAAACGCATTTATTAATAGAAAAGTTTTGATTTTTTACCGACATTATTCTTTATACCAAGACACAGCAGATCACAAAAACTTGAACTCATAGGTACGTCGTCGATCATATTAGATCATACAATCGATAAATGTCGAAATGCAATCCAAAAGAGGCTAAATATTTAATTTTGTAGTGCGGGACTCGAAGCCGTGCTCTCAGGCATAATGAATTATTAACGACACGTGAGGAAATCGAAGCTGTGGTCTCGTATATCCTAAAACCCAAATTGTGTTGGGAATCGAAGCCGCGGTCTCAGACGCACTAAATCGTCAATGAATCACAGTACGAATCAGAGCCGTGAAACGTTGCTTACTGTACTCGCATTCGCGCAAAAGAGTTACCGAATCGATAGTATAAATGATAAACTAGTTAATGAATACTAATTGTTATGTTAGAATGGAGTATGTAAACGTGTTAATGTAATACAATCACCGTGTATTTATAGTTTTTCTGTAATGTATAAATGGCTATAGATAACATCAAGGCGATTACAACGAAGTAATACAATCAACTGTATATAGCACACAGCCACAGCCATCACTATCGAATAATAAAATGCTTTGCTGCACCGATTCTTGGAACGGAATCGAAATTTAGGCCAACCGTTACAGTATTTTTTTAATTTGGAATTTATTTGTGTACAAGTTTGGTTTTGCAGATGTTACGTTCAGTGACGCGTACTTTCTTAGTACTGATAATCAGCAACAATTTCCTAAAATGATACCGCCGATCCCACTTTTGTATTTATTGTGAAGGTATTTTTTAGTAACGAAAGTTTTGTCCGCCGATAGTAAGTAGTATCATACCTTATTCGTTCGACAGTGTGTGGTGTACTGACATCGTACAGCTTTTGAAGTTTCTCATTTTGATACTTGGGACGTGATATTACGTGCAGTAACAGGATGAGGACAGGCCAAAAGAAAGTTAAATAACTTTAATTTTGTTGCCTAATGGCTGGAATACGGCTCACTCTACTAGCTTCCCAACAGAGATGCAGAGACGGCGATAAAGCCCCCGCAGACCCCGCGCCTCGAGGACCCGAATTTCTGGGGGGCCCAGACTTAAAGTAGGCATATAAAGTTCATATAAACTTAAAAGAGGAACTTTTTTTAATAAACTCCTGTATAAGTTAAAGCATATAATTTTGGATACTTGCGTCTTTAAATTGCTTGTTTGTTGCAGTAGTATATAGCATAATTAGTGTACAATGATTAGACTTATAACGTTTATTTTATACGTTTCTTTACCCATAAAGTACAGAATCTAGTAAGAATTAAATTTTGCCTTCTATAGAAAGTTGCCATATAGGCCAACCGGTTTTTGCAGTTTGATTGACTGTGGTAAAAAAAGAATGATGCCAAATTAGTTAATGAAGTTTTCCGGTTAGATATTAAAGCAGGTAACGTGTCACATAACAAATATCTTGAAGCAAGTCGCATGTTTTATTGTCCCTATCACGAAACTGAATAAAGGCCCCCTTCAGTCATTCGCGGGGGGGGGGCAAAAAACTATGTTATAGTGGAACCACTGTAGAGACGCACATCTTTCTAATTCTGTCTAGCAGGCTCTAGATGTCTACACCAGTGTTTCCCAAACTTTTCAGTCCACGGACCGCCCAAAAAATTAAAAATTTCACGGACCCCGTCTGAGTCATGAAATAAATAAAACAGTAAATATGATACAAAATCTTATATCTTAATTAAACTGCATTAAAATCAAAATTTATAACTTGAAAAATTATAATATTAATGATATCAAATATAGTTTAATGTGAATACTGAAGCTGCTTTGGAACAATTATCTCTGCAATATTAGGTTTAATGTTTGATAATTTGAATATATAGTCACTCATGACATCAAGTTTATTTCTTAACTTTGCCAACCTCGGCTCTATCTTTCCAGCGACACGTGTCGAAATCCAGCTACTTAGGCGTAAAACCAGCTACACGGAAACCGTTACTATCATTAGATACAGTGTTCATACGTGAGATATAGTGATTATACGTGGACTAAAACAGAGCGATCAGTTCTGCGTTGATGCGGCACTCTAGTCAGTTCGGCTGACAATCAGATCTGCTACACGACATGATTTAAAGACATTATTAAAGTCATTAGTTTTAAATTACTTTTACAATTACAATTAGTTTGTAGGAAAAAAGTACTGGAATATTCTGCTAATTGTTATGAGATTCTAAAATTTAGATTTTAGACTATAAAAAAATCGAAGAAAATTACGGCATATTCTATTTTTTCTTAAAAGTGTCTGGGGACACCCGTAAACACTGTCGCTGGCCTCATTTTGGGAACCACTGGCCTACACATTAAAACATTGGCAGAAACAACTCATGTCGTGGAAAGGTGAGCAATTTCATTATTAGCCTCGTACTAACTGTTGTAGAACAAAGTATGTGCTAGAAGGAAAATAAGAGTAATGTTAGCATGCAGAAGAGTGGGTGGAGAGAGATAGAGAGAGAGAGAGAGAGAGAGAGAGAGAGAGAGAGAGAGAGAGAGAGAGAGAGACTGATGCGACTAGACAGCGTCTGTCTGTTCAGGTGTAGGTATATATTTTACATACTGTCAGACACGGAAACGGGCAAGTAAATAGCCCGCGAAACTGTTGTTCGCAATTGTCAGCTCTCGTAGTAGTAGTACGCACGATCAAAATAAATCTTCGCGCTCAACAGCGACAACAACGAGCGTAAGAGTGAAAATTTGGCACAAAAACGATTATTTAGTCTGATTGCGCTGCGCTGGAATGCGTCCAACTGGACATTATCACTTCATTATCACGGCTAACTGTCTCACTGCGCGACATTATTTGACGGCCGTTAACACGCACCATTTCTGCACCTTGTTGTTGTCTCACTCTCACTCTCACTCTCTCTCTCTCTCTCTCTCTCTCTCTCTCTCTCTCTCATGACTCCTGAAATTCCGCTGCTGCTTGTTGCGACTATAATATAATTTACAGCGGTTTCTAATGCACGATGTTTTCAAGCATACAGCGGTCTTATATAAATGGTTAATTATACAAACAGTGGCCCTTCCCCAGTGGCGGATTATCCATAACGCTAGGGTATGCTTCAGCACCGGGCACCAGGGCCTCAGCTGTCAGAGGGGGGCACCATCCAGCCCTAAATCACGAAAACGTTTTGAGGATAATAAATGTGAAAAAACCTCCTCAATCCAAAATCATAAAAAGATGTGTGGACACTTTTCAACATCTTCTAATAGAATTGAAGCACTTTGTGCCACAAGTAAAATTGCAAGAAAGTTTTTTTTTCGTTCGAATGAAGATGATAGATTACATGATACTACCTACAATTTGCCAGCTCAATGTATTAAACTGGATTATTGATTGTAAAATGATCGATGTATTTCCGAATACGTACATTGCTTATCTTATGCTTTTGACGATTCCAATAGCTAATTGCGAATCTGAAAGATAATTTTCTGTATTAAAACACATTAAAGACATGTCGAGTTCAACTATGGGAATGAGAGATTATCTTCATTAGCAAGATTGTATATTAAAAGCGAGATACATGAATCGCTCGATTTAGAAGGAATTATACAAGACTTCGTTAAGGTAAAATCAAGAAAAGAAAGGATCGGTTAGAATTTTCTAAGCTTTAACACTACTATGCTCATTTCAATCACTATTTAGCTAAATATTTGTTGTAATTTAAGAGTTTAGTAAAATAATTACTAACTTTCGAAATTGTTTATGCCATTTATCAGTGTAAATAATGGATAAAAAGTGGAATTTTGAATCGGGGGGGGGCACCAATCTGATGGCAACATAGGACACCACGCGTTTCTAATCCGCCCCTGCCCTTCCCACACTTCTTTATGGGTCTAAAAATTGGACTTTAACGAAAGTCCAGGCCAGTCGTATACAAGCGACTCTAATGAGATTTCTCAGGTATGTGGCAGGGTATATTCTCCATGATCATAGAAGAAACACATAGCTTATCTATAGAACTATAAGCCGAAGGGACGGAGAGGTGTGGGACGTCCGAGGAAGCGCTGAAGTGACCAGCTCTAGACTTTGCCTGTTTGAGACCGCAACAAACCATTCTTGGTTTAATCCTTGCAGATGATGATGATGATGATGATGATGATATATAAACAGTTGGTTTGATGCCGACGGATAACGGTTTAATTGAGGGAATAATACTAGAGCGTGTGAGTGGTCGTGAATTTCACATGCTTGCCATTTTTTTTGTTCAGAATTCTCTCACTGTCTTAAGAAGGTAAAAACTAAAATGGTGTGGCATCTGGTATGAAGAAATCCAATTGGATACTCCAAAAAAAGGTTTTCGAAAGGATCCAGAAGGAGAGCTCGACCTCGAATCCTATGAGAAGAGACCGCTAAGGAAGGCCATTAGAGAAGTGGGACAGTCGGCACGTAACATGAATAATATGAAGAAATGGGACGAGGAACTAACCAGTGCTTTAAGGCATAAAGAAGAACAATCGTCCCTGATGACTCAAGCTGTTTTCACGGTAAAAAGTTGTTTTTAGAAACCACCGCATATAATAAAAACAATTTGAAAAATGAGCCGAGAACTAAATGAACTGACGCATAATGGGAAAAGGTAGAAGAAGAAGGAAAAGGAGGAGGAGGAGGAGGAGGAGGAGGAGGAGGAGGAGGAGGAGGAGGAGGAGGAGGAGGAGGAGGAGGAGGAGGAGGAGGAGGAGGAGGAGGAGGAGGAGGAGGAGGAGGAGGAGGAGGAGGAGGAGGAGGAGGAGGAGGAGGAGGAGGAGGAGGAGGAGGAGGAGGAGGAGGAGGAGGAGGAGGAGGAGGAGGAGGAGGAGGAGGAGGAGAAGAAGAAGAAGAAGAAGAAGAAGAAGAAGAAGAAGAAGAAGAAGAAGAAGAAGAAGAAGAAGAAGAAGAAGAAGAAGAAGAAGAAGAAGAAGAAGAAGAAGAAGAAGAAGAAGAAGAAGACTTGCCCCTCATGAAGGTTGCTAATGATTGATTCCATGGCCGAAAAGTTGCTTTTAGAAACTACCGCGTGTAACAGGAACAATTTAAAAAAATGAGCCGAGAACCAAATGAATAGGAAAGAGACAGACGAAGAGGAACAATTGTCCCTGATAAAGGTTGTTTATGTTTCCACGGTCGAAAAGTTGTTTATAGAAACTACCCCACGTGAGAACAATTAAAAAAAAAAAATGAACCGAGGGCCCAACGTAAATGAAGATGCATCCCAGAACATAACTTCCTTGATCCTAAACTGTTACCTGAGAGATAAGTCCGCGTCAGTCCCATTCTCATAACTTAAGACCTAGAGATCCTCGTGTGAGAGAGTAATTGAATCTTTTCGTATTCCAGATTTGCTCCTTGGGTTACTACTCTTCGTGGACAACCAGGTGTATTGTTCACCTGATTGTTCCTCCCTACAGAACTCTTCAAATTCCTGTGATCTCAATAAAGGCCTCATATTTCTGAAGGAACGTGACGTAATTCTATTAGCCTACAGATGAGGCATACAAGGGGAAGAGTCGAAAGAATAATATAAAGAAGCATTATCACTAAAAATTTGTTTTTAGAATCACAGCTTTGCAGGGGCGTATTCCGGGGGGGGGGACGAAACGGGACCAAACCGTCCCCCCAGAGGGTCGAAAAAGTTGACGAATTTGTTAATATCTTAATTTTTAGGCTGTTTTATTATTTTTTTTTTCCAGCTATGTACGCTAATATAGTGGCAGCTGTTTTTAAATGTATAAACGGATTTATTACACAGCATTAGTCTGTACGTTTGGAATATGAAATATAGGAAAATCAATTCAGTCAATAAGTATTTTTTAACAGTGTTTCAATAACGTGTATTTTCATTGTGTTATTACTGTTTACTATAAATGGACTCATTTCAGGATGTTGTCACGCGTTTTTCAGCCACTTTAAACATAGTAACGTTGATTAGTCTTAAATTGTTTTTTTCTTTTGTATGTAGTCGACCCGGGCGCGGACCCCCCACCCTACCCAAAGCCAAATTCTAGATACGCCACTGGTTGGTAGTGAGGCCGATCTGTGGAAAAAATCGCGAAATCTAGAGGATTTGAAGAAACGTTTATATAACAATTAACAACTTTTCTGGGGCCAGCTCACCCATTTTTCGAAAAGCCTTGACGATTTTATGATTGTCCACGACGTGTCTACGAAGTCTTGATTTTGTTGTCCACGACGCGTCCGATGTTATCACTAACTGTATAAAATAATTGTGTTCCGCGTCGGTATTATTTTATATAGTTAGAGATTTTTTTTCATATACCAGTCTTAAATAAAATTAGCTATACAAACATTATATCCTTCATTTACCGTTAATTTGTCTACAGTCATAATTTGAACACGGACGACCAACGTATACATTTTGAATCCCTGTGTAAGACGTCTAGAACATCCCTGTAAATGTACGAAATAAAATATAAACTTTATTAGTCTCTCAAGGAAGAATTTTTACGTTTCTGTATTTTATAATATAGGCCTATAAGAGTTATAAAAGGAACATGATTAAAACGTAAGTTCTGTAACTATATTTCTGTAATTTGTAGTACTCAAAGGTCAGAATATCTAACTAGGAAAGTATCTATCACATGGCGTACGCTTATGTATTTAGTTCCATAATTGACGACCCAGTTCTCAGTTATGACTCCATCGTTTGGCATTTATCTGTCTGTCTATTTGGGGGTAACTTTTGAATGCGTCAACCGAGCTACGTAAAACTTGGTATGCATGTCCACAATTCTATACTTCTACCCTACAGAACCCAATTGTCTGTGAGACTGATCTCTCCACAAATTGGGGGACGGGAGGCAAAATGTGAGGGAGTCCAAAGCTTGGAAAATCTTAAAAGCCCATGTGGATAACAAATTAAAGAGAATTGTAACCACAATCTGAATAATATGGAAAGAAAAGTTTAACAAAAAAAAAAATGAATTTAGTGTTATTTTTGAAAGTTTATAATTTTGGGACTCTGGGGACCAAAAAGTGGGTAAAATTTTGATAAAATCGCAGAAACATAAGTGGCGTATGAAATAAAAACGAATTTTAACTAAAATCTGAATAAAGTAGTAATTTTTTAAAAAATTTAAAATTTTGAGACCCCAGGACGGAAAAAATTGAGCAAAAGTTTCATAAAATTTCAAATTCCCTATGGGATATCAAATTAAAGGGAGTTTTAACCAAAATCTCAATATAATGTACAGATTTTAAAATTTAAAAATTCTTTGATCCCAGGACCCACAAATTCAATAAAAAATATGAAAAATTGTACAAATTCAGCCGGAGGTTAGATTAAAAGGAATTTTAACACGGACGCAGGTGTTTGGAATTTTTTATTATTTTTAAGGCTATATTAGCCACAGTGTACCGTTTCCATGGAAACATAGTCTTTTATAGTTCCTCAAAACCTTTTTTGCCTTTTTTTATTAAATAAATTCCAAGAGCCATTAATAAAATATTTACAATTTGTTTTTGTACAGTACTTAAAATTTATATGAATTTTTCAGAGATGGTTTTTTTTACTGAAATTTGTGGATGAAAGCTAAATTTGGAAATTTCTCAAAATCTTCAAATTTTTCGAAAAGTTTAGAAATTAATTGATTATCTTCACAGCAAAGCTTCTTCTCTTCTTTTCAGCGTTTATTGTACAACTGCTGTACAACTCTTACTTTACTAAACAACAAGTAATAAGATAATAGGGATTTTCTTAAGTTTTCTGATAATTGAAAAATTATGTAATACTAACAAAATTTATCCATTAATAAGTGTACTATGTTCATAACAGTGAGCAGCTCAGAACATACTCAGTATGTCAAATCATTAATATAGATGTAGCTGCTGATTAACATTAATATTAACATTAACATTAATATATATGTTAATATTTAATTCATATATTCTAGAGATTTTGAAAATTTAGTAACAAATCGCAGAAAAAAATAATTTTAAGTATGAAATAATATATTTTAAATTCTAGGGGGACTTTTATTCGAAAATGGAGCTATTTTCGGCACTTAATGACTTTTATCATGACCGAGTTGGCAACACTGTATGTATCTGTGGACGTGATTCTGTTTTTTCTTTGTTACTTTTTTATTGTCATCAGTATATTTGCTATACGATTTAAGCCAGACCGCATGTGGGCCAGTAAGACAAACGGAACCACAAAGGACAGCAAACAAGATTCTCACCTTCCAGGAGGATAGAAAAACACAAGGACTAAAACAAAACAAAAATCCATCAACATCTAGAAAAATGTGCAACAGCAAAAAAAAAAATTAGGAAACAGGGAAGTGCTTCAAAGGATCGCCTGTCTGAAGGAACTAAATAGTGTTATCGGAAGAAGAACGAACAACAGCAAGTCAGCGATGGTGAAAAGAACTTCTTCTATTATACTCTTGTTCTTGTTGTTACAGTTCTTCTTCTTCATCTTCTGCTCCTCCACTTCCTCCTTCTCCTTCTTCATTTTCTCCTCCTCCTCCTCCTCCTCCTCCTCCTCCTCCTCCTCCTCCTCCTCCTCCTCCTCCTCCTCCTCCTCCTCTTCCTCCTCCTCCTCCTCCTCCTCCTCCTCCTCCTCCTTCTTCTTCTTCTTCTTCTTCTTCTTCTTCTTCTTCTTCTTCTTCCATCCTGGAGTAAGTTTACACACTTGTTCCGGTTTCAGAAGATTTATATACATTGTAAATTTAATTTTTTTTTTGTATCGGCCATCTAAGGACCACATGCCAATTTCAATTCTTTATTCTTCGTTCTTTTCTTTCTCCAATATTCTTTTATCTCAAGTAATAATTTAAATTATTAATATTTAAAAATATTTTAAGTTGAATTAAAAATCACGCCATCGTTTTCTGAGCCTTCCCATACGACTACGCGTGTATAGCATAAATATATATGCGGCCTTCGTCATGCGAAGAACATGTTCCCTCCATCTGTTCTTATGTTCATCAACTTTTTTAATCAACGGGAACACCTTAAGCTCACTCCGTATATCCTCGTTGCGAAGTATATCTAATCGTCGACATCATTTGGCGAGTCTTAGAAACCACGGAGAGAAGAACTTCAGAAGGAGACCATGGATATGAGGCTAAAGTCAGCGGCTGTTGTTAAATTTCTGGCGAAACTGGGCTGCGCACATAATCGACGCTTTGCACAATCTGTCAGTGTGTGTGTGCGTGCAGTGTGTTTGGACCTCTTCCATAGTTCGGCCTCTGTGTTACCAGGAACATCGGATCAGCTGTAATAATATAAAAAAGTCGATATGGAGAACCATACATGACTTCCATGTTCTAAGATTTATATTCGGGTCGATAATTTTTAACAAGTTAGATGTGTTCCTTGTAAATCAAATTTTATGTTTGACAAATTGAAATGAAATATTTCCGTAGAAACTACTTCTTTGTTGCCGATAACGTAGTACACAAAAATTATTCCCTCCCACTTCAACTACCCTTTCCATTTATAGATATTTCATCTACATTTTTACAGTGGATTATTATAACCTTCTTTTCAGAATACTTTATTTATCAAAATTAAGTACTTTACTCTTGTTAAAACGTAAAACGTTGCAGGTAAACTACCCCTTCTCCTTAACCGATCTTCAGCAAAATCAATAGGCCTTGAGTCTTCTACAACTCGGGCATATATGCAAAATTATTTTTTAATTCTGTCTGAATTTGCAGCAGTTATCGTTAGCCATAGAAGAAATTCTACACACAGACACTTTCCGGAAAATGACATTTCTTCATGTTTTAAGGGTCGTACAATCAGAATGAGGCCTTATCTCGAACACGATTTTTTTCACTATCACCATACTTCCATTTTCTTACGGAACATGGAAGTAAAACATTTTTATTAGTTTACTTTGGCTATTTCCAGTGACTGTTATATTTTAGTAGGCACCCACGCGGATAGATAATAGATAATTTTGTGTTTGTTTATGTAATTGGTAGTGTGTAATTTCAACAGCTCATAGACGGCTGAAACGACAAATTGAAGAAACGAATGATAACTTAAACATTTAACTGACCACGCACAGTTGTAGTTGGTGGTAGTGGTCCGATTGCCTGCGTGTCGGGTTGGTTATATTGAATTGGATTCGTGTTATATTTAGCATTTGACAATCAGTCCGGCGTAAAGTTGTGAAAATCTATGTGGCCTTGACAGATCGCAGGCCGCTACGACGATAACGTGTGTGTGTGTTTTGCAGGGAATGCGTAAAAATTGTAAATGCACAGTGGTAAAGATAACCCGACAAAAAACGGTTATATGTGTAAACACATTGCAAATATATATATATATATATATATTACTATAATACTTATAACTATTTTACCTCAAGATATTATAGTATTATATTCAACAAGAAACGGACTGTAGCAGAAAGTGATTGAAATATATATATATATATATATATATATATATATATATATATATATATATATATATTGCAACGATAGAGCTATATGCTGTATTGAGCATTGATTTAAATAAATGTAAAATTTGTAAAATTATTATAAGTTTGGGGTAAATGGACATGTCTGGGATTGTAAAAATGTTTCATTGTTACACTAGGGGAGAAATTAACCTGTTCCAACAGGCAAGGAACACCTGCTCGATTGTATGTGTGTTACGCGTGTATCTTGTGTGTGTTAATGATGCATGTACAGACAGGAATCCCAGCTACCCTCCCCAATTAATTACTAAAATAATTATTTTAATTCACTGTGTGAAAACTAATTAGTGTATAAACAAACAAAAGGTACCAAAGTGTGTGTAAATTTTATAGTTATCCACAGTAAGAAAATGACGTTAGAAGGACACACTACGCGAAGTCAGTGCGAAATAAAGGTGCCAAAAATACAAAAATTACACTAAGACGCTAAAATTAATACAGTGAGTGCTTAATCAAATTATCTATGATTTGTGCTATCTCGATTCCTTACAAAACATTGCCATTTGCAGAAAATTGCAAATATATGAAAAGGTTCGGGGTTCGGGAGTGGGGGATAGCATGTGATCTCCAGGTCTCGATAGGACAATTTCAGAACCAACAGGCGCGGAATCTCGAGAGGGTATAAATTAAGGGTTTGATTGGAAGCCCTTCTCTTCATTTCAAGACACAGTTGCAGTCGGGCACGCTGTCCATCGGCAGAACAGTTTTATTTTGTTATAAGTCTCATCTACGAACGAATAAAGACGTTTTCAGTAATTATGTTTACACTATTACGGGAAACGTAGAGTACCGGGACCGTTTAAGTCAGCAAGAGTATCTACAGAGAAGTTACAAAGAGCGACGTGAGATGCTGGACGTTAGGAGATGCTTTTTAGACGCCTAACAGCCGAACGAGATCCACCTCGCAGCCGATATTAATTCTCTGGGACGGACCACACACTGCTGGAGAACGACGCTAGACTCTGGACATATCCAGGACCACGCCAAGCCAGGAGTAACGGTAACCCAACTCTGGACAACGCTGGACTCCCGTCAATAAGTCGTAAGGTCATCAAAACTCGAGGTGACATGCATAATGCATTTATAAATGATTTTTTTAAAGAGCTCATAAAGACTATATAAAGAGACAATGAATTTAAAAAAAAAGGTTTATAATTAGGTAAATAATGTAATAGAGTCTTATGTAAATGTTTTAGTCGTAAGAATGAGCGATCGCATTTAGATAAATATAGAAGACAAAAAAGAGTTTAATTTTGAGATAGTATTTTTTTTATCAAAAAAAAATAATTGAAATGATTTGATATTTGCATTTTGTAGAAAAGAATAATTTAAATTTTGAATACGAAACAAATGCCAGTCTAAGAGTAATTAATATAATTTTAAATTTATTTTTAAAACATTGGTATAGACTGAGCAAGCTGAGGTCAGATCTGATTTAAATGAATTCAATTAAAATAAAACTTAATTACATTTAAGGTTTATTTCTTTTATTAAATTAATTTGAATAAATGTCTAGATTAAGATTATTAACATGTCTAGATGTAAGAGTGTTTTAAATGTGTGTAACACCGTATAGCTTAAGAGATAAACACTTAATAATGAGTGATATCTTGGTCGGAGATTATTAACAATGTTTTATTATTTATAATGCTTTTTAAACAATAAACATGAAATTTTAACTACTCATAAATTTACTACTCTTATTATAGTTAAACACCTGGTATCGTTATAACTGTTTAAACACCTGGTATCGTTATAACTATTTAAACACCTGGTATCGTTATAACTGTTTAAATACCTGGTATCGTTATATATATATATATATATATATATATATATATATATATATATATCGCCGGCGTTTGCCTGTTTCTGTACTGTAAACACACAGGTTCGGTACACGGTGCTGTGTGTACTTGTTAAATGTGTGTAAACCGGGCCGTACGATCAGTTCGGTGTGTCACTTCAGTGTTATGTTCATTTTCATGTCCTATATCGAACTGAAGTAGAGGTGGGCCGATATACCTATAACAGGTACTTTGGAACGACATTTTTGTGGAACGGATATAACAGTGACAGAAAAGTTGAAACACCTGTTCCGATTCAACAATAACTGAAAGTCGAAATACCCGTTCCGAGTATCGTTTCCGAGTTGCGGGAGCCCCCTACGCAGCTAACGAATAAACGAGTACACGAGTACAGTCACTTTTTGGTGCTGAATACTTCATTCTGCGCATGTGCCGATTGCCATACAAGTAAGAAACGAAGCAAAACAGCGAGGTTCAGAATATCTCTATGTCAAAGAAACGAACTGGCATATTCTTGTGTTTTATGGAGACATGTAATACAGGCTAAAATAACAAATTTTATATTATACTAGTCACTAAGTTGGTAAATTTTGAAAAAGTGAATTATATTGTGTTATAACCTACAGAGCGGCTGATAGTTGTTAGGCCATATAGTACTCTTTGTTAATGTGATTTCGGAGATGATTTTAACTTCACTGCACATCTCACGTAAATGACGAGATTTTTGTAACTCTTATGGCTTACTGTTATGTTTTTATTATATGTTTCTGATGTTTTTTTGGCATCCTTTGTTGCGTTATTACGTGAACTCTAAATTGCATTGCCTGAGTTTGGCAACTGATTTGTCTAACCAAAATGGGATCAATAATTTAATATTAAACTTATGTCAGTTTGTTTACTCCTAGTGAAAACTTAAATTAGTATGCCTAAAGGGAGACAAAATAAATTAATTATAAGTCAGTTGTATTAATAATAGTTATATTAACTAATTATAAATTCTCTTCTTTCTTATTTTATTTTAAACAGTAAAAGTGTAAATTAACACTTTTAAAGTAGTTAAACACTTTTTTGTTTTTTCTTAAGTATTAAAATTAACACTTTCTGTTTCTGTTAAAGTATTAACAGTGTAAATTAATACTGTTAATACTATTAGTTTCAATTGACTTCTTATAACAAATTATATAATTCAGGTATATGTATAATAAGATATTACACATACAGGTACATACAGGTATTTGTACGTGTTATTTTTTGGAACGGTTTCGTTCGTACCTGTTATTTTCAAATACTAGTTTAGTACACCTCTAGATGAAGTGATGCGTTGCCTACACACGGGGTCACATAGGGTTGCCACCTCTCCCGATTTGATCGGGAGACTCCCGAAATCGTATCGTTTCTCCCGACTCCCGATTTTAATTTTAAGCTCCCGACTTTTGTAAAAAAATATTTTTTGTATTAAAATTAATTTTATTTCTCAGTCATGAACTCTACAGTTATGTAAAGTACCTTTAAATTGTTCAGAGTACATTGGGTTTATTTTTTTTTGTAAATCGACGCATGCGCACATTCATCTACGAGTAAATGGCAGTGGCAGTGCAAGCCCGGTCACATCAGTCAACCGCCGCGCCGTCTTCTGCTGGAACGCACTCGCCGTGTGTTGCCCCGAAAGTTGGTTTTGGTAGCTTATTATGTCAGCGGAAGAGGAACTGCTGTAGCCTGTCCGCTTGTAGAAAGAAGAAGAATAAACGAAAGCTGAGGGTTAAAAAATTGGCTTTCAAAACGTGCAAAATATTCACATATAAACGTTTTGACGGATACATGCTGAAGGTTGCAAGAATTATTTAAGGACAGATGAACAAACTTATTTACAAGTGCTGTCACTAGTTTTCAGTGTGAAGGACTGAACTGAGCTGACTCCTACACACGCTCACTTTTACCTGATGTGTGACACCGTTTGATGCGGGTTTCATCATTCCGTCAGTTCACACTTTTGGTGTGAGCTCCCACCATTTTGTCCATGCACACGATCATTTCGTTGTGTAGGCCGATTAGGTGTTAGTTATTTGGTGGTATTTATCTTCGCATTCTTTTTTTTTTACGTAGGTCATTCTCGTAAAATGTTACACTTGATCAGACCAAAAAATATTCTTTTGTTTACTTTTCACTTCGGCAGATAACATTCCATGCTTCCGATACCCATCTCTATCGTTCCACATGTCCTCCTTCCTGTCCACGCTGCCTCACGTCACTCTGCCAGCTCTTTTTGGGCCGATCCTCCTGCCTCCTTCCTCCCGGCTGCCATTGCAGAATCTGTTTCGGTAGGTCTTCCTTCTGGGATTCTGTGAGCATACCCAAACCGTATTAATTGTTTATCATTAACGTCGTATCAAGTAATGAAGACTGAATTCAATATAAAATAAATGAATAAAAGACCAAAGCCCTAGTCTGTAGTTGGAAGGAATAAGATCCAGTCAGAATAACTGTTGGAAATAATGTTCTCCAGGCAGTTAAAGAATATAACTATGTAGAACGTAAAGTCACAAGTGATGGACGTAGCAGTAAGGAAATTATAAGCAGAATTAACCAGGCTAAAATTACTTTCAACAAACAGAAAACCTCTATACTTCAAACAGCCTAAAAATAAGGAAGAATCTAGTAAAGACATACGTGTGGAGTGTTGCCCTATACGGGAGTGAATCTTGGATAATTGGAGAAAGTGACTAGGAAAGACTCCAAGCATTTGAGACCTGGTGCTACAGAAGGATATTCAAGATAAGCTGGAGGGAGAAGATAACGAATGAGGAAGTCTTTAGAAGAGCTCAGGAGGAGAAGAGCTTTCTACGAAGTTTAAAAGGCAGAACAGCTAAGTTTATTGGGCGTATGCTACGACACAGTGGGTTGGTTAAGAGAATAATAGAAGGAATAGTTGAAGGGAGGAATCACATGAAATTGAAGGGACGACCCCGTTTAGACTACATGAAACAGCTTATGGTCGATATGAGTTCCACATCATACTGTGAATTGAAAAGAAAAGCAGAGAAGCATGAAGAATGACGAGCTGCTGCCAACCAGCCTATGGGCTGCAAACCTAGAAGAAGAAGATTAACATCGTCTACCACTGTATGTGTTACCTCCATAATTTCTCTTATTCTATCATTCGTTATTCTCTCCATTTTCGATCTGCCTATCTCCGCCCTCCTCCTCCAAAAGTCAATTTCCATTGCCTTCAACATTTTCCCGTTTTATCTTCAATTAGCCATACTTCCGGATCTACAGATTACTATTATTCTTGGCAACAGTAAGGTATATCCGCTTCTTATTCCCTATACTAATGCGTTTATTCCATAATATACTGTTTAATATTGCAACAGCTTACCGGCTCTGCACATTTTATTCTAGAATCACTTCCTCCAATGCCCGGTTTTGTGTGTTTTTTAAATTCTAAACACGTATAGTGCGTAAAGCGTTCGATTTGTTGCCCCCCCCCCCCAATACACTTGTATACGCTGTTTTATCCAAGTTCACTTCTAACCGTTGTTCTGCATATTCTTCTACAAGCTTGCTCGCCCTATAGCGTAGTTAATGTTTTCGTGATCTTGTGCTACCAGTAAATATTCCTTTTTAGTTGTATTAAGAAAACTAGGAAAAATGTATTTCTTGCAGTCATTAATTGAAGTACAACTCGCATCAGTGTGTGACGGAGACCATTATCTAGTGGTCCATCGTTAGTCTGTCCAGTTTTAGGCATTCTGCCTGTTCCGTCTCAGCCTCGGTCGATCCACATTGGGGCGTACTCCACTATTATCCTCGTTATTCTCTCTGAAGACATGTGTAGGACATGACCCCTGCAGTTTACCTTGTAACGATGAACTCTGGTCACCAGCTCTTCAACATCTCAATACAGTTCGTAAACGCACGCTCTCCAGCCTGGAACGCCCTCGTACCTCCCGAAGGTTACGCCCTCGTACCGCCCGAAGGTATTTCATTTCTCCTCTCTGCAACGCCCTTAAGTTCTTCCGTCCTGGCAAACCGCAATCTGAATCATAAAGTAACGTGGTCACAATCACAATAAAGTGAGTTATTAAACATATCACCCATGTTGTAGCAAGAAAATGTCTGAAATTCTGTCTCCTAGTTAATCTGCATTCTAACGAATGGTGTTATTTTTAACGAGACCCTACAAGCGAGATTACAGCAGTTCATTGTTTACAGAGAGTCCAAAAGCGGAGCGCATTCGGACAATCGGACAACTTTCCGGAACCACTGTCGACGCTTTGTACAATCTCTGTGTGTGTGTGTGTGTGTGTGTGTGTGTGTGTGTGTGTGTGTGTGTGTGTGTGTGTGTGTGTGTGTGTGTGTGTGTGTGTGTGTGTGTGTGTGTGTGTGTGTGTGCAGTCTGTTTGGACCTCTTCCGTAGTTCGGTCTGTTTATTAATCGGGAACATCGGATCACCTGTTATAACAATAAATAAAAAAGTTATTGTTAGTTTACTTTGACATTTCCACGCACTATTACATTTTAAAATTTTACAGTAGGGAAACTCTCCGTATTCAGCCAAACTTTTTACAATGCAGAAGTATTTTCAAAGATTAATTACAAGTGTGAACAGACAGACAAATTTACATACATCTTTGTTTAAAGAACTATATCCTGATTAACGAAAGAAAGTGACTGGCGGAGCGGCCGCTCGGCGACCGAGTTTGTAGTAAAAACATTCCACTTAATAACCTCGTGGAAACGTAAAATACAGGGCTAGAAATGTCTAATGAACTGTATTTTAATCACGAATTAAAGACGTTTTTAACAAACTTTTCTAATTTTTAAAATCTTTTTTCAATTAATTTACATTGAGAGTTAAATAAAAAAATACACGAATTTGAATTAAAAATTTAGGGTTTATCGTTTTTATTACGTAAGAACTCGGAGGTTAAGCATCGGAAAAACATTTCTTGTAGACAAATGGTAGTCCACCTTCTTTAGTACAATATATCAAAAATTGAGATTCCTACGAATAATATTAACGACGTTATTAATTTTTTCCAAATGTACTGTTAACTCCGTTATTAATAAATTATTTAATTGAGTTTTTTCACAGTAAGCATAACAAAATTGTATTCATCAATAAAAAGTGGTATGTAACCTTCAAATATTACGAAATATAACCGCCATCAGTTAATATAGGAAAATTAGAACTAACATCGCTCAACGGCGCGCCATCGAGTCAAGGTACAGTAACAGCCCAAAGAAAGTGGTGCATACGCTCACGGCTCACGCATTGACACAGCCAACTTGCTACGATTCACCAACCTCTCATATAAATATACAGAGATTTTAGTTATCTGTCTACTTATTTAATCTAATCTATCTACCTGGAGATCTGTCAAAAACTTACATCTGACCAGACTTTTGTGGTTTAGTTGAACTACACGCTTTTTATAACAGATGGTCTTGAATGATTGTTTATGACTCTTTTGCGGTACGGTATTTATTGTTTTCTTGTTAATAAACTATTTTTGTTTTGTGATCAGCTTTAATACTACTAATTGAAGTGCAATGTAATTACTGGGAAATTGTTAATGCCATTCAAATTTCTCAACAACTAATTATTTAACTATGAAATACAGTTTACAGTTTAAAACTACCGAGCAAAGCTCGGTCTACCAGATATTGCATAATTATAACAGTATTTTACTGTTATAATGTATTGAAATGTAAAAAACAATTAGTAAATTACTTGTTATTAGCATTGACAAATAAATAATAAAGACAGTAAGGTACTTACAAGTATTGTAGTGTTCTTCAGCTTTTATGGAATCCGCTCATAAAATATGTGTATAAATCATAAAAATACACTATTAAAACACTCTATAAGAAACACTTATAGCTGTGAGTTAGTAGTCTTCAAACGAAGACGGTAGCGCGCGCGCGCGCGCGAATAAAATGGGTTCACTAGGTTCTGACTGTACTTCCGCCGCAGAGCGCCACGCACTGCTCTCTGTGAAATTCACTTTATACATTAATCCATTGTAGTATTCCTATCACGTACAAGGTGTAAGTTGTATATGTCTTCTACACTTAGTTATCTAAAGAGAGCGTCACGCAAATCTCATTCATGTACAACTTTTAACAACTGAGTTAACAGGACATTAGAAAAAAATTAATAACGTCGTTAATTTTAATCGTAGGAATCTCAATTTTTGATATATTGTACTAAAGAAGGTGTACTACCATTTGTCTACAAGAAATGTTTTTCCGATGCTTAACCTCTGAGTTCTTACGTAATAAAAATGATAAACCCTAAATTTTTAATTCAAATTCGTGTATTTTTTTATTTAACTCTCAATATAAATTAATTGAAAAAAGATTTAAAAAATTAGAAAAGTTTGTTAAAAACTTCTTTAATTCATGATTAAAATACAGTTCATTAGACATTTCTAGCCCTGTATTTTACGTTTCCACGAGGTTATTAAGTGGAATGTTTTTACTACAAACTCGGTCGCCGCGCGGCCGCTCCGCCAGTCACTTTCTTTCGTTAATCAGGGTAGGATTTTTGCTACTCTTTTTACTGTATGTATTCGAATTAACAAAATTTATCTTCTTTTTCTCCCTTCAAGCATTAGGTCTTCGGCCTGTTGCGACCCCTGACCGTGGTACAACTCACCTCCCACCATCGCCAGAGAGACGTCGGCCATCCTGTAACCGGCTCCGTGCTCAGAGCGCCCGTCCTCTGAGCGCCAACGCTGAAATCGTGCTCTGAGCGCCGATACTGATAAACCCGTGTTCTGTGCGCCGACCTTATCTATGCATCATTAGACACCTGGCTGCACATCTGTCTATCCGTTGTTCTTCAACTCCGTAGCCAACATTAGCGGTCCTATGTACAATACATTGCTAAAAGGAATCATCACACCACTAGTAAGCTCCCGGAGCTGCAGACCTCCAACTGTTTTGAACGAAATACACTTTTTATTAAGTTAGTTAAATTTCAATATTAAACAATTTCTTATATTATCAGAGAAATTATGAAAATTCAACTACGCTACTGTTTTATTAGTAACATAACAATTTAAAGCAGACAATATAAAATAAATACTAAAATTTCCGAAATTCTGCATTGGATTTTTAGTTAAATTTGTAACCATAATACCTAAATGATAAATAATTTAGTCATACATTTTAAGTTTATGTATGTTTCCATAGATATCTGTAGGTCTATATCTAACGTTATTCACAGATACTTAACTTATAACTGATAACAAAATATGAGTTTTTTGAGACATAGTTCACAAACGTTTTGAAAGCGATCCAAAATGAGTGTTGAGACATGCTAATTCTGTCAAATTGCTACATGTACAAAATACAGAGACTACAAATATAGATTTTGTATTTTAACTAAAATTCCTCATAACTTTAACCAGAAATAAACTCTTATAATTTTTTTAAAACTTCGAATTCTATTTTCGGCCTTTGGTGGTTCTGAAATTAGCTTTTTGTTTTCATGTACCCTTGACACACTGATGTTTTTCCTTCGTACACACTCAGAATGCAATATACTCATTTGAACGTTTCACCCTGTACTGATGTTACTCCTATAAAAGTACACTTTACTTTCTTGGAAGTAAAGACTCCATTTAGATCAAAATTCACGACTTTAATACTACTGTGTCACAACGATTGTCAAACCACAACTAAGGAAAGGTGCGAATAACAAGCTCATCTACGAATCGTATGGTCAGCGGATTTAAGGTATGCGGCTAGATAACCACTCTAGTAAGTTTTGTCTGGGGTTGGAACACTTGCCCGGAGTGACACTTGCACGGAGTGACATTTGCCCGGAGCCCTGAAGTAAGACTGTGACACTTGCCCGGAACTAACATTAGTATCTTAAAACTGTTCAAAACATATCCTCTTTCAATTTTGGAAGGGTTGAATTCAGTGCAATATTACTTTTATTTTATGAATGTTAAGAGACTTTTGGCCAACTTTACGTCGTTTCCAGGGAACACCACGGGGAAGTAGTCTCTTATCGTTCCCCATATACATTTTTCACTTTATGTGAGTTCAATTTTTTTTTTAATGCTGAATTAGAATATTTACATATTTACAGATCTTTCCTGGTGAGAGTCTACTTCTCTAACCTATAGGCATTGCCTTTACTTTAACTTCTGGACATAAGCAACAGAAACAAGGAAAGACCTTAGTTAGCCATCTAGTTCCAGTTTTTTCAAGACCTTTGAAATGGTTTCATCACTCTTCACTGCTGCTTTTTTCCTCTTCTTCCCGTCAATATTCAGGGCTATTCTATCAAAAAAGTGGCCGTAATACTCTGCGTCCTCTCGTAGAGTCTTGAGCAGTGAATATATATTTGGATGAGACCTCGAAATTCAACTGTTAATTCTTTGATTCCACCCTTCAGAAACATTGTTGGTTCGGTGCCGTCTTCCGCAACAGTTCCACACTTTCCTTTGGATATGCTCATTCTCAACCCACTGATCGACGACGTAGTCATAGAAATCCCGCAGTTTCTCGTCTTCAGGTGTGCTTTCCTGTATACTTAGCCAAGCATCATCAATCAGTTCTAAAGGAACATGCGCGAGGGCAGAACACATTCGAATGTGAAGTCGAATCTCTTTATTTTATTTGTACGCAGGAGCAAGGCCACAATCTTGTACTCTTCCCCATAAACATTGGTTAAAATGGTAGTTACAACCAAAAACTTCAGCTTCAGGAAACAGAGTTTTAGCTGATTGGATGATTGCCAGTTCAAAGTCCATTATAAGTGTCACAGGATTCCATCGAGGTACGTTGTTTTTCATTTTTCACTGCTTTGAAAAAACGATCATATGTTTCTCGTTTCTTATTTGGCAACAACGCGTAGACTGCTGGAATAGTGTTGTTCCTTTCCAAGAACTTCCCAGATCGGCGTGGATGATAAATAACTGCCCAAACTGTTTGCTTGAACTCTTGAAGGTTCCGTCGACGAAGAATGAAGAACAACTTGTCAATGCAGATTTTACTTTTTCGCTGGCAAACACCAATTTTCTGTCATTACGCCCTCTGTTGTCGTCTTCAAGTAGAAAATTTTTATCGTCATTCATAAGCAGATCATTTTCCTCTAATCGTATTCCTTCAGAGTCGACTGGGTCCCTTGTAGGCCCCACAGTGTTTCTTCGAATGCGATGTAATGGTTGTTTGGCACTTCTGTGTGATGGTAGTGAAGTCACAAGGTCATATCCTCGATTAAAGAGCGGGCCTACTTCTTCGGCGTAAATTTTTGAAATCGTATTATCTATTTCCCTTCCACGCTTCTTTGCATTAACAACACTTTTTCTTCGTCCGGAATACAAACATGAGTTGCTTCGCCTACGATAGTATTATTTTTCGTTGATATTCTGCCTTTACATTTACTTTTCTTATAATCAACACATCGCCAATAAGTCACATCTTCTTTGTTGGTATAGTCAACACCCCCTCCATTGCTCCTGCATTCCTATAACCAGTCCGACTCACCCCCTACCAGACTCCGTGCAAGTGTCACTGACAAAAATACACATAATTAGTCATTTCCTGGAATGCTTAGGGCTCTGGGCAAATGTCAACAAATTCCATCTCCGGCAAGTGTCGCAACTTCGTTTTGTCTTCCTTATCAATCCGCTTACGTTGCACATCTTGTGTTTACTCATATATACAGTTCAGCTCTCAGTCTCATAATCGTATTTTCATTTTCTTAATTACAGTTGTATTTAATCACTTTCTTTTATTCTCTCCTCATATATGTTCGTCTCAACCAAATGAGAAATCCTGATATAATAAACATGATTATTCGCTAATGATCGATGTGCAAAGGCACCATTAAATCCATAATAAAAAATTTCAAAGTGAAAGTTGCAGGCTTCTGAAAAACGTGTAAGGCAACATTCATCCGTTACCTTTAAACATAAACTCGGTGCAATTGTCAATCCGCGTCTTTCATATTTTACACTTACATAGAGAGTTTATAAGTATATAGACTCTACCTGTGTGTGTGTGTGTGGAGAGGTGAGACAGTTTTGTTTTACATCGGCAAAATAATAAAATTTCTTACACATTATTTTACTTAAATAGATAGATATAATTACAATCTTCCAAAAGCCTAATTAATACAGTATTACACTTTAAATTATTGATAATATAATAATCCCTTAATTATGTTTGTAAACAATTATAGATCAAGTAATCATTGAATGTTTATTGGAATTGGTGCAAATAGCAATACATGTCTAAAAATATGTTATAGCTGAATGCAGATTGTAAGATGTTCAATAATGTATATTATTAAAAGTTTTTATTACTACTGGCACTGAACACACTTATCCATAAATTAGAGAATTATGAACAAAATAACAGAACTACTGATATTACAAACACAAAATTATGGTAAACAAATCAATTATGTGACAATGGGTATTACTTATTATTTATATTGTTTTAAAATAATATTTACCGAGTACATCGTCTATACAGAGTAATATAGTCTATTGTTAAATTATGTAGACGTCGACATTCACTCTCTCTCTCTCTCTCTCTCTCTCTCTCTTGAACTCCAGAGCTCTCACACTCCCTCCATTACTCTCTCCCACTTCCTCTCACTCTCAATGTCTAAAACACTTAAAACACATAAACACAGCAAGATACACAAGCCCGCTTACACACACATATACACACAAACATACGCACAAGCACAACATTTTATAATCTTCACATCTCTCTCTCTCTCTCTCTCTCTCTCTCTCTCTCTCTCTCTCTCTCTCTCTCTCTCTCTCTCTCTCTATCTATCTCTCTCTCTCCCTATCAAAAACACATAAAGATCCCCCACCCAACACACTCAAATCACAATTACGCATATTCCACATAGCGTAGGTACACATAATATTCATGAAGGGTTCTTTACGTTTTAGCAGCCAGATAGGCCTATACGCAAATCATAGAATGATATATATGTATATATATATCATTCGGATAATATGAAAAATTGTGCAATATTGGAATTTAACTAACTTAATAATAAATGTATTTTGTTCTGGGACCTTACTAGTGCTGTGATAATGGCTTTAGTAATGACTTGTACAAATTTTAATTTTTAGTAATGACCACTAGTGTTGGCTACGAAGTTGGCGAATAGCGGATATACAGATATGCAGCCAGGTGTCTAATGATGCATAGATAAGCTCGGCGCACAGAACACGGGTTTATCAGTATCGGCGCTCAGAGCACGGGCGCTCTGAGCACGCTACCCTGTAACCACGTGGTGGAGAGGGAATCGTGTATGTGTTGGTGTCTACATTAGAGAGGGAATCTAGACCAAAACTAGATTATGCGTGTCACACAAGACCAGTTAGAGCTAAACTAGTATTTGAAAATAACAAATACTAATGAAACCGTTCCAAAAAAATAACACGTACAAATACCTGTTATTATATACGTATTATACAAATGCCTGTATTATATAATTTGTTATAACAAATAAATTGAAACTAAAAGTATTACCAGTGTTACTTTACACTGTGACTTTATTAAGCTGTTAGTGCTTAAAAGAAAATAAGAAACAAGAGAATATGTAGGCCTATCTCCCTTTGGGAATAGTAATTTTTCACTAGGAGTAAACAAACTGACATAGATTTAATATTAAATTATTGATTCCGTTTTGGCTAGACAAATCAGGTGCGAAACTCAGGCAATGAAATTTACAGTACACGTAATAGCACAACAAATAATCTCACACAAATTTACGTGAAATGTGCAGTGAAGTTAAAATCATCTCATAAATCACATAACCAAATATAACTGTATGGCCTATCAGCCACTCTGTAGGTTATAAGACAATATAATTCGCTTTTTCAAAATTTACCACGTTGGTGACTAGTAGGCTATAATATATAATTCGTTATTAAAATCTGTATTATATATCTGCATAACACACGAGAATAAATGTAACATCAGTATGAATTTTTTTCATTTATTAAAACAGATTCGTTTCTTTGGCATAGAGATATTCTGAACCTCGCTGTTTTGCTTCGTTTCGTACTTGTATGGCAAATCGGCACATGCGCAGAATCAAGTATTCAGCACCAATAACTGTGACATTGTACTCGTTTGTTCGTTAGTTGCGTGGGAGGAGGGCTCCCACGACTCGGAACCGCGAGGCCGCGAGTAATCGGAACAGGTATTTCAACTTTTCACGCACTGTTATATCCGTTCCACAAAAATAATCGTTCCAAAATACCTGTTATAGGTATACCGGCTCACCTCTCTGCATTATCAACGATAGGAGTAGCCACCAAACGTCTAACTAGACGATTGTACATGTCTGTAGTTGAGAGTGTTACACATTGTGAAGGAGTGTGGTAAACGGCTCATGAAAACGTAACAAAACTTCTTTAGTAAAACTGACTTACGACATGTTCCAACATGTTAATATTCATTTGTGTCCGTCCTGTGCATCAGTCTTCACGCGTCTGTAGTTCCTTCCGTTTCTGACGTCATCACGCATTCTTCACCGTCGTCTCTTTCCTTCCACCTTTCCCTCTGTGATCCTTTGCTCCAGACAGTTTCTACGCAATGTATGCTCCAACCAAGATGTTTTTCTCTTCCTTATGACTTTTAACAGATTTCTTTACTCTCTTATTCTCCTTATACGTCATCCCCTCTCAGTCTATCAGTCTATTTCGATGATGTTGAAACTGCAATAGTTTTATTACAATTTTTCACATTCCACGGCACAATGAATATCGTCGCCAACTCGCCATAAGTGCTCCCGGAGACTGACCCAAGACTCCCCTCGACACTAATCTTAAATTGCCGTACAAAAAATAAACGCAAAACGTGTGTTAACTAGAAAACACGGTGTATCAAATCCACGGCGTATTGAATTTTTCGTCGTCGTCAATAACTGCGGCTTCCGCTTATGAGTTTTCAAGAGAGGAAAATCAAGTGATTAAATTTTTCATGCCGAGCCGCGCGCTTGCGGTCAACGGGATTATCAGCTGGTGAATTTTAATTGTGATCCGACCGCACGAACACACACACACACACACACACACACGCACTTCCCCTTGGTCCCCGCAACAGCTGGCCAGATACAAAAATCTCGCTACTCCATTGATTTATTGAACAGTTGTATCGGAGCTTACACACGCGTGATTCTTGTCCACTGAGAGTTTCCTTCTTTTCGATCTTTTCTTCTTCTTACTCTCATTTTTTCTTTTTTATTTTTCTTCTTCTTCTTGTTCTTCCTCTTAGTCTTTGAATTTGTGGAATCGACGTTTAGGAAGGGCCGGTCACACTTATCAGCCAGTCTTTCTCTTTTTCGAGTAAAGCGTTTACTATCTAACCACCGTATAATCACATAATTATAATCTTATAATCACTCTCCCCCATCCCCTGTAACTTTGCACAGTCAAGTCGTTCCCTTACATGTCATCTTCATCATCTTCGATGACACATCAGACGACATAGCAGACGCATCCCGACACCGAAACAGCATCGTCAGTGGAGATTTTAATGCGCACTCCCCTCGATGGGGATACTCGGACATTAATGCTCCTGGCCACGCCATTGAAAACCTGATTGATACAACAAACCTGATTCACCTCGTGACTGAACCAACCTTCTTATCATTCGCTGGACACAACAGCACCTCCGATTTGGCGATAGTTCAAGCCAATCTCGTAAGCAGATCCAATATATCCCTTAAGGAAGCTATAGGAGGATGTGGACACCGAACCCTAGCGCTAAGCATAAGGAGCAAGCAGAAGAACCCCATTGAGCCTCCTTACCGCGATGGAATTTCAAAAAGGCGAACTGGCCGAAGTTCAGTCTATTCTCCAACCAAATACTCACCCCTTGTATCATCACCGATAATCCTGATCAGTCAACTAACAGATTTATTAAGGGTATCCTAGAAACTGCTAAGAAGAGCATACCTCGAGGAAGTGTTAAAAAATATAAACCCTTTTGGAATGCGACTCTCACCGATCTCCAGAAGGAAAGGAACAAGGCGAGAAGGAAAGCTGAGAGAACGAAGCTACTACAAGACTGTGCTGAATTAAGAAGGAAGCAAGCAGCTGTCACTCGGGCCATCATCCAAGCCAAGGAAAGTACATACAGGAACTTTGTCGCCAGACTAGATTTCAGAAGGGACGGCACCAAAGCCCACAATTTCCTATCAAGCTTAAATAATGACAAGAAGAAGCAAGCATGGGAACCCATGAAAGTGAACGACAAGCTCCTCACCAGTCCAGTGCAAGTAGCCAACAGTCTTTGCAAATTCTATGCTTCAGTTAGCTCCCTGAAAGTCAGCGGTCCTGAAAGAAAAAGCGTGCAAACGAGCCAAACAACAAGCGTAGCAACTAAAGAAGAGCACAGCTCTATGATTGCCCGTTTCTCTATACAAGAGTTAGAAATAGCTTTAAGGGATTTAAAAAATGGCAAGTCTGCTGGACCTGACAATATTTTCCCAGATTTCCTAAAGAACCTTGGGACCACTGCTAAACTATGTTTCATGAAACTTATCAACCTAACATGGGATAAGCGGATTCCTCACCAATGGAAAAAAGCTGAGATAATCCCCATCTATAAAAAAGGAAAACCTCGAAGCAGCCTGAGCAGCTACAGGCCCATTTCGTTAACCAGCGTGTGCTGCAAAATAGCGGAAAAGATGGTGGAACGCAGACTAAGAACTTTCCTAGAGTCAAGTGGTGCAATCAGCGATGCTCAAGCGGGATTCCGTCAACATCGATCTACAATAGACCAAATAGTTAAATTCACTCAGGCGGTTAAAGACGGCTTCCATCGAAAACAATCGACACTGGCTGTGTTGATTGATTTCAAGGCTGCGTACGACAAAGTTTGGCGCGCACTACTTCTATACAAACTCAGAGAGCTCGGAGTGAAGAACAACATGCTCACATGGATAAAAAACTTTCTAACCGAACGCTACATCAGAACTAAATTCGTTAATACCACTTCTAAGTACAAATTACATCGACAAGGACTACCCCAAGGCGCAGTAATCAGCTGTCTGCTCTTCAACATTATGATCAATGACTTAACAACAGCGATCAATAAGATACCTGGAATATCCTGTCTTCTATACGCAGATGATGTCATCCTGTGGGCAACTACCAGCAGCACCTCCCACCTTGAATCAGTAGTCAACTCTGTTTTAAAAAACGTCGCAACCTGGGCAGACAGCAACAAAATGGTAATAAGTCCTGATAAAACGGTTTTTCAACTTTTTACCCTCTCTGCTAAAGCTCCAAAAATCGAACTTCAGTATAAAGGAACTAACCTGCCTGAAACTTCGATTGCGAAATACCTGGGCGTCATGCTAGACACAAAACTGACATTCAACAGCCACATCCAGGAAACCGCTGAGCGGGGAGGGAAGCGCATAAGCTTATTGAAACGGCTAGCAGCGACAAAATGGGGATGTACCCAAGATGTGCTAGCAACCGCATACAAATCATACGTGAGACCCACCATGGACTACGCCAACGAAGTAACCTCCCTTGCAAGCTCCAATAACCTGAAGAGGCTCGACAAAGTCCAGAACGACGCGCTCAGAATCATCACAGGTGGCGCTTTCTCAACACCAATTCAAGCGATGGAAATTCAAACCGACATAGAGCCACTCACTTCAAGAAGAGAGAAATTAACACTCAAGTTCTGGGAAAGATCTAGACGAGTTGACCACAAACACTGGAACGGTTTTACGCCAGCAAACCATAGATTAAAAACGCAAACTACCCCTATCCAATGGGCTGAGAAACTCAGAGACAAATACAAGGTCAATACGGGAAACCCTGCACCCCTGCAAGTATACAACACTGTTTTTGATGCAACGCCGGTGAAAAGACTAACTCTGATTGACCAGTCGGCGCCAAAATACCTTACAGATCCACATGAACTCAAAAAATCCGCTATAGAAACAATCCACACCCTCTATCCTGAAAAGGAATGGTTGCATATTTTTACTGATGGATCAATGTTACCCAACCGTGGAACTGGTGCCGGAGCATATTCTAAAATTTTCCAAATAAGCTGTGCTGTGGGACTGCACTCCAGCAACTACGACGGCGAAGTCAAAGCTATCCAAATGGCCGCAGAACAACTAGCTAAATGCCAAAGTATCCAACTAAAGCGAGTCGTCTTCTTTATCGATTCTCAAGCCGCCATTGTCGCACTAGCTGAAAACAGTCCCACGGACTGCATCTTGACGCTCCGTACACGTGAAGTTTTCGCTACACTCATACATGGCAAGTGGGTTGTCCACCTACAATGGATCCCCAGCCATGTTGGTGTTAACGGAAATGAAGAAGCGGACAAGCTTGCAAAAAATGGAGCCCTAATGCAGCAACCTGACACCCCCACTAGCCTATTATCGGCGAAATATCAGATTGACATGGCCGTAAAAAACTACCTGAAACAAATACGTACAGAAGCCGGCAGAGGCAAAAAGTGGGAGTCTCTTCTTACACCACAAATTTCACGAACCCTCAAGAGATCGACCGCGGTCGCGGAGTTCAGACTATGCACTGGCCACGACTACCTCCAAGCCCATTTACACCGATTCGGCCTGGTGAATTCCAACATCTGCCCGCTGTGCAATGGAGGAATGATGGATGGACAACACCTACCTGTCTGTCCTGAACTGGCGAACCTGCAAACGCGAACTTTATCCTGTCTGTACTCGGAGGCTCGCCGCAGAATGGCTGAACTGCCGAGAGCGGGGATTGGATAAAGTAAAGTAAAGCGTTTACTATCTAACCACCGTATAATCACATAATTATAATCTTATAATCACTCTCCCCCATCCCCTGTAACTTTCCACAGTCAAGTCGTTCGCTTACATGTCATCTTCATCATCTTCCCTGAAGCATTAAGTCCATGCCTGTTGCATCGTCTCCCCGTGCGTGGTCCTGCTCCCACTACATCATCACCAGAGAAGTACAGTGACGAACTACAACACAACACATGTCAGACGTTGTGTGTGTAGATGTCGCGTAGTCACTGATTGAGGCCCGTCTGCCCGGTCACAGCTAAGGACGTATCACTGTTCCAAGTAAGTAAAACCTACTGCGTTGGCTGTCACGGCCGAAGTCACCGTTAAAAGAGTTTATAGCACGGTCCGGTCTATTGGGCCGTAGTCGATTGCATATTTGAATTTTCTAGACGTTTCGGCTACCCACCGAAGACCTTCTTCAGTTCAGCAGTAAAAGTTTCAATAAAAGTTCGACAAGGGATGGTAGGCAATGGCGTATCAAGAATTTGGCCTTGGGGGGGGGGGCGGTCGAGTCGGCTTTATACAAAAGAAAAAACAAGTTAAGATTAATCGATATCACTATCTTTAAAGGGGCTGCAAAACGTGTGATAACATCCTGAAATCAGTTCCATTAAAGTAAACGGTAATAACACTATAAAAATACGCGTTTTTGAAAAATTGTTTAGAAGATACTTATTGTCTGAATTGATTTTTCTATATTTCATATTTCAGACGTATATGCAAATTCCGTGTAATAAACCTGTTTGTATATTTGAAAACGAGTTACGACTATATTAGCGTACGCAACTAAAAAAAAAAAACTGCCTAAAAATTAAGAGATTAGGTCAACATTTTTAACCCTCTGGGGAGGGGGTCCGGTCCCGTTTTCCCCGTAAATACGCCACTGATGGTAGGTCGAACTGAGGCGAAAGTTTTATTTTTTTTAACTTTTTGTACTGAAGATGCCAACGGTGGGTGACCGAAACGTCTAGAAAATTAAAACGTGTGTTATCTCAAAGCAATTGACTACGGCCCAATAGCTCGGATTTCATAAAATCTTTTAAGTAAAACATACATTTTTATCGAAAAATCTTTTGAATACGTTTTGTAGAAAAAGTGCCGGAAAAGCACAAACTTTCTTGATTCGTATTAGTGCAAGCTTACGTGGCACATCAAGGACAAAAAGCAACTTATTCCTGTAAATTTACGTCAACAGAAGAAAGCAAAATTTAAGATTTGACATTTTGTGTAGTAAGTTTTGGGTCGTAACCTATATTTTTAATATATACTTGGATGATATGATCAGACAGTGGAAAGTTGAAGTCAATCCAGGGATAAATACTCTGTTATCCGCTGATGACCAGGTGATACTCCAGAATAGGGAAGATGCTCTGCAGCAGTCGATATACCGTTTGAATCGTGTATGTGGGACATATAATTTTTAAATGTCTCACAGCAAGACGAAGGTCTCCCCTATGACCTTTAAGGGAAAATTCCCAATCCGTTCCAAATTAGTTGTTAGGGACAAGATTTTAGAGCAGGTATCGCACTTTGCTTTTCTTCGTTGTGGCATAAGTTGTGAACATGATGATGATAAGAATAAAAAAGAAAATATGTATAAGACGATGTGTGGTACAATACATACAATAAACACTGAGAAACAAAACAAGAATTGATACTAAAATGAAGTTACACTATATAGTAGTGGAGATACCTATTCTTACATATTCTAGTGAAACATGGACGATGGACTGGGAATGAAAAGCAACATATACAAAACCGTTGAAATGAATTTTTTAAGGCACGTGAGTGGTTATCGTCTAAGGGATCGAATGGGTAATGAACATAAAGGGCCGAACAGGGTATATTCTCTACCAATGATAAGACAGAAGAACGAAAGCAGATGCTAGTAAAGCGCGTTGTAGACTACAAACCAGTCGGCAGAAGATCTGTGGGTAGACCCTGGAGGAGACGGCTGCAGTGAAGACGGAACAGGGTATAAGGCTACACCGTGAAGTGGCGACGACGGGTTTTGGGGCGTACAAAGGAAAAGACTCAAGTAGGATTTAAATTTTTTTCCCTGTTTTGAAATTCACAAACAAAACAACCACTGCGATTCAGCATGAAAAAAAAACTTCCAAGGACGTTCAAGTATTTATAACTATCACGTTATGACATATTTGTCTTTCGCTAACCGCTCTTTCGAAGTTCGAGTAATCAGCAATTCTGGAGGAAAACAAATTCATCGCCACAGCATCAGAAAACTATTTCTCAAAGTTAACACAAAAATAATCTCTTCAAAAACGTGCAGACAAAAAAATACACTAAACTGATTAGATATTAAAGAAAAGGTTTTTGTTTACGTTCAGATAGACATTTTGTTGATCAGACGGAATTTCGGAACATAATCGCATAAATGTGATCACACTGTTTGGATAAGAGAACAAATTAAGCAAGCTACTAATTTCACAAAACCTTATCTGTAGTTAAATATTCAAAACAAAAACTGTTTGACTGGCACGTCTGTTAAAAGAGTGTCTTGTCACACTGATAAGCGTGGCATTTAGAGACAGGATTGTTGTGACTAAACGTTTGTAAAATACGCTTAACCAATGATTCATGACTAATCGCGGCAAATATTAAACCAAAACGAGATTGCACAGCGTTATTCAAATTTATTATCTTCTATAAAAATTAACAAACAAGAACCACTGCTAATTTGATAACATTCAAAAGCGTTGCCATAATGAGTTGACATTATGAAAACAGAGAAGTCGTTACTTTTTTAAAATATCCACCAGGAAATAAAATGATTAATCACCAAACCACCACAATACGCATTTAGCGTATGAAAATGAAGATAATTTTTTTTCCTGTCCCTCAGGCAGAACGTACTTGTGCTGGCCCAACGGAGTGAAGTACCTCTGTGTACACCTAGCTCGGCGGCTCACCCGGCGTACCCACGCTCAGAGAGTTCAGAAGCGAGCGTCCGCCCGTCTGAGCCTACTGTTTCCATTCCTGGTCAGCTCGGCTATGACAAGGAAATTGGGCAAATGATCGTCGGTGCGTATCTGCTGCCAGTCATTAGATACGCTGCCCCGGTCCTCGACAGGGGTTTTCGGCTAGCGGACAAAGTCCCCCGTCGATTATCTTCACGCCTCCTGAGGAGCGGACTTGGTGTCCGCTCCTTGGACGACACCATCAGGGGGCTTGTACGCAAATTTTATGCATGTGCGGCAAGGTTCCCAGATAATCCTCTTATAACCGGGCTGGGCCAGCACTATCGTATACGTCCAGGTGATTCGTGGAAACGACCTCACCTCGGTGTATACTGCGCTAGTGTAAGCTAGCACAAACAGTCGATGGCCTGCTAAAGTTCAAAATGGCCAGGGCCATGAGGCAGGAACTCCAGAAGATAGCTCGGAACTCAGTGCTGTACGTCTCTGCACGCATCAACCACACAGCTCAGAGTCAGTCAGTCTGTCCCTCAGTTTTTAAGAACCAAGGATTTCATCACTGCCAAAAATATTTAAAACCAGGAAATCGTAAATTAATACTTACGTGGCTGTGCCCACAAAATGTATTCTTATTTAGTAAAACTGTCTTACGACAGGTTTCGATTGGACGCTCTGTTCACGTTTTCGATCATTTGCCTATGACTCCTTCCTTTTCTAATGTCATCAAGTGTTCCAACGTTTCTTTTTCTTCGACCTCTCTTTCTCTCCACCTTTCCCTCTGTACTGATCATTGGCTTACATGACAGCCACGGTGAAATCAGCCGACACCACCGGGCGTGGAACTGATGCTGGCAGTCATTCTGTTGCTCTTCGTTCGTAATACAAATGCATGAAGCCGTCCATGGTTTCGTCACCTTTTACAAGACGAATTATATGTTTTCAAAACGGAACAGTGCCGTGTCGTGGAAAATTTTTTAATGAAAGTCTTGATGAAAGTGTACAAGGATGCATTTGAAAGTCTTGAAATAAATCCAAATGTATTTTTCACGAAAATCATGGGCAATCGTTAGCGGACACGAAGACTCAAAATCATCATCAATTCCTTTCCTGTCATTTTAGTCAGAGTTCCACTGACCTTTGTGCCTTTGGGCGCTTCAATTAACCTGTAGTCCATGGAACATAATACAAGCCCCAACTCGTATATAGACGTGCCACCGGCCGTGGAACTAATTCTGTTGCTATTCGTTTGTAACGCAAATACGTATATAAAGTTCACGGCTTTGTCAACTTATACAGTAAATAGTGCTCCAAACCTTTTCGAGTTCTCAGCCCTCTAAATGGATAAATAAATTTGGCGGGACCGTAACATATTATATGTATGCTAAAAGTGTACGTTGTTTTATCCGTAAGAGCCGTAACAAAAGTTATGTAGTGGCTCTCTGTAAAGAGAGCAATACCTTAACTTTGTTTGTACTCCGTTCAGTTGGTTTATTCAGTCTGAAATTATTGCGTTCTTTTACATATATGTATGTGTGTGTGTGTATCTGTGTGTCTTTCTAAAAATTTAGCGGCATCCGTAGCGGCTGGTCTAGGAATTCTACTTCCCATCACTGAGGTAAAACAAAACACACCGCAGAGAAGCCAGTTTACTTTCAAAAGATAAATGAAACTATATGTTTCCAAGGCGGTTCTTTTTTTCACAATAGTCACGTGTTTTCACGTTACGTTGTTTGATTTCATGTGCGTGCTGCTTACTCCGTAATTATTAAGGCCATAATGAAGTTAATGTCTGTGGGCTTGCAACAGGTGTGAGTAAGGTATCAGATCCGCGGTCCTGCGATACTAATGTCTTCGTTGTCGACACAAAGTCTGTTTATTCTTGTCTTAACTGTCGCTGAAACCCATGCCCGGCTCTAGTACAAGGCCGGAATATTAAACGTGGCAATTCTGGAACAAGCTGATATTTGAGGCCGACTAGACGATCTCTTAATTGATGTATTTCAATAATCAAATCGCGACATTTTTAATTGCCGGTTAACAGCAGTTTTATAATTCTTTATTTAAAAGAATTATTATTTAAAATTTACATTATAATGTAAATAAATTTATTTAATTATATGTAAATAATTGCAAATTAAAAGTTTATTATGTAAAATACTGTCATATTATTTAATAAATATAATAATTAACTCAATTCATATATACGAATTCAATAATTCCAACAAAATTACGAGGAATTGTGAAGATTACGGGACGTCCTCCCATATGTTTGTTTAGTGAGCTCTGCTATTAACTCTTCAGTTTCCAGTCGGGCTCGGCTTACAACCTACGAGGCACATTTGAATTGTACGCAAACGTTATTTGTACCGCACAGAATCGGATACGCTCTCCATTGATATTGATGACACTTTTGACTCCTTAATGTTTTCGTATACGGTATTATTTTATAGTTTATACTGGTGATTGTATAAGGCTACAACCATAACACCAGCCGCCACTGGGGAGCAGTATCTAGACATACTTGCATACGATTTTCAGACAATTTAACGATTACTTTGTAAATTTACAAATCTCTATTCTTTTATCTTTTTTAGCATCACTATTAAATTAAAATGTTGTATGAGTCGGTAACGGCCTTCTTCTGCCTTAAAATTTAAGCTAATAAGCTGTGTTCATTTGTCAGGAGGAAAATACCTGGAACCTGGCCATCCTTTTCATTATCTTCCAAGCCTGCTTATTCTTCTTGGCTTGTTGTCTCTAATTCTGTCTCCACCAATGTAGCCTCCTTCTTGCTGTTCAGTCTTCCTAATATTGTCGTTTTTCTTTCGGTTGTCTCTTTTTCCTTACCTTGATATCCTGCTTAACACACTCATTTCTAACGTCTCAGTTTGCTGTTTTGCTTTCACGGTCACACTTCTTGTTTCTGCAGAGTACTGTAAACAGTGGTGTAACTCTTTTTTCTGGGGCCCTCAAAAGAATCCTTTGCAAACCCCCTCCCCCTCCCCCTCTCCCTCTCTCTCCTCTGGCACTACGGTCCCTGTAGAACACTGGCTTGCTGAATGATTCTCCTCCATTCTTCTCTGTCCAGAACCTTACTTCTCCAACCTACCACTCGCAATCTCCCTCAAATCCCCTTCCACACCTTCACACCATCGGACATCCTCTCTTTCCTTACTCCCTCCGGGTTCCTTTCCAATATCATTTTTGGCCTCGATCACATCTCATTCTCACCGCGTGCCCCAACCATCTCAACCTTTGCGCCTTCACTGCCCGCAACTACGTCCGCTTCTCCATAAAGGTCTCTTAGCTCACTATTCTGTGTTATCCTCCACTTCTCTCCGTCCCACACGTCCGTAAATTTTTCTCAAAATTTTCCTCTCGTAAACACCAACGTTTTTCATATATTCCAACTTCAGCACCCAAGTCTCGCTTGCATATGTTACTTCACGTCTGATTACTATGGTGTACATATATATTTTTTTGACATTTTTTGATACATTCTTAGATTGGAATATATTTTTTAATGTGTAGTAGCTTCTGTTTCCTGTTGCTATTCTAGCTTTGATTTCTTCGCATGATTCATTATTCTCTGTAATTGTGCTTCCGAGATATTAAAATTCTTGGACCTCCTCAAAACTTCGGTTGCCTATTCTTATTCTTCCTTTCTGTCTTCTCTCATTCCTTGTCATCAAAATATACTTTGTTCCCCCCCCCTACTACCCTTACTTAATTCATGTCATTGTTCTAACTTGAATAGTAAACCTTCCTTATAGCTGCGGCAACTACTAACATTATATAACGTAAACAGAAATGCATGTTACAAAACATATTATTATTACAAACATATTACAGAAATGCAGAAATGTACATTAGATAACGTATTCACATTCTCACAAAGACCGTTAAAAATCTCTTCTACGCCTAGATCAGTTTGATCGGTCACTTCTATAAACCCTAAAAAGCTTTTATTACTTTTTAAGTTGGTACGCTTTCCTGCTTCAGCTTCAAAAATTGAGACGTATCTAATTATTTCGCTTAGTTGATTTCTTCTGTTAATGTCTTGTGTAGTATCCATTATTACATAGAAAACTGAGCAGATTTAATCTGTTTCAAAATAATATTATCACCTTTTCCAGATAGAAGTTGAATGAGATAATTTTGAATTTTTGGACTCCTATACTACTTGTTATTGTTCTTCGGCCCTTGCTACAATCTAATCTGGCTCGTACTTACTCAATAGATCAATAATCGCTACAACGTTTCCACCATTAGGCTGGCCTGTCCTCTTTTTACGGCCTCTGAAGGCTAAATTTGAAGCTGCCAATGTCAGAGTAACATTTACAACTCGATCCAGTACTTTGGCCCGTTTATTAGTTTCCTATCGCAGCTCATAACGAATAGCGATGCAGGCCCGGCCAGTGGTCTCGATACATTCTTAACTGGAATTACTGTCCTGTCGTGCAGTTAACCAAATAATTTATATTCTTCATCATCATCACCACTCCGAGGACTAGGCCCCAGACCTGTTCTGGAACCCATTTCCTCCTCGGTCTATCAACATCTCTCTTCCCAGTAGGATGATAACCCAAGGCACCCACGGGTAGACGGATATTAGGCATGCGGTTCAAGTGTTCACACCATCTCCTTCTGTGGTCTTCAATCTTCTGCGGCAATGATACCATGTTTAAATCGCGTCTAATATCCTCGTTCCTTCTCCGATCCAAGAGAGACCAACCTTGCGTCCCTCTTAGAAACGTCATTTCAACTGCCTGAATCCTCTGCACGTCCCTTTTACCAAGAGTTCATATCTCATTACCGTACAGGAATGTGGGGACAGCCTCAGGTTTATAAAATTTCATTCGGATATCTTTCCGTGTTTTATTTTTCAGGTACCTATGAATCATTTCAAAGATGCATCTAAATTTCATTAGTTTAATTAGTTTACTACCCCAGTCAATATCGGTTCTATATGAGATATCACAACCCTGTAAATAAAATGACTCACCTCATCCAAAATCTGATTATTCACGACTATTTTATTTCTTATAGGATACTTGCCCGTAAATGCCATCGTTTTAGATTTTGTAGCAGAGATCTGTAGCCCATAGTCTTGTATGATGCTATTGAACTAGTCTTTGTAACAGGTCTTGTGCTTTCTTTATCATTATCTTGTCATTTGCATAAAGCAAATATTCAAATATTTCGCTGAAGTGATATTCCCGAGTCAACATTAGGTGCCCATCGCCGAAATATGTAGATATTAAAAGTTGTCGGTGAAATAGGGCACCTTTATTTGTAGGAATATTTTCTGATAATTTACCATTCAAATCCACGACAACCGCTGTCTTGTAATGTAAGTACCTAAAAACTTTAATTAATTGGGAAGGTAAACTCCTTCGTTACATTATACTCCAGAGTACCGAACATTTCACATATCAAAAGCTTTCGAAACGTCTATGAATCCTAGATGCGTCCCCAAGTTAAATTCCCTTCTCTTTTCATTTATTAACTTTATGTAAAGCATCTACGCATGATCTCCCCTTTCTGAAGCCATTTTGTTCTTCTGGATACGCGTCAGCTATTGGCTTCACTCTCCAAAATATTTTTAAGAATATAAAAAATTATATTCTTAAATTACACAAAACAAAATAAAGTACTGGTAAAATAACAGTAAAAAATAAATGTTTTAATAACAGCCTACCACCGACTTCTAGTTTTAAGTTTCATATCTGTTGCTTTGGTTATATTCAGTTGATTTGATTTGATATTTATAGACCAAAGCGAGAGAAGGAAACTGTTGGGTTGCTCACGACAGTTTTCCGAGATTTCCTACCAACTATTTCGCAGAGTTAGTTCTAAATTCAAGGCAAACGGGTCGCGGATGCGATTGCTCAACATGTGAATGCTAACCCAAGCGCGCAAACTACTACACTTCCACTACAACTACTACGTACAAGGACTCGAGACGTTTTCGTTTTTGTACAAACTCGTTTATACTCAAATGAATTTTTGTGAAAATAGTATTCCGGGTTGGTCTAACAAGTGATGAGAACGATTCCCCCCCCCCCCCATGAAGTGGCAACACTGTATGTTGTCAACAGCTGACAGTTTCAGTAGCGTATGCAGAATTTGGTTGGGGGGGGGGGGTCCGGTCGAGTCAGCTACATACTAAAAAAAAACAATTTAAGACTAATCAATATTACTATCTGTACAGTGGATGTATAATGTGTGATGATATCCTGAAATCAGTCCCATTAAAAAAAAGTTAGACTAATACCCTAAAAAAACATAGAGTACGCGTTCATTGAATACGCGTTATTGAAATATTGTTTACAAGATAATTATTAACTGAATTGATTTTCCTACATTTCGTCTGAAAAAAGTATACGCTAATCCAGTGTAATAAACCTGTTTGTATACGTAAAAACAAGTTACTACTATATAGCGTACATAGCTGAAAAATAAAAAAACAGCCTAAACTTTAAGAGGTTAACAAAATTCCTCGCTAACTTTTTTAGACGTTGTGGGGGGGGGTTCCGGTATGGTTCCCCCACCGCCGTAAATACGCCCCTGGGCAGTTTCAATGTTTGTTTACATATACAAAAAATTTGTTTAGATTTTAACTTCACTTAATTAAAAACCATTCTTTTAAACCTAAATATCTAGTAAGCACTAACATAACTAAAAATAACAGTACTTTAGAACAAGTAAGACTTTTTAAATATCTCCGATGTGAAGTAAACTACGAGACTGATGCTATTATAAAAGGCAAGGTGAATAAATTTCGGAATATTTGTAAAACGATTCATAAAAGTCGTAAAACAAACAAAACACAGAACCAGCGGCGTATTTATGGAGCGGGAAGAACGGGACGGACCTCCCCCCAGAGGATCGAAAAAGTTGACAAGTTTTTGTTAATCTCTTAATTTGTAAGCTCATTTATTGTTTCTTCAGGTGTCTTTTTAGCTAGTAACTTTTTTTAAATATAGAAACAGGTTTATTACACAGCATTTGCGCGTACGTTTGTAACGTGAAATGTTTACAGGATAATCACTTCAGTCAGTATCTCCTCGATAATGTTTCCGTAACGCGTATTTTTATTGTATTCTTGTCGTTCACTTTAATGGGATTGATTTCAGAATGTTATCACACTTATTTCAGCCAGTTTAAAGGTAGTAATATCGATTAGACTTAACTTTTCTTTTGTACGACGCCGACTCGACCCCCCCCCCTCTCAAAAGGCCAAATTCTAGACACACCACTACAGAACAAGAATTCAATTTTATAAAACAATTCCAACATTCACGTTGACATGCGAGTGAGGTGAAGTGGCCATGACGAAAAAGGAATGCGACAAAATTCAGGGTGCTGAATGCAGTGTATTCGAAATATTTTAATGTACGTATGCGTTGCAAGATAGAAGAAGTAGAACTAAAAGTAAAATGCATAAATATAATTATTCAACTTATAGAAAACGATAATGTGACCATTTACAAAGGATAACAGAGGATCGAGTGCCAATGGCGGCGCTGAAATATAAAGCCGTTAGTAGATAAGACGTGGGTCGTCCGAGGATGAGATGGGTCCCAGAACAAGTTTATACAATCTAGTCATTTTTCTGAAGAAAAACTTCACTATATTTGACAGCTTCTTTACAGGTCTGAGAATTGAACTTTAACGAAAGGCCAGGCCAGTCGCAACCAACCGGCTGAAATGAGGTTTCTCAGGCACGTGGCAGGGTATACTCTCTATGATCATAGAAGATACACAGATATACGGCATGAACTGAATATTATGAGTTTACTCGAGAGAATCGCGCAGTATTGGCTGAATTGGTGGGAACATCTTTGTCGAATGGATGACTGCCGCATCCCCAAACAAGTATGGATCTATAAGCCGAGGGGACAAAGAGGTGTGGGACGTCCGAGGAAGCGTTGGAGTGATCAGCTCTAGACTTTGCCTGTTTTAGACCGAAACAAACCATCCTTGGTTTAATCCTTGCAGATGATGATGATGATGATGATATTTGACAGCGTCGTCATATTTTGTGTCTGTTTTGTCTCACGTCGCAAGAAATAGGGTGCAGTGTTACGACACTCATCAGTGTTACGGTGTCGTAATTTGACGGCGTCAACCCTCAAAGGCAGTTCAATGGGAACGTTAAACAAGATAAAACGTGCTTTTAACAACTTAAATTTGACAGTTTTAGACGGCACACAGCGTTTTTGCACAATATATATTGTGGAAAATGAACTCTGCTCTGCACGACCAAGCATATCACGAACTGATACAGATTTGTTGATAGTGAGAGACATCCCATCAAGCCTAGCCGCACGCTTCGTAAATACTGTGATCAGCACTACGCTTCAGTCGTGGACGTGTCTTAGAGGAAAACAATGGACATTGTGGGCAAAATTAGAGAAGACACGTTAGAGGAACCTTGAAGGAACGCCAGACACTAAATAACGATGACAAGCTGTCCAATTAGCGTGGTAGATAGAAAGGCCCAAAGTAGAGCAACCAAAATCACTGTAATTACACCTAATCTGGAACATAGATAAAATGCAGTGCTACTTAAAATTGTATTTTTAAAGTGAAAAGATAATTCTTACCATGGAAACTAGTGAGCCCTAACCATCCAAGTTTTTGTTCTTTAATGTGTCTTATGATCCTGTGTTGTGTGTTATGTGTGTATGCGTGTGTGTGTGTGTGTGTGTGTGTGTGTGTCTGTTATGTGTGTTTTTTCCTGTCATATGGCATAACTAACGGTCCATCATTAGACGTGTGTTGTCGTACTGGCCTATAGAATTTTACTAACAGAATACCCGTGGTTCTCTGCAGATTAAAAAAAAAATGGAAATTAAATTTCAATACAGCTTATGCTCAATGTGCTAACTTTTACTATTGGACTTTTATTTGACTAAATAAAACGGTTTTCAATTAAAACTAATTTATGAAATTTTGATACATCTTATTTTGTACAAACCTGCAAGTTTTCATAGGTATTATTGAAAAAAAAACATCAGAAAGTTGGTTTTTCTATTGGGAGGGGGGAACGCTGAACCGAAACCCCACGTAGAAATTTCTCAGAAGTTTCTAGGCACACACTACGAATGAAGAGGAAATTTTGTACCAACTTTCATGTTTATAGGTCTTGTAGTTTTGGAGATTTCATGATCAGTCAGTCAGTGGTATTTGGATTTGCGTATATATATATATATAACAATTTTTTTTTAAATACCATCAGAGCTGTTCATCAAAATCTGTTAGTTAATCTGTTAATGCACCGCCATAAGAGCTTTTTTTTAATAGTATAGGCTCATTAGATTGTCAGCTTAATGTAAGATATTCGAGTTCTTGAATACTTACTTTGACGTAAACAAATTATGTAGGCTACGAATGCATGTATCAGATAGATATCGATAACAAGAAGACAGATATCAGCCTTTCTTACCAGTCTTTGGGAGCAGTGTTTCTCTCGGTCTATCCCTACTGTGAAGATGTCTGCTGCGAGATACAGCGAAACGTCAGGGCGTGCCACAGACAGAGATTTTAATACGCTGTTGCGCTCGACAAACCTCAGAGGTTTACATAACAATAACGTGGTTGTCTGAAACTATATATTTAAGTATGGTATTGTTTATATTTTTAACAATTATTCTTAGTTCCCTTACTACGAAATGTTAGAATGTATTGTCAGCTACGGCTCTGAAACTTGGGAGATAAATTAAAGAAACAGTCCGAAGGTTCCAAGCAACGGAAATGGACTTCTGGAGAAGAACTTGTGAGGCGTCCAGGCTCCGGCGCGTTAGAAATTAAGATTCGTGTTGAAAAAACAGTTTTAGACACTATAAATACGAAGCGTCTCATATGGCCACGTTGAACGGATGCCTGATGATGGTTGTTAAACTGGATTCCAACTACGGACAACGGAAACGTAGTAGACACAGGCGATCGTAGAAAGGGGATATACGAGGTTTGATAAAAATGTTCGTACAGTTTTTGAATTTCGCAAGCTACAGTTGCCCGTTTAAAAAGCGATTTTTTTATGTTGTTGCTACACATCTTACTGACAATCGTTTGAAATTTTAGCCCTGTTCGATGCACAGTTTAGACTTGACAGTTACTTAAGTAAGTTTTGTTTTTCTAGACTCGGCTATGTTTTTGACAATTTACAATGCAAGATTGTAGAACATGGATTAAATTTTGTGTAAAGATTTAGATAAACTGCCCTCTCGTGGTGAAAGTGTTGCAGCAGGCTTCTTGCGAGTCTGATACTCATTAACTGGCGGATAAGTCAGATAAAGATTGTGGTTTTGTGTTTTACAAATTTTCATCATCAGGTGATCGAGAATACTATTTAGGAATTAAGTACGCCATTTGTGTGAAGCTATCGTAGGAAGCGGCCAGATTCACGGAAAGATAATTTATGGTCTCCATAATGCACACGGAGATGCAAACAAGATGTCATTGGTTGTTCAAGAATTTTAGGCATCATACTGACACGCAACAGACGTGTTCGTCAGTTATGTCCAAATGCGGTCTTTACTCTTCTCAGTAATGAAAAGTAACACGAAAAGCAAACGTTTCGCGACTGTTTTATACGTAAAAAAAAAATCGCCGGGCAACCTTAAGGCTATACCACAAAGTGCGTTCGAGAAATCTTTTTGAGACTGAATAAAATGTTCGCATAACTGTGTTAGATACGACTGTGGAGTAGACAGTACGAATCTAGATGAACCAAGGCACATTTTTTCAAATAAACAAATATTGCAAAAATTATTTTTATCAAACCTCGTACACGATGAGACACTTGCCAACGCGGAGATTGGAACAACCTAAGCATTTGGCGTGCAGGTTGCTAGAGACAGTAGTAACATGAATGCGCGGAGGGTTTTAGTTTCCGAACCACCTTTCAAAAACTACTACGCCTACATTTTTCAGTAAATATGCTTCTAATTTTCTCTCTCCCTACTCCTCTCTCTCTCTCTCTCTCTCTCTCTCTCTCTCTCTCTCTCTCTCTCTCTCTCTCTCTCTCTCTCTCTCTCTCTCTCTCGACGATATTAATAAATAACCACTGTAGACAAGTATGAGGAAAAATCGACGAATCTTCAACATGGTTATGGGAAAACTACAATTCATTGGTGTAATTTTTATAAATAAAGAAAACCTGTTTGCGGCTACATTGAATAATTTTATGTCGTTAGCAACAATTAACGTAATGCGAGGTAAACAAGGAAGCACGCGCGCGCGCGCACACACATACACACACACACAAATATGTCTGCTTATTGAATGACGATCAAAGGAGTGGGAAAATTTTTTTTTCGAATCGGAAATGTATTTTATTATTTATTTAGCAGTCAGAAAATAGATTTTCTTAAGTTAATCTGCTGACTAGTGTACACACATAAGAAATGCACAACTAGATGGCGTGAAGAAATGTACATCTATCCAGCGATGTCACCTCGTCGTCCTTAAAGGTCGGATGGTCAAAGTCTTCTTAATCTTCTGTCGATTGCAGGCTGTGTAAGTTGCATGATCAACGGGTTACGGTGGTTGCGTAAAGTCTCGTGTGGCGTCCAGTGTCGCATTCATGAATGTCTTCACGGGAGTTTGGAATATGGAAGTCTGTATGTAAAGTGTGGTTGGGTACATACCACGGAGCATCCGCGATAGCTCGTAGTATCTTTGATTGGCATCGCTGTATGACTGCTATGTCAGATTTGGTTCCCAAAGCTCGATTCTCTTGTTCGGCGTGTAGTGCCACGTTCATGAATGACTTCACTTACGTGTGGAATATGGAAGCTTGTGTGGAAAGTGTGGTTGGGAACATACCACGGAGCATCCGCGATAGCTCGTAGTATCTTTGATTGGGATCGCTATATGACTGCTATGTCAGATTTGGTTCCCAAAGCTCGATTCTCTTGTATGGCGTGTAGTGCCACGTTCATGAATGACTTCACGTACGTGTGGAATATGGAAGCTTGTGTGGAAAGTGTGGTTGGGAACATACCACGGAGCATCCGCGATAGCTCGTAGTATCTTTGATTGGGATCGCTATATGACTGCTATGTCACATTTGGTTCCCAAAGCTCGATTCTCTTGTATGGCGTGTAGTACCACGTTCATGAATGACTTCACGTACGTGTGGAATATGGAAGCTTGTGTGGAAAGTGTGGTTGGGAACATACCACGGAGCATCCGCGATAGCTCGTAGTATCTTTGATTGGGATCGCTATATGACTGCTATGTCAGATTTGGTTCCCAAAGCTCGATTCTCTTGTATGGTGTGTAGTGCCACGTTCATGAATGACTTCACGTACGTGTGGAATATGGAAGCTTGTGTAGAAACTGTGGTTGGGAACATACCACGGAGCATCCGCGATACCTCGTAGTATCTTTGATTGGCATCGCTGTATGACTGCTATGTCAGATTTGGTTCCCAAAGCTCGATTCTCTCGTATGGCGTGTAGTGCCACGTTCATGAATGACTTCACGTACGTGTGGAATATGGAAGCTTGTGTGGAAAGTGTGGTCGGGTACATACCACGGAGCATCCGCGATAGCTCGTAGTATCTTTGATTGGGATCGCTATATGACTGCTATGTCAGATTTGGTTCCCAAAGCTCGATTCTCTTGTATGGCGTGTAGTGCCGCGTTCATGAATGACTTCACGTACGTGTGGAATATGGAAGCTTGTGTGGAAAGTGTGGTTGGGAACATACCACGGAGCATCCGCGATAGCTCGTAGTATCTTTGATTGGGATCGCTATATGACTGCTATGTCAGATTTGGTTCCCAAAGCTCGATTCTCTTGTATGGCGTTTAGTGCCACGTTCATGAATGACTTCACGGACGTGTGGAATATGGAAGCTTGTGTGGAAAGTGTGGTTGAGAACATACCACGGGGCATCCGCGATAGCTCGTAGTATCTTTGATTGGGATCGCTATATGACTGCTATGTCAGATTTGGTTCCCAAAGCTCGATTCTCTTGTATGGCGTGTAGTGCCACGTTCATGAATGACTTCACGTACGTGTGGAATATGGAAGCTTGTGTGGAAAGTGTGGTTGAGAACATACCACGGGGCATCCGCGATAGCTCGTAGTATCTTTGATTGGGATCGCTATATGACTGATATGTCAGATTTGGTTCCCAAAGCTCGATTCTCTTGTATGGCGTGTAGTGCCACGTTCATGAATGACTTCACGTACGTGTGGAATATGGAAGCTTGTGTGGAAAGTGTGGTTGAGAACATACCACGGGGCATTCGAGATAGCTCGTATGATGTTTGATTGGCATCGCTGTATGACTGCTATGTCAGATTTGGTTCCCAAAGCTCGATTCTCTTGTATGGCGTGTAGTGCCACGTTCATGAATGACTTCACGGACGTGTGGAATATGGAAGCTTGTGTGGAAAGTGTGGTTGAGAACATACCACGGAGCATCCGCGATAGCTCGTAGTATCTTTGATTGGGATCGCTATATGACTGCTATGTCAGATTTGGTTCCCAAAGCTCGATTCTCTTGTATGGCGTGTAGTGCCACGTTCATGAATGACTTCACGTACGTGTGGAATATGGAAGCTTGTGTGGAAAGTGTGGTTGAGAACATACCACGGGGCATTCGAGATAGCTCGTATGATGTTTGATTGGCATCGCTGTATGACTGCTATGTCAGATTTGGTTCCCAAAGCTCGATTCTCTTGTATGGCGTTTAGTGCCACGTTCATGAATGACTTCACGGACGTGTGGAATATGGAAGCTTGTGTGGAAAGTGTGGTTGGGAACATACCACGGAGCATCCGCGATAGCTCGTAGTATCTTTGATTGGGATCGCTATATGACTGCTATGTCAGATTTGGTTCCCAAAGCTCGATTCTCTTGTATGGCGTTTAGTGCCACGTTCATGAATGACTTCACGGACGTGTGGAATATGGAAGCTTGTGTGGAAAGTGTGGTTGGGAACATACCACGGAGCATCCGCGATAGCTCGTAGTATCTTTGATTGGGATCGCTATATGACTGCTATGTCAGATTTGGTTCCCAAAGCTCGATTCTCTTGTATGGCGTTTAGTGCCACGTTCATGAATGACTTCACGGACGTGTGGAATATGGAAGCTTGTGTGGAAAGTGTGGTTGAGAACATACCACGGGGCATCCGCGATAGCTCGTAGTATCTTTGATTGGGATCGCTATATGACTGCTATGTCAGATTTGGTTCCCAAAGCTCGATTCTCTTGTATGGCGTGTAGTGCCACGTTCATGAATGACTTCACGGACGTGTGGAATATGGAAGCTTGTGTGGAAAGTGTGGTTGAGAACATACCACGGGGCATTCGAGATAGCTCGTATGATGTTTGATTGGCATCGCTGTATGACTGCTATATTAACCAGCTGCTTTCCTTAAATCTTAAATATTGTTGTTTATAGGTAGATTAGATTTTCTACCTATGGCAGCCAGCTGCTTTCCTTAAATCTTAAATATTGTTGTTTATAGATAGATTAGATTTTCTACCTATGTCAGCCAGCTGCTTTCCTTAAATCTTAAATATTGTTGTTTATAGGTTTATTAGATTTTCTACCTATGTCAGCCAGCTGCTTTCCTTAAATCTTAAATATTGTTGTTTATAGGTAGATTAGATTTTCTACCTATGTTAGCCAGCTGCTTTCCTTAAATCTTAAATATTGTTGTTTATAGGTAGATTAGATTTTCTACCATGTCAGCCAGCTGCTTTCCTTAAATCTTAAATATTGTTGTTTATAGGTAGATTAGATTTTCTACCTATGTCAGCCAGCTGCTTTCCTTAAATCTTAAATATTGTTGTTTATAGGTAGATTAGATTTTCTACCTATGTCAGCCAGCTGCTTTCCTTAAATCTTAAATATTGTTGTGTATAGGTAGATTAGATTTTCTACTTATGTCAGCCAGCTGCTTTCCTTAAATCTTAAATAGTGTTGTTTATAGGTAGATTAGATTTTCTACCTATGTCAGCCAGCTGCTTTCCTTAAATCTTAAATATTGTTGTTTTCTGTTTTATGTACGTGGTGTTTCCCAGTCAGTGAATCGATAAAAGCGTTAATACTTTCATAACCAGGTTTGACTTTGCACTGTTTTTTACACACCCTTTATTTATTTGCACGTTGTTAAGTATGTATTCAGAACAGATCTTCAGTTGCTTAACACTAGAAATAATCCTTAGTTAGCAGTGAACGCCAGAGGTGTTGTGCGACGTAGGACAAACCCGTCGTCAGCTCGTATGCTGCGTCCCGCGTTTCATTGTAGCATCTGCCGCAGGGACCGTAAATTTTCTGAGTGTTAGGGGTTGTGGACTGCTACCAGCCGTGGGAGTCAATTAGTTCCTTAATAAACCAATAAAATGTTTTCTGAGGTTCTGTCATTAAATAAATATTATTTTAAAATAATTTGTCAACAATTGTCAAATTTGAACTAACTTACAGCCCTTAAAATGTTTTTGTGTGTAACTGTATGTGTACGATGACATGGAGTGAAAGCTGTGGGAATATTTAGCCCCTGGTGTGAAGACTCGAAAAGGTGGCTTCCCGGCTATGTTCGGACTTCCAGAAAGGGGGTCGACCCGTGGTTGATGGGAGGCGTGTCAGAGCTTGCCCTGGCTTTGCTAAATCAACTCCTCGGAGGCCGGGGGACCCCGCAAACAGGGTACGCCCTGTTTGGGCCTCGGCCGGCATCGGGGATGGACCTAAGTCTGATTTAGGTTCACTCCCGATATATTGGGTTGGACTTGAGGTTGGTCTGTGGTTTCGGGCCCGATATATTGTGTTGGACTCGAGGTTGATCTGTGGTTTCGGGTGTGGGGCTTCGGTTCTGTGCCCGTCTTGAGCGGTGGAGCCAGTCGCTACTACCTGCTGTTAAATCATAGATAGTCAATATTCTAGAACCCGCGGAGGGTTAGAGCTGCATGTCTTAAACCCAAGGGCAAGGGTACTGACCACAACATCGTCAGGCATCTGGTCAGCGTTCAGAACAACAGCCTCCAGCTCAATGATGGTAAAAGCAGAGGCTTCAAACATCTCCATTATCCTTTGAGTTTCTGTACGGAGAATATCAGAAGTACTGTCTATGGGTAAATCTTCCAGGGAATTTCTATGGGTAAAAGACCTTTTGGAAAAGTAAAAGCAAGTTTCTGATTAGGATGAAAATGAAATTAGCTAAATGTTTTATTTTGCATGTAGTTTTGTGTACCAGTGAAACATAGACCATTACAAAGGAGTAAGAAAGGTACCTAGAGAGTTTGGTATTGTCTTTGTCACGGAGGATGGTCAAGGTGAAATGGACTGACAGAGAGAACTATGGAAGGTTTAATAAAATAAAAGTGACACTTGATGTAAATACAGGCGCTGATTTATTTAGTACACAGAAAACTGATACACTTAGTCTGACACACAATTGTTAACTGAACTGAACTGCACTAAAGATCGACACTTTATATACCTTTTCTAAGACAACCAGAAAGATACAGAAATCTCTATAGGTATACATACATCAATGACAAAAATGTTCCCCACTACAAAACTCTAGACACTTCCACACTACAAAGAAAACGCCGGCCCAATCAGAGCCTCACGGCACGCCCACGCGCCATGCAAGCTATCTCTACATTCAATTTTAAGTAAGTATACCTCTTATTGTACAGTGAAAGTTTGTATTGTGCGGTGGGAGGTCTAGCTACCTGGGCGGGGCCTCAGCCCACACACATGCTTGTTTACTGTGAGAAGTCTACAAAAGTAATGTTCTGGTAGTTTTAAATAAAAGGAAAAATCTGGAAGCTTTTTTCTATATAAACAGAGATGCACTCGACCAGTTAAGTTCAGTTTTAAATCTGCTTTTGTAATGTGTATTTCGTGTGTCCGTTGTATGTATACTTGCTACTAAACTGTTCTTCAATAAAGTGTGTGTTTGCTCCTGTACTTAAATTATTAATTATTTTTAACCATACCTCAACAGGTTATGGGCCCAGTGGCATTTTAAAAATCGGAGTGCAGTGTGTAATTGGAGTGCAAGTATAAAATATTAGTGCAAAAATGGAACCGAATATAAAAATTGAAAAACTTCGAGACAAAGATAATTGGCATCAATGGCGCTTCGTAGTACGCACGTTGATGGAAGAGGATGATGATGTGCTGGATGTTTGCGAAGGAAGATTAGCCGAGCCAGCTGCAGGTGCAGAAGATCGTGACGCGTTGTTGGAAAAGTTCAAGAAGGCGGACAAAATTGCCAGAAAGTTAATTGTTACAACAGTGGAGAGAAAGCCTCTCGAACTTATAATGGGTTGTTCTACTGCCAAGGAGATGTGGGACAAATTGAATACAGCATATGATTTAAAATCTGATGAAAATCTGTCGATGATTCAAAAACAATTTTTTGAGGTTAAGTGGACAGAGTGTGAAAGTGTTACGTATAATATTTCAAAAATAGAACAGTTGGCTAGAAAAATGAAAAATCTCGGGGGAAAAATTGAAAAGACTATGGTGATGACTCGTGTTTTAACATCTTTGCCACAAAAGTTTAATCATTTTCACAGTGCTTGGGATTCGGTATCTGATGATAAGAAGAATCTCGAAAATTTGACCGAGCGCTTGATGGTAGAAGAATTTAGATTACAAGAGCAAAAGGAAGTACACGAGGAGACGACAGCGTTGGTAGCTAATCTGAAAATCGGTCATAAAGAACAGAAGAATGACTCTTATAAATATGAGAAGAATAATTTGAAACAAGAGCAGTGTTATAATTGTGGAAGACAAGGTCATTTAAAAAGGGACTGCTTCAGGTGTTATACGTGCAAAAGAAAAGGTCATAAAAGTAACAATTGCTTCATGAATAAGAATAATGGACAGCGAAGATGGTCGAATAATCAAGAAAGAAGTAACTCGTCTTCTGGACAGAAGAAATCAACATCGAGGATAGCACTAATAGGTGACAAAGGCAGCTGTGGCAATCGGGATGATCTCTGGATTGTGGATTCGGGTGCGACGGATCATATGTCGAAGCATCGAGAATGGTTTTCAACGTTCGAAGAATATACAACACCAGTCAGTGTAAGAATGGGCAACGGTATGACAATGTCTGCATATGGTAAAGGTAATATTGACTTTGAAACTTATAAAAATAGTGAACGAGTAGAAGGTACTATCTATAATGTATTATATGTTCCTGATTCAATGTGTAACCTGTTTTCTGTTAAATATGCGGGTAAAAGGGGTATAGATTATGAAATAACACATAATGCTACGAGATGTACTTTAAAGCATGGTAATGAAATTCTTGTAACTGGTTCCGAATATGAGCCTGGTAGTTTGCTAAAATGAGACATTCAAACTTTAATTCCAAAAGAATGTAACATGGTAGAACAAAAGAGTAGATCGAGCATTTCCAACGGTAATGTTTTACAATTATGGCACGAAAGACTCTGCCATCAAAATGTAAAACATTTGAAGAATTTTTTGAAAAATCTAAATATAAAATTTACGGATGAAAATTTCTTTTGTGAAGGTTGCGCTTATGGCAAAAATCATAGATTGCCTTTTCACAAAAAGATCGATCGTGCCACTAAAACTCGCGAAATAATTTATACTGACGTTTGTGGTCCTATGGAAGTAGAGTCTCTCGGTAGAAAGTTATATTTTGTTTCTTTTTGTTTCTTTTAAAGACGATTTTTCAGGTTATAGAGAAATTCATTTTATTCGAGAAAAATCTGAAGTAATAGAAAAACTAAAATCATTTTGTATCGGGGTTGATAATCAATTTGCAACAAATATTAAAGAAATTAATTTTGATGGTGGTAAAGAATACGATAATAAAGCTGTGATCTCTTTTTTAAATAGTAAAGGTATAAAATATTCGATTAATGTTCCATATACGCCCGAACAAAATTCAATTACAGAGCGCGATAACCGAATCATTGTAGAGGCTGCTCGATCAATGTTATATTCAAATTCAAACTTACCTCTATTCTTATGGGCAGAAGCAATGAATACTGCTGTACATGTAATTAATAGAACAGGCCCAACAAAACAAAATAATAAAACTCCTTATGAGTTATGGAATGGAAAAACAGCTACTGTTGATAGATTTAAAATATTTGGAACCATGTGTTATGTACATATATCAAAAGAAAAGCGTAAGAAACTTGATAAAAAATCGATGAGAGGTTATCTGGTCGGATATCATGAGGATTGTAAAGGTTATCGTGTATATGTTCCGGAAGTGCGAGATGTCATTATAAGTAGAGATGCACTTTTTAAACCTGAAAGAGTATTATTAGCTGATTCAATTATTTTGAATTCTTTGAACAATAGTAATAAAGAAACTGAAGAAAATGAAATTATAACTCCTAAAAATAATGAACTTTTACTTAAAAATGAATCAAATGAGTTTGAAGAAAGAGAACCTTTACAATCTTCAAATAGCGATAACAATCAAACTGAACGACAATTGCGCGATAGAACAAAATTAAAACCTACAGAATATTATGGATGTCCGATCACGTTTATTGCTGAAAAGTTACCATCTAATTATAACGAAGCAATTACAAGTAAAGAAAAAGATAGTTGGCAAGCTGCAATGCAGGACGAAATAAACTCTTTGTATGAAAATAAGACATGGGTATTAGTGGAAAAGCCAAAAGATAAAAAGGTGATTAACAATCGTTGGGTTTTTGTGAAGAAGCTCAATCCAGATGGTACAGAACGTTATAAAGCGCGGTTGGTTATTAAAGGTTATTCGCAACAGAAAGATATAGATTATAAAGAAACTTTTAGTCCGGTTGTTCGCTTTGATACAATAAGATTGATACTTAGTATTTCTGCTCGTGAAAATTTACATATCGGTAAATTTGATATAAAAACGGCTTTTTTATACGGTGACTTAAAGGAAGATATATATATGAAACAACCTGAAGGTTTTGATGATGGAAGCTCACGCGTATGTAAATTAATGAAAAGTTTATACGGCTTAAAACAAGCACCAAGATGCTGGACTGAGCACTTCACTAATTTTCTTGTAAATTTAGATTTTTGTCAAAGTACGGGTGACCCATGTTTATACATATATAACAATAATAATAATAAGATCTTGTTAGCAATTTATGTTGATGATGGACTTATTGCAGCTTCAAATGAAAGTTTGATTGATAAATTGTTGAATGATTTGAGTAAAAAATTTAAAATTACTAGTACTAAAGAAGTTACTAATTATCTTGGAATGGAAATTTGTAGATTGAATGATGGGTCTGTTTTCATTCATCAAAGTACTTATATTAACAAAATCTTAGAAAAGTTCTTATGTCAGAAGCTAATATTGTATCCACGCCAATTGATTGTAATCATGATGAATATTTATCAAAAACTATTGTAAGTAATGTACCTTATCGTGAAGCTGTCGGCAATTTGATGTTTTTGCAAACTGTAAGTCGTCCGGACATAAGTTTTGCTGCAAATGTTGTATCTAGAGTTTTAGACAAACCAAGTGTAGCTCATTGGTCAATTGTTAAACGAATTTTACGTTATCTAAAAGGTACGATTGATTTTGGATTACTATATTGTAAGGATGGCAACTTTAAAGCTTATAGTGATGCTGATTATGCTAGCGATACAGTTACACGTAAATCAACTTCTGGCGTAGCTTGTATGTATGCAAATGCTGCAATTATTTGGCGAAGTAAGAAGCAACAATCTGTATCATTATCAACAACCGAGTCAGAATTTGTAAGTGCAGCATTAGCAACAACTGAAATAATGTGGTTAAAGAAGTTATTTAATGAATGCGATTGTAAGACTGATAAATATGATTTATATATAGATAATATGAGTGCATTAAAACTTATAAGTAATCCTGAATTCCATCAAAGCACAAACCATATTGATGTGAAATATAATTATGTACGTGATTGTTTTCAAAATGGAGAAATTGATGTGCATTATGTTAAAAGTGATGAACAAGTTGCTGATATACTTACGAAAGCTTTGTCAAAACCAAAATTTGTTTATTTAAGATCTAAACTTGGACTTAAGAGTAAAAATGAATTTTTAAATTAATGTGATTGTGAGAATGTAGAGTTTTAGGGAGGGTGTTGAGAATTTACTAGGAAACTCTACATTCAATTTAAAGTAAGTATACCTATTATTGTAAAGTGAAAGTTTGTATTGTGCGGTGGGAGGTCTAGCTACCTGGGCGGGGCCTCAGCCCACACACATGCTTGTTTACTGTGAGAAGTCTACAAAAGTAATGTTCTGGTAGTTTTAAATAAAAGGAAAAATCTGGAAGCTTTTTTCTATATAAACAGAGATGCACTCGACCAGTTAAGTTCAGTTTTAAATCTGCTTTTGTAATGTGTATTTCGTGTGTCCGTTGTATGTATACTTGCTACTAAACTGTTCTTCAATAAAGTGTGTGTTTGCTCCTGTACTTAAATTATTAATTATTTTTAACCATACCTCAACACTAGATGGATGGAGAGTTTTCGAGATCTTTCTCTTAACACCCTCCCTAAAACTCTGCATCCTTACAATAAATATCATCTTTATTAGTAAGTCCTAACTTTTCTTTCAAAAATTCGACTTTCGGTTTTGGCAATGCTTTCGTAAAGATATCTGCAATTTGCTCTTCACTTTTTACATATGTTACATTAATTTCACCCTTTTGGTAATAGTCTCGCACAAAATGATATTTGACATCGATATGCTTACTTCTTTGCTGAAATTCCGGATATTTAATTAGTTTAATTGCGCTCATATTGTCTATATATAAATTATAAGTTGTTATATTAATTTTACATTCATTGAAGATTTTCTTTAACCAAATTATTTCTTTTGTTACTGTTGCAGCACTAATATACTCAGCTTCAGTTGTCGATAGAGCTACGCATTGCTGCTTTTTACTTTGCCATGTTATTGGACCATTCGCAAATTTACATACAAAACCAGAAGTAGATTTTCTTGCAATTTTGCCTGCGAAGTCTGCATCGCTATAAGCTTCGAACATACCATTTTTACTATACAGAATTCCAACATTAATTGTACCTTTCAAATATCTCATAATTCGTTTGACTAAGAGCCAATGTTTTTCGCTAGGATTTTCTAATTCACGTGATACAATATTAACAGCAAAACTAATATCAGGTCTACTTACAATTTGCAAAAACATTAAACTTCCTACTGCTTCTCAATAAGGCAGTTTATACATTACTTTTTCAGATATAATATCATAAAAACTACAATCAATTGGAGTGGAAACTGGATTTGCTGAGGACATATTAAACTTTTCTAAAATTTTTGCAATATAACTGCTCTGATGTATGAAAACGGAACCATCTTTCAATCTCGAGATTTCTATCCCCAAGAAATTTTTAACGTCTTTAATACTCTTTATAGTAAACTCTTTGCTCAAATCATTTAATATTTTATCAATTAATTCAATTTTCGATGCAGCTAATAAACCATCATCTACATAAATTGTAAGTAAAATTAAATCATTCTCTTTTCTGTAAATATAGAAGCACGGATCAGCAGTACTTTGATAAAAACCCAAGTTTAAAATTAAATTTTTAAAATGATCTGTCCAACATCTAGGAGGTTGCTTTAAACCGTACAAACTTTTCTTTAATTTGCAAACGCGGTTTGTACCACCATTAAAGCCTTCAGGCTGTTTCATGTATATATCCTCTTTAAGATTACCGTGTAAAAAAGCTGTTTTCACATCAAATTGACCCAGTTTTAAATTAAAAAGTGCAGCAATACTTAACATGAATCTGATGGTATCAAATCGTGCTACTGGACTAAAGGTTTCATTGAAATCTACACCTGGCTTTTGGGAATAACCCTTAATGACTAAACGCGCTTTGTATCTATCAGTACCATCCGCATTGACTTTTCTCGTATAAACGCATCGATTATCAATAATTTTACGATTTTCTGGTTTATCAACTAGTACCCAGGTTCCATTTTCATACAACGAGTTTATCTCATCCTGCATTGCAGCTAACCAATTACCTTTTTCATCATTCATTATTGCTTCATTATAATTATTTGGTATATTTTTCGCGAGATGCGAAAAATGCGCAACAGGGAACCCATAAAATTCAGTTTGTTTTCTCTGAGATCTATTGCGCAATTCTCGCCCTCCCTGATTGTTATCTTTCACTTGAACAGATTGTACGGGTTCTTGCAAAGTTTCTTCAAGTTTGTAATCATTATCTTCGCAATTGATATTAGTGTTTTCTACAATATTACCATTCTCATTTTCATTTACAATATCTTTTATTTTTTAATTATTCAAAGGAACATTAACCGAACTATTAGATACTTTTTCAGGCTTAAATAAAACATCTCTACTTACAACTACAACTCTTAAACTTGGAACATACACTCGATAACCTTTAAAAACATACACTCGATAACCTTTAAAATTTTCGTGATAGCCAACAAGATAGCCTTTAATTGCTTTTTTGTCTAACTTTTTACGTTTCTCGACAGGTATATGTACAAAGCATTCGGTGCCAAAAATCTTTAACTTATCAACATTTGGTTCTTTATTATACCACAACTCATAAGGCGATTTTTTATTATCATGTCTTGTTGGTGCTGTTCGATTAATTACAAATACGGCCATGTTTATTGCTTCTGCCCATAAATATTTTGGCAAATTCGCGTTCGCATGCAACATGGAACGAGCAGCTTCTACGATAATTCGATTCTCGCGTTCCGCAACACCATTTTGTACGGGTGTATAAGGAGTATTGACTGTCACTTTAATGCCTCTTTCGTTCAAAAAACGTTTTACCCATTGATTATCATATTCTTTTCCGCCATCCCGATGAATTTCTTTTATATTTCTACCGAATTGATTTTTAACTTCCAAACAAAAAATCTTTAATTTATCAACTACTTCCGATTTATGTTTGATAAAATAAATGTATCTAAATCCGGAAAAATCATCTTTAAATGTAACAAAATATGACTTCTTGCCAAGAGATTCAACTTCCATTGGACGGCAAACATCTGTGCAAATTAACTCTCGAACTTCTGTCGCACGATCAGTTTTCGCGTGAAAAGGTAAACGGTGTTGCTTACCGTATGCACAGGCATCACAAAAGAAGTCATCATTTATAAATTTAATATTCGCATTTTTCAGAAAATTTCGTACATATTTAACGTTTTGGCGACAAAGCCGCTCGTGCCATAATTGCAAGGAATAACAATCATCCGATTTTTCGATTTTTCTGTTTGATTTTACAATTTGTTCAACCGGTTCTATTTGTTTACTAAAATTGCATGCTTTTGGAAGTTTTACATGCACATCTAATTTTAATAAGTTTCCAAATTCATGGCCTACTGCAATGATTTGTTTATTTTTCGTTAAAAAGCATTGCTTACTGAAATTTGTTATCAAACAATCTATACCTTTCTTACCCGCACATTTAGTAGAAAACAAGTTATTAATTAAATTAGGAGTATATAATACATCCTGAAGAATACATTCTAATCTGTTACCATCTACATAAGATTCTAAGTCTATGTTACCTATTCCATATGCTGCCATGGACACCGTTGCTTATCTTCACATTTACTGGATGTGCGAATTCTTCATACGATGAGAACCAATCCCTTCGATGTGTCATGTGATCCGTTGCTCCTGAGTCCAATGCCCACATATCTGTTTTTTGGTTTTCTCCTTTGACTCCTAGCAGTGCTATTCTGGGAGATGATCCCGGATGCGATGAAGATACTTCATTTTCAAGTTGTAGCGTTATATTGCTACTCTTCTTCTGGCGACAGTTGTAGCTCCTGTGACCCTTCCTTTTGCATTCGAAACACCTGAAGCAATCCCTTTTCAAATGATTGGTCCTACCGCAGTTGGTGCAGAATAATCCTTCCTTTTTCTTCTCCGGATAATTTTTAGTATGCCGATGATACTCATTTTTCTGTTTTCCGTTGCCAACTTTTAATTTTGACATCAAAGCCGTTGATGACTCACATGTATCGTCCTTTTCTTGAAGTCTAGCTTCTTCAGCCATTAATCGGTCATTTAAATTTTCTAGATTTTTCTTACTCTCTTCGACTGAATCCCAGGCACTGTGAAAGTGGTTATACTTTTTGGGCAAACAAGACAAAATTCGAGTGAGAAGCATGCCTTTTGGTAGTGAACTTCCAAGAGTGTGCATTTTCTTCGATAGAATTTCAAGCTTTGAAATATTTTGGGCAACACTTTCACTCTCAACCCACTTATAATCGAAGAACTGTTTTTGCACAATAGACAGAGTTTCATCGGATTTTCTATCGTATACAGAGCTTAATTTTGTCCACATTTCTCTGGCGCTTGTGCAACCCATAATCAGCTCCAATGGCTTGTCTTCGATCGTAGTCACAATCAATTTCCTGGCAGTTTTGTCAGCCTTCAAAAACTTTTGCAATTTTTCTTCATATTCATCTTCTTTTGGGTCTTCATGTGGTCTTTGTAATTTTCCTTCACAAACAGCTAGCACATCGTCGTCATCTTCTAGAATTGTTCTTATAACGAAGTGCCACTTGTGCCAATTTTCTTTATTTCGCAACCTCTCAATTTTTAGATTCGAGATATCCATTTTGCTTCTTCAACTAGTTAGCACTTCTTTTTATTATATTTGTACACACACTTGATTTCACACTGCACTAGACTCAAGCAAAGCCTGGGCCCATAACCTATGGAAGGTTTAATAAAAATAAAAGCGACACTTGATGTAAATACAGGCGCTGATTTATTTAGTATACAAATACACAGAAAACTGATACACTTAGTCTGACACACAATTGTTAACTGAACTGAACTGCACTAAAGATCGACACTTTATATACCTTTTCTAAGACAACCAGAAAGATCCAGAAATCTCTATAGGTATACATACATCAATGACAAAAATGTTCCCCACTACAAAACTCTAGACACTTCCACACTACAAAGAAAACGCCGGCCCAATCAGAGCCTCACGGCACACCCACGCGCCATGCAAGCTATACAATAACCCTGTTTACTAGATGGATGGAGAGTTTTCGAGATCTTTCTCTTAACAAGAACAATGATTAAGTATTGACGAGATTGGTAGAGGAAAGTAAACTGCTGAAAGTAATTAGAAAGAAAAGAACACCATAGATACTCAACTAGATAAAAAACCGGGCTGTTATGTAACATTGTCTGCAACGTTTCGAATCCAAGCCTCGGGTACCTTCTTCAGGCCGGAAAAAGCGACAGGCTTTCGGCCAATCAGATAAGTACCCGGACGCTACCCGGCACCCGGACGACTATATAATTGAGACGGTTTTGGGTCGCGTCGTCATTTAGTCGCCAGAGGAGCGAACACGAGACCACTGAAGATGACTGCCGCAGCTGCAATCGAAACGTTTGGATCTACAAAAGAGGAACACGGCCCAACAGCCCGGAAAATAATTTTACTGAAGTCTCTTAATTTCTAAATACTTTCTTCCTCATTTTATCTCATTCATGTGCTTCTGTTTTGGCTGCCATCCCCCCAATCGTTCCCTCGACCAGGGTGATGTACCAGTTTGTATGTCGTAGTACGTGACCAACCGTACTGTCCTTTCACATCCTCTCTGTCAACATTGCCGGAAGAAACTGGACGAATACGTAGGACGAAATTTCCCTCAGGAAGGGAGAAAAATTAAAATTTCCCATGCAAATATCCCTGCATACCCATAAGAATACAGCAGCAAAATATCCCAGCGCTGACTACGACATGTCACGTTCCAAAATTTTCACCTATCGAAAGACAAATTAGTTCCGGAAAAAGCGCATACCAGTCGCGCTGGTAAAAAAAACAACAACAACAAAACTGGCCATTTAGCAAGCCTGCTTATTATCCGGAAGAAACAAAGTAAAAGAGTATAAGTATAAGGATTGTTTGATAATCATCCTATCGGGTAGCAGACGCAAGGCCAAGGCGCGACTGTGGCAAACTGTTGTTGACAGGTGAGAACGTAATTTACTGGCGAGAAACACATTGTTGCAGGCAGAAAGTGTGTTGTCGGGCGTTATCAGTGAGCGTGAGTGCACGTGGAGGAAGACGCGGCACTGATAACGAGACGGCCGTTGTTTTAATTTCCTGGAAACCGCTTTACGCCAGTGACTCAGTGGCCGGGACTCGAACTCCTGCCCAAGTGAAGCTCAAGGACACTCGTTATATATAGATACATACTACTGTCAGTCTTGCTCTTTGCGTACCAGCCATACCTTCCTTGTCTCTGCATATCTATCTGCCTGCCTCTCTTTGGCCAAGTATGACATTGGTTCTCTCAAACCAGTGTTTCACAACCTTAAGACGGCGGACTAGAGTCGACAATCAGAGAAAGCGCGTACTCTATACCTTCCCCCCTTCACCATGGACAAGGACGTCTTATCCATTTTGGAAGTACATACATACAGTTAAAAAGAATTTTCTCTAATTTTATCCCTGACGCTACAACACAGTGCTGAGTCTTGACCTCCTCCAGAAGCCTTCTTTAACGGTCCCGTCTGATGCGATTGCTCTCCAGTCCCTCAGTCCAAATAGTTTGGCATCATTACGGATGTATGATATAATGTATACATCCGTATAGAGTGCGTATAACGTATCGGCTACACACACCTTTCACATACTGGACCATAATTTCCTTAATACCTTTCTTTAAAAAGTTAAAAGATGCCTTTCATTTCCTTCGGTGATGGTCTACTGGTCCATATGTCAAAACTAATCTTATTAAAGTTTTGTAAACGGCGCATTTTACTGAATTACAGTATTTCCAAATACCAAATATTTCAATTTGCAACTACAAGATTTTACCACGCTTACTGTCAAATCAGCTTGCTCAAAATACTTGTCGAGCTACCTAATATCACAAATTATTTCATTAATTGCGTCATTTTCAACAGTAAAACTAGTTTATCAGTGGAAATTTTTGACGCAGATAGTTTTCATTATCAGCACTTAATTCTCACTCTCAAATTTGATGTAAACGCCACACACACTCTCTCCTTCTCTCTCTCTCTCTCTCTCTCTCTCTCTCTCTCTCTCTCTCTCTCTCTCTCTCTCTCTCTCTCTTTTCTCTCTCTCTCTCTCTCTCCGCCTCATACTCGTTATCGCTACTCCAGTGCCGTCTTATCTGTTCAACTTGAAACTTTACTTTAAAATTCATTTTAATGTTACATTGAAAACAATGATTCACAAGGCATTTGATTTTTGATTAATAAAAACAACAACTTTTTTCTTGTATTTCAGGTTTATCAGCTGTTGTCATGTAAATCATTTGCTGAGCTACTAAGAAAAAGTGTATAAGCAATGAAACCACAATTGTAGCGCGCAAACACACACACATCCTAGGGGTTTTAAGATTTTCTAACCGTTTTCCTTGTTTCCGTTGATAATTTCACTGACGATTTCCTTCGTAATTTCCGAGACAATTCTCGTGATTTGGTCAAGCGTGAGAACCGAATATGCCGAATATGTACGGTGACCATATTTTCTCAGTTGCAATCCTTGACATATGACACCATATGTTGTTTGGGGGGGGGGGTTCTATGAGGCATTTCTCGAAAGAATGTTGAAAATATATATTCTTTTAGTGGAGGTTATTCGTTTAGTGGCACGCCGCCAAAAGAATGGAAAATTATTCTGGAACTTCAACGGGCTATACAATTTGGGAACGGGAACTTCGTATTTAAACAATAGCGGCCGGCGTAGTTAGTCAGTTACGGTGATATTGTAGAGTGCGGATCAAGTGATTGTTGCGGATTAGTGGAAAGTGATTATTGTGTTATAATTTGTGCGGAATAGTTGACAATTATTATTGCGTGAGGACAAATTTAACTTGAATTGTTGTGTGAGAGTACTTTGTTGATTACAATTTGTCATTTGTGACTAAGTAAAGGTGGTAATTAGCGAGTTCCGTGGTGTCTGTAATTTGTTTCCACTGTACAATACGGCGATCCGTGAGACCGTCGTAACAATTAAATTGCGACTACACGGCGAGTGTGTTCCAAGAGAAGACTGATAGCATTCATATGTGACCCCGTGTGTAGGCAACGCATCACTTCAGTCCGATATAGCAAATGAAAATGAACACAACACTAAAGTGACACCGAAATGATCGTGTGTCTTCCGCTATACGTATACGTCTTTTCTTCCAACGGGTCCTCCACTACAGTTCTCCAGTAAATCCTCGTGCCTATTACCCTTATGTCCTGTTACCCTGCCACCCCTTAGATTTAACACCCTTTCACGAGTCATTACATTTTCCTGCTCTTGAAAAAACTTTTTCGTTTTTTCACTGTGTACCTCCAGTCTATCCTCATCATTCTTTCTCAGTGGCGAACGCAGAGGGAGGTCAGGGGGCTCAAGCCCTCCCCCACCACAAAAATGTAATATGCAGTTCCGTAATTTACGTAGTTTCTTGTTTAAAATTACGAAATTGCATATTTCGGTCGATTTGGACGGGGATATAAATACTAACAAAATAAGTAGTTTATAATAACAATTATTACTTCAGTTATAATTTATAGTTCATTAAGCTGCGTATTACGTTGAGTGTAACGTTCAGTAAGCTACCTGTTTTCTTTCTCTCTCGCTCTCATTTGACGGCGCCACACCGGGCCGGCCACTACACCAGTGACCCTAAGAAATTTTACTTAAGTATTAAATAATATTTTTATGAAACTTAAGTAAGTACATCAACCTTTTCATAAAAATATTATTTAATGCTTAAGTTAAATTCAGCACTTTTTTTGGGCAGATATCAGTCAATAAATAAAACGATAATTTTAATAATGTTCCTAATTTTCTATCTTGAATAATGCTGCTGTAGGGTAATAATGAAAAAAATTACTTTTTAAAAACACTTTCGTTTGTACGAAATTTTTAGATAATTTTTTTTAATTTTTGGATAAGTCCCCCAATCATGAATAATACATTTTTAATAAAGAAAATGTGAAACCTACTGAAAATAATACGCATATCTTATACTATAAGTTGTAGAAGAGTAGGCTAATATATGGACTGCTAAGGTTCACCCCACCCCCCACCCCTAGATTGATTTCTGCAAACGCCACTTCTGTAGCACCGTTGTTCAACTGACACTAGTCACCTTTTCCTACTTCCAGGTTTCACATCCGTACAAGACAGCACTCCAAACAAACGCCTTCAGTCACCAACCTGTACCTCCTTATCCAACAGATGTTACTAGTTATAAACAAACGTTTCTTATTGTTATAGGATTGCCTGCGTCGGGCTGCTCTTTGAATACGGCCTCGAGACATCTCTTTAACGAACTACATTACAATAGAACATAACCGACAACTGGTAAACTACCCTTTTGCTCAAGTCGTCTTAAAAAGTCAGTTATAAACACGTTTATATATCAGACTGCTGGTTTAACAGCTGTGACAATGTAGCATGGAATTTGTAACGTAAGCTTACACGGCCGGTATCAACATTATTAAATTGAAATAAACCAGGCTGTCAGACCGTGGTCGGTCGGTTGCTGCTAACTAGCTACATCGTAGGCTACGTTTCGATCCCGCCGCCGGGGCTCTTCTTCAGGCCGCAAAGTTTTTTTCTTCTTTTTTTTCAATTTATTGGAGATTTGTAATCTGTTCGACTAAGCGAACATTGAAAAAATTGGCTGACAACACACATACAGGACTATGAAAAGCTGACCATTGACAGCTCTTCTTGTTTTTGTTAATAGATTAAAGAGATAACACAAATTACAAAACTAAATAACAAAAACATGTTAACAAATGAACAAAAATCACTTCCACTTGCTGCTGGCATGATACAATAAGTTCAAATATTAAACACTGAGCCCATAAGGCAAATATACTGGTTGACATTACCACTTAATGTTGACACGAATACAAAACATACAGAACAGATATCGCAGACATTACAATACAGATAATACAGAGAATAGATTATTAGTTAAACCTGAATGGTAAGTCTAACAGTTTGTGCCTTTTTAGTCTATAAATGTCTTCACTGTTATCTAACAAATTAATTGCCAAGTGGTTTGGATGCTTTTCTAATTTGGAGATGAGAGTCCTGCAGAGGCGCATGATTTCTTCTCTCACGGTTGGAACTTGAGGTCGCAGTGTATAGAGTTGTTTGAGACAAACCATGGAGCGTCGACTATTAATCTTAAAGAGGCCGCAAAGTGACAGAGTCTTTTACATAAACAAGTACGACGGATCTTGGCCGAACATTACCCGAGTATTTATATACACCTACTTACAACTCGGGTTGCTCATACCCGATAAAAAATACTCGGGTATTGTTCGGCCAAGATCCGTCGTACTTGTTTATGTAAGACTCTGTCGCTTAGCGGCCTGAAGTAGATCCTCGAGGGCGGGGTTGAAATGTAGCCGCTAGTCAGCAGCAACTGACAGCTCGCTCTATTTTCAATTTAATAATGTAGCATGGAATGTTTGTGTACAATTTCCGGGCTGAATGGCTGTGATTGAAATTATTCATCGCTTACACGTTTCGATAGCATGCGCGGCAGACATCTTCACAGGGGGTAATTAGATGGAAAATTGTCTCAACAGTGGTAACAAGGAAGACGACTTCCCTACGTAATCTTTTAGACTCCAGCTCGCCTGTGATTGGTCCATATAAACACCCAAGCGCGCACAGCATGATGTGTTTTCGTTGGTCCGTTTCCAGCTATTTATGTAAGCTGCTCTCCTGTTGGTCTGTTTTGCAGCACCTATGACTGGCAGCCAATCTGTTTTAACCTGCATATTTAACGGGCGTTTATTAATGCAGAGGTCGCCTTGCTTCAAGGTCTGTACGGACTCCCGTACAAACGAGCGAAATGACTTGTGTCCTGACCAGGCCTTCAGCTTCTCCGGCTCTGCGTTCAGGCGTGCTCCGCAACGGTAGTATGAAGAAGAGGGAGGCCTCAAAGTTCCTGGGTGACTGAGGCGATGGGAAGACGAGATCTGAGGACGATTGGAAACTTTGGCTGAGAGCAGGATAGCAGCTGCAGCTGTCAAAATCATTCAGGTCTATGTATATTGTCACGGTGGTCGCACGAAAACAGATTTGGGTTGTACAGTGGAAACAGAATAACTGCACCAATGAAGTCACTAACTACAAACTTTAATTAGACACAAAAACAACGGTTAGAAACGAAAAAATCACTCGTACACAATAATTCAAGTTAAATTTCTCCAACACACAACAATAAATGCCACCTTATTACAATTTTACACTAATGAACAAAATAATCACTTTACACTGAACCGCAACAATTACTTCGATCTACTGCACTTGAATATCGCCAGCTGCAGGGGTACCCACAGCATGGTGCAATGGTGCAAGTCCTCCCATTGGAATTTTTTTTGAGTGGATTTTTCAAGGCGATTTTTGTAATTTCGAGAGGGGGAATTTCCCCGTACTCAAACTTTTTCTTTTACTTTAAAATCTCCCCCCCCACGTATTTTGAATTCCTGCCAGGAATTTACCTCCTCCGCACCAAATAACAACGAATAAAGCCTACTCCTAATAAAGTGTTCAAATTTTCCCTTTATGAATTTTCTAACCTTCTTAGGCCCTACAGTTTAGAACGCTTTTTAATTCCCACCCAATATCCCAATAATTTCAAATACCCCCCGGAAATGTTAGCCCACACCCATAACAACAGTAAATCACCCTCAAATTTCTTAACACCTCCATAACCTTAAAAATATGAATAAATTTCATGATTCCGTTTTCCTATGCCTTCAAACTTTTCCCTTTTCTCTTTAGAAATTCTTTCTCTTTTATGTAAAATTTTTGATTTCATTTTGTTACTCATTAAAGTTAATGCTTTATTAAAATATAAATGGCTTTACTGACCACTCAGTCAAAGTTTGTTGTGATATTTCGGCCAACAAACTGTGAGAACCAAATTTATAGTCCAAAGAATAATAGTATTCAGTGCAATAATATACCATTGTAAGTATCTCGTTAAGTTTCCTGCAGGTCTCCTATGTAATACATTCAAATAAATCCACTGGAGGTAGGTTTATTTTCACCTGACGCACGTTTCACAGAAATTATTCTGTATCTTCAGAGGTTTGTTTGAATTGTAATTGAATGCTTCCCTTACAATATAGTTAACGGATAATCAAATTTACTTCAATTCTATTTTCGATTGTTTTAATGTTTATCTAGTAGCCATTTATTATATACTTAATGTTTATTTTATGACTCTAATAAATGTCTGATTTTAAATAAATCTTCTTGTTTTGTTCTTATTTGAATTTGTTCTTTAATTAGTAGATTATTATTATTTTGTTTGTAAACATTAATGATTTTTCCAGATATTTATTTTGTTACCTTTTTCTACGTTTTTAATTAATTCGAGATTTTGAATGTCTGGAAATTTATGTTTGTTGTTTAGTTTTCGTCCATTATTCCTTTGTAAGTAACTCGATGAGTTTCCTGCAGATCTCCTATGTAATATCTTCAAATAAATAAATATCTGTTTAAACAATAAACATAAATTTTCAGACCTACTTGCAATAACCTACTTGTACAAAACAAAAAACCTACTTGCAGTGTATTTGTTTGAAGATATTACATAGTGGAATAATAGTAGGCTATTGGTAATGATTTGGTACAGTTTGTTTACCAACTCATATTTTGGTACGAAATCAAATTTTTGGGGGATTTCGGAATACTGGGGGGATTGCCTTTGTGGGGGGCACCTCTGGCCAGATGTAACTGAACTAGGCCGCTTGAGGCTGATCCTTCACACCGAGGCTGATATTTTAAACGGTGAGGGATTTGAGTACAACAACGTTATTGACAAATTTGTCACGAGGAAAGCGAGGCGTAAACTCTTGTGAACCAAACCTTTGTCTAAGGTGAACTTTGATTTTGATAGTGACAATACGACATTACACAATAACCCACAATAACACAATAACACTGTTTTTTTTTTAAGCAAATTATTGTTTGGTTTTCATAAATGAACGCCTAATATTCAATTTATTATGTGTTTTTGTTATTAATTCCTATAACAGATTACTGTTGTTTTCAAATTTCTTTACATTAAAAATAAATAGATTCATAAGTTCGTTAAGAGCAAGTGCCATAGCAAGGAACAAGAGTGTTAAGCTGTTAGCGTTTTTGTCTAAAACGGAGGAACGATCTCTAATTTTTTTGGGGGGTGTCATAAAAATTGTGCCTAGGGGCGGTATATGTCAAAATTGGGCCCTGAATACAGTAATACATTGTATTAAGATAAAAACGATTGGCTGAAGGAGAGAATGGTTCGCCAAAGAGAATTCTGTATTGTGAAGTGCAGTAGGTGTGGCTGTAATACGTGGAAGCGGATTTAGGGAAAATGAAAGTGAGGAAGTGAGTGGCGAAAGTCAATGTCCACGCAGCACTTTGGAAGAGGAACAGACTGACACGCACATGCGCACACCCAAATCGACCAGTGGGCTCGGGTTGTGACCGACCTACAGTACGAAGACCGATCATTGTTTCGAGCACAAAGCAAATAGTCCCGAGAAATCTCCTTTCCTCTCTGTTTCACCTACGCTCCTCAGGGAAATCCTTCCTCAAGCATGTGACTCTAACACACTGCTTGGCCCTGTTAACTTTCGCCACCGGCACGGAGATTCTCTGCTTCGCGGCGTCTCAAGGCGTCTGCCTACTGTGTCCGAGGCGGGCGACAGCTGCAGTTCGCATCGCCACCAGGGGCAGTGCTAGTAAAGCATAAATCGAGTAATCATGTTTCCTCCCATTCTCAGGTCAGAAATTCTAGCACTGTTTTCGTTTGACAATCATCGGGCACGGGTATCAGCTGCAAGCGACGGGTGCAAAGACGCTCCACTAGACAAAGCAAAGCAAGTAATGACGAGAATCTGTGACCTTGTAGAACCAGGAGAAATCTATAGGACCAGGAACAACAATAGAGAGACGACGTACACGAAAGAAAAGATACAATAATACGATGTATTAGGATGAAAATATGATTGACTGTAAGGTGAGAATGGGTGGAGACATGCTACCAAAGAGAATCCTGCATGGTGAAGTGGAAGCAGTGAGGTGGGTAGACGGTGGCCGGAAGATCTTGAAGTGGATTCGGGAAAGATGATGAAAGTCAGGAATTGAAAATAAGGAAGCGATTGGTGGAAGTCAATGTCCATGAAGCGCTTTGGGAGAGGAAGAACAAAAATACGCCAAGAACAGACTGACACGCGCATGCGAACACCCAAATCGACCAGAGGGCTCGGGTTGTGGTCGACCGACAGTACGAAGACGGTCCGAGACACAACACAGGACGGAGGAGGGTGTATCCATCGTAATCAGTGGATATAGAGTAGCGCGGATTATTATAGGTTATGTTATAAGCGATCAGTTATTCAGTCAATGCCAAAAGCAGATAGAACAGACAGCAGACGGAGCGATGCAGCCGGGGGTAGGGCAGCGGGGTAGGGCAAGGCAGGGGCGCTCCACGGCGACTTCAGTTAGTTTTTGTTAAGTATAAAACTGGGTCAACTACAGCGCCGATCGATAATTTGCTTCATAACCTCTCTCTCACTCTCTCTCTCTCTCTCTCTCTCTCTCTCCACTTTCTCAGTCATGCAGCGTGCCTCCTCCTCCTCTTCCTCCTCACCGTGTGGTGTAGCAATAGTTTCACCAACTTGCACTTGTCACTTGCTCAAGCACAAAGAAGTTTCGTTCACATCTATGTTATACAGACATTAACATCATCACATCACAGCATAGACAAGGTGCTGCCTGTTCCGCCTTCAAAAATCCTCCAACCATCTCTTCCTGGATCTACCCACACACACCTGTGTCCTATAGCTTTGTATTTCCAGACTTGTTTGGTAAGTCTGGACTCTGACATTATTTCTAAGCGTTCTGTCCACTGTTGTTTGTAATCTTTTAATTTTCCATTCCAGTTAAAAACTTGTTACTCTTCTCGTATGGCCACTCTTCATTTCTTATACGGTCAAGTTTAGAACACCTTTTATCTCCTCTTAAGATTGCCATTTCCGAACCTTGTATTTTGCTTGGTTGTTTACTTGTTTGATTCTTGGTTGTTGTCCACAATTCACACCTCTAGGACGGAAAAGGGACCGCCATAACTTTGTAAAAATTTAAATTTGAACCTCGACGTACTTTGTTTCTAAAAATACGGTTGATTGTTCCACCAGGAAGCAAACTGAATCGTCAGTAAACAAACACTACAAACTCAGCCAAAGTCAGTAACGGTTCCCCAGACGGGAGTGGTGTGTTGGCAACGCGCGCTCCTCTCTCTGAAGAGAATAATACTTGCTAAAACTTCAAACAAAAAGTAATTTAAAAATAACTCGTTAATTTTCCAATATGTATGGTCATTAAGTTTTAATATCAAAGTGATATTAAACTAGTAATATCAAAGTGTTAGGAAACTAGTAACCTTTCTAATAGAACTCGCTCACTATTTTGAACAACATAGGACACTTGGACAAACAATTGTTAGTTAATCTGTGCGTAAGGCTTCCATGCCCGGCGTCAACAAACTGACTAAAACTCTGGTCTATTAGGCCGTGGTACACTCCTGTTGTTACTAACAGACATTTCGACATCTCCTCTGGAGATCATCTTCAGTATACACTATCTATTCTCTGGCATTGTCTTCGTCAGTTAACCACAGTACTGTGACAAAATAATGTGCCACGGCCCAATAGCCCGGAGTTTAGTCAATTTGCTTCCAAAATTATTAAATAAATTTGAGTAACATAATTTTTCAATTTTCTATTGCAGTGTATCCATTGTTCATAGCCTAAAGGTACCATACATATGATTTGCAATAAAGTTTTGATTACTCAGGTTCTTAAATTCGATCAAATTCGGTCGTAGACCATCGTCAGGTCATATACACTGTGCACTTGCAGTCACAATATCGTAAAACAGCCAATATTTACAAAAACGAATTCGTAGCCACTAATTAATGAACATAAAACGTACGTTGGTGTTGAAAATTTCTCGAGAACTGATTTTGCTACAGAGTGTTTATGTTTACGTGTAAACATGGGTATGGTACCTTTAGGCCATGAACAATGAATACATTACAATAGAACACTGAGATTATAGGTACCATTAGTAAACAATAAGTCTGTGTATATTATGAAAACATCACATTATCATTAATAATTTTTCAGTTATCAGAAAAATTAATAGTAAAATAGCCATCTTAAAGCAGACAGTTGTACAGTACACTAAACATTTCAAACTACTTCATCGGTTTCTTAGTTAAATTTTATAACTGTAATACCTAAAAGACAAATAATCGAAAGATCGAATCGAGTTCTCAGTTTTAGCTGGATCGTTTGTTTGGCATTTATCTGTCTGTCTGTCTATTTGGGGTTTATCTAACGAAAAATTTTACGCGCATCAACCACGTCAACTTTCATAGAAGTTGGCGTGCGAGTCAATACTTCTGCCTTGCAGAACCCTACTGTTTTTGAAACTGATTCCCCTAAAAATAGGGGACGGGAGGCGAAAATGTGAGAGGTCAAAATTGTGAAAAAATCGCAAAATCTCATGTGTTATAACAAAATTAAAGGACGTTTTTAACAGTATCCGAATATAGTGTTGATTTTTAGATGCCGGAGGCCTGAAAGAAGTGGGTGAAAATTTGGATAAAATCGTTGGATATCGAATTAACGAAAATTTTAACTAACACCTAAAAGTAGTGTTAAGTTTTGCAAATCTCAAAATTTTTGCATACCAAGGATCAAAAGAAGAGTTGAGAAATTTGAAAAAAAAATTTAATTCAGCACGGTCTTAGACTAAAAGGAATTGTAACCCAAATACGAATGTTTTGAATTTTTAGTGTTTATTGTATGATTGTGTGCTCTGAAGTAGTTACATTAATAACGAAATAGTAAAGTAATCAGGACTTTTCTAATGTTACATCATCATCATCATAATAATCTTGACGGATTAAACCAAGGATGGTTTGTTCCGGTCTCAAATAGGCAAAGATTAGAGCTGGTCACTCCAGCGCTTCCTCGGACGTCCCACACCTCTCCGTCCCCTCGGTTTATAGTTCCATAGTTGTTTAGGGATGCGGCAATCATCCATCCGGCAAAGATGTTTCCACCAATTCAGCCGATACTGGGCGATCCTGTCGAGTATACTCATAATATTCAGTTCCTGCCGTATACCTGTGTTCATTCTATGATCATGGAGAGTATACCCTGCCACTCACGTGAGAAATCTCATTTCAGCCGCTTGGATACGACTGGCGTGGCCTTTCGTTAAAGTCCAATTCTCAGACCCATAAAAAAGTGTGGGAGGAGCCATCACCTTGTAAAATTTTAGGCGTGTCTAATATTTCATATAAATGAAAAATGTTCTAATATTGAATTTGTGTAGTAATAAGTGTAGGCCTACGTCATTCGAAATAGTGAGCGAGTTCTGCGAGCAACTTAGCTTTTAGGTTTCCGTATACATCTATAGGGCTATATCTAATATTTTACATTTTGTTTTTTAATTTTTCTACTTTTTATGTTTTTTTTTAATATCCTAATAATCTTTTTTTAGTCGTTATATTCACAAATAGAAAACAAAACTATTGCACACCACTCCATAGGCAACTTTCTATTAGGCGAAAAATGTTCCCAGTGATGGCGTCTGTCTTTTTGGTATTCTCAGGGGTTATGGTGCTTGTAGACTAAACCATCAGCGGAGAATACTAGTCAGTTGCAAATTGCTGAAGCAACTGGATGAGACTATTAAGCCAAATCGTCCGCGTTTAGCAAAGAAAGAAGAACTGTTTCCGTCAAGATTCTCGCACATCGGCAACTGCAGCCGCTGGCGTTACGAATGTTTGTCGCACGCACAGAATTCAACACCTTTAGTTCCCAGTGAGAAAATATTACCTTCGATCGTCTCCGAGAGAACCTCATACGGATTTTTATTTGATCACAACAAACAAAGTAGTAAATACAGCTGTTTTAAACGTTACGGTACGCTATAGAACTTGCGGCCAATCACAGAGCCATTTGATATTCCTGGCGCTGTCTAGGTGTCAGGTCGATAACTTTTGGAACTGCCATCGGTACGTTCTAGAACTTGCGGCCAATCACAGAGCCATTTGATACTCCTGGCGCTCCTAGTCTCGGTGCCACATCGAGAACTTTTGGAACTGCCCTCGTTCTTCCAAATTTAAACGGTGTAATTTTTGTTGCGTATACATCGTACGAACACGCGCGCCCACACACAAAGAGTATTTACAACAAAACTTACCTGTGACACACGCCTGAATTCCACACAAAAATTACTTACATGCATAAATTACTTATATGCATCTATATTAGGAACACGGCTGAATACAATAACGGAGACTATGCTTTCAGAGGCCCAGAGTAATGGCAAGGAAAGGGATCTCACAACATCTAATTAGAGCAATACAGAGTCTTTATGTGGAGAACAAAATATTAATAGAAGCCGAGAAACTGAGAACAGCTTGTAGAGTTGGCCTGACCAATTGTGGAGTACGACAAGGGTGTCCATTATCATCTTCTCTTTATATATTTATATATTGACGATGTCACACAAAACTGGCAGATGTGTCTTCCAGACCATTTTATGATTGGTCTCTCTACAATTGACACTTTGTTGTTTGCGGACGATCAGGCTATTCCCTCGGACTCTTAAAACAGATTGCAGATGGTTATACGTTAGTTAAATCGAATCTGCGAAGACTCTGGATTGCAAATATCCACACTTAAGACCAAGGTGATGGCTTTTCGTGGAACTGATCCCGTAGCGCAAAAATTGTTATAGATGGTACTGTCCTGGAACAAGTTAGTAATTTTGAATACCTGGATTACAGTGTGTCTTATAATGCATGCAACGACGTTGTGAATAAGTTGCAAAAGTTCAACTTTATGTGCGGGACCTTCAGGCGAACCCTCAAGTTAGCAACTTCTTTACGGGTCTGAGAAGTGGACTTTAACGAAAGGCCAGGCCAGTCGCATGCGAGCGGCTGAAATGAGATATCTCAGGCACGTGGCAGGGTGTACTCTTCATGATCATCGAAGAAACACAGATATACGGCAGGAACTGAATATTATGAGTATACTCGATCGTCCATCGTCCAGTATCGGCTGAATTGGTGGGAACATCTTTGCCGAATGGATGACTGCCGCATCCCCAAACAACTATGGAACTATAAGCCGAGGGGACGGAGAGGTGTGGGATTTCCGAGGAAGCGCTGGAGTGACCAGCTCTAATCTTTGCCTGTTTTAGACCGGAACAAACCATCATTGGTTTAATCTTTGACGAAGATGATGATGATGATGATAAAAATTCTCGTGGTACAAAATAATTGGTCACCACTGGTTTACAGCTTGAAGGTGATCTTCAAATCAAGGCCAATCGTTGAAATCAAGACTACATTTAGCCAGACAATATTGTGCCTTATCAGTTTAGTTTGTTGACAATTAATTGTCCATTGGGCTATTACAGCGTCGTTAACGCAGTGCGCAACGCTCTACATCTGTCGCAATGCCATCACATAGTAAAACAGCCACGTTACGCTCTCTCCCTCCCTCTCTCTTCATGTGTGTGTGTGTGTGTGTGTGTAATACATATGTTATCAAATAGTAATTACTTCTGGAAGTATATTTCATAAAACAAGACACAGCACAAGGATAAAAGTTTATAAGACAATTGCTATACCCACGTTTATTTATGCAAGTGAGGCGTGTGTCATGACAAAAAATGAGTGCGACAAGACTCATAGTGCTGAAATGCAGTTTCTTCTAGATACTTTCAATTATACATTGCAAGACAGAATAAGGAATGAAGATACCATATTAGAACTAGAAGTAAAGGACGTAAATGAAATTATTTCAATTTACAGAAGACAATGGTGGGATCATCTGCAAAGGATGACAGAGGAATGATTGCCGAAAGCGGCACTAAACTATAAAGCCATTTGTAGAAGAGACGTGGGTCGTCCGAGGATTAGATGGGTGCCGGAACAGGTTTATATAACCTAATCCGGCACCGGCTCCTTGAAGAGGAGAAGAAGAAGAAGTATATTTCCTGTGGCCCGTACACGTTCTGTAAGTGTTTATCTGGTTTTACTTAAGCAGGTTATTGGTCTGCTGTAAAACCTCAAACCTGGAGGACCAGGGACCCTTCTGTAGGGTTTACCATTCCTTAGCCGAGAGGCCCGTTTTTAGAACGCCGCAGTCCCGCCCTTACACTTCCCATCAGAGGTGGATTCTGGTGGCATTGAAACTATTATTCTGCTGGTGAACAACTCTTAGAATATACAGTATCGACGTCAATGGACACCCTAACATCTTCAGTCACCGTTTACAATTAGACAGGAACAGAAGGAATAAAGTCTTAGGAAGGAGGGATAAGGATGTTAGGTACACAAGGTGGTTCGTTGTGGGACTTACTTTGTCTGACTCCTCGGAACAAGAAGTTTAAAGGCAATAAGAGGTGATGGTGCCAACACTTGGGCCGCATGCCAACCAAACAACCGCAGTGGCAATCCTTGAATGTGACCTAAAGGAAAAACCTAAAGGAACCTAAGGGAAAAGTAACGTTGGTAGACCGAGGAGAAAATGGGTGCCATAACAGGTCAACTAGGACCTAATCCGTGGAATGAAGAAGAGTAAGAAGAAGAAGATATTTTTGCTTTATTTGTTATCGCTGTATTACTACCTGTATTATTACTAAATGATTGTTATACAGGGTGTCCCATGAGGAATGGGACGACCTTCATGATTGAATTCTACAAGTTGAAATAAAGAAGAAATTTCACCTAAGCATGGGTCCGAAAACGCTTAGCTTTCGATTTATAGTTTGCGAAAAATTTTACCTTGATTTCTGCTCCAAGGATACATCGAGGCCGTACTGAAATTCTTGGAACTTATATTAAAGGGTAAATTTGATGGTTTCATATAGTTCTTGACCTGAAATTTATTAAAAAAAAAGAATTGTATCTTGGGTAGTTTTATAGAAAAGCTTCATAAATTTCTAGAAAATGGTATCGAAAAACAGACTTTTTTAGGTTTGATGTAAATTTACTTGTTTAAATTGCCAATAATTAAGTGAAAATTTGTAATACAATTTAAAATAATTTAATTCCGAGAAAATTGATGTATGTAAACCCGATGAAAAACTAATGAATGTTATAAAAAATCAAATTAGATTTAATTCATTTAAATCTAACTTCATCTGAATAATGAGGCTGTGCACCATCATCTTGAAAGAATATTTGCAGCATTTTTTCAAGATGTATGTCTTCTAACAGGATTGACAGCTCATTGTGTAAAACATCTTTATACGCGGTAGCAGTAAGGCGATTTTGAATAATAATTTGTAGAATGAACTGGTCCCCAATTACTCGTACCACACCATACATTTTACGATAACCGGTTTTAAAAGTCTGACTCTTTTATTTCATTTAGGTTTTCATTTGTCCACCTGTGGCTATTTTCCAAATTTTGTGTTGTCATTCTCGCAAAAATAGATTCATCATTGAATAAAAAGAATTAACAATATTTTAATTTTCTTGTACCCATTTCGAAAAATTTCTTCTTAACTCAGTCACCTGGTTGAAGATGTTGAACAGTATACAAATGATAAGAATAAATATCCTTTTTCTTTAGTGTCCTTTAGACTTTTATACTATGTATGCCTGTTGGGTGTGAAATCATTCTGGTGCTGAGTTCAGGACCACGCTACATCATCTGAATAATATTTTCTTATTCAGCTACACGTTGTTCTACAGGCGTTCAATTGCCGCTTTTGGAGCAGAAATCGAAGTGAAATTTTTAGCAATCCGTAAATCGAAAACGAAGCTTTTTCGGGCCTATGTTTATATGAAATTTCTTCTTTGTTTCTTTATTTCGAGACATTCATAAAGTATGTCTCATTCCTCATGGACACCTTGTATAGCAATAGTACAGTAATAACACGGGTAGAAATGCAGCGATTACGAGTAAAGCAAAAATATTCTTCTACTACTTCTTCTTCTTCATCTTCTTCTTCTTCTTCTTCTTCTTCTTCTTCTTTTTCTTCTTCTTCTTCTTCTTCTTCTTCTTCATTCCACGGATTAAGCCCTAGTTGACCTGTTATGGCGTCCATCTTCTCCTAGGTCTATCAACTTCCCTTTCTCATGAGATTCATATTTCAAGGCTGCCACTGATAATAATCAGTTATTTGGTATAGGTATTTGGCATTCCAGCCTGTGGAATGCATTCCTGAAGTATATGCCATTCCTCATGGAACACTCTGTATATTATTATTATTATTATTATTATTGTATCTGCTATGTTCTTTAAGAGCTGTATAAAGAAGTTACTAAAATCTCAAAATGTAGATTTTATTTATGCGTTTAAAATCTTAAACATTTTGTTATGTTTCTTTATTTCTCACCAGTTCTTGTTTCACCCACACTCGTTATCTGCCCGAACCAGACTAGCCGTGGCGTAATTAAGGGGGGTTTCAGGGAAACAATCCCCCTCTCCCAAGAAGCAGCTCCTATTCACCTATTCACTTTATCCTGCTCAAGCAGCATAACATTTATCCCTTAACCAACTGCTTGAGTTCATAATCCACTCTGATCCGGTAAGTTCCACCATTATTTCCAAGCGAGTCGTAACATTTCCTCATTATTCTTCTCTCATAAACCAAGAGTGGTTCGTCGACCAATTTGGTCATCGCCGATATGTCGCTTTCTAAACAGACTCCCCTTCTTCTTATTCTTCGTCGTCTTCAGTCCTCAGATCGGCGGCTTCCTCAGTGCCCGTAGGATGCAGAGTCCTTCGTTACCGGATAGTATCAGAAAATTTTCCAGTTTTCCTGTATAATTCTCTTTTATTTTTTTTATAATTGTTTCATGTATTGATTTCCGTGTACTTGGTGTAGTATCTCGTCTGTACCATGTTTCCAGTGTGTGTGTGTGTGTGTGTGTGTGTGTGTGTGTGTGTGTGTGTGTGTGTGTGTGCGTGTGTGTGTGTGCGTGTGTGTGTGTGTGTGTGTGTGTGCGTGTGTGTGTTTTATATATATTGGAGTATTAGTATCGGTCGGTGTGACGAAAATATATTGGATTACATTAGTCGTAATAATGTGTGACACACACACACACACACACGTACAAATTGGGTCGACTCCATTAGCAGCCGTCGCCATGGAGACACAGTGCATCACGAAGCAAAACCTGATGTCACTGTACACTTTTCACAAATATAAATTTATTACGAACTCAAAGTGAAAAAAAGAGAGAGGAGAGGGGGGAGAGAGAGAGAGAGAGAGAGAGAGAGAGAGACTAATGTTATTGATCAATAGAGGTTGTTAACTTGTTGGACCCCTCGTAGTTTAAGGGCGCGAAACAATTCATCTCCATTGCTTGATGTTCTCCTTGTTCGCCATCATCTTCCCAACACGGCATAGGCAAGGTGCTGCCTGTCCTCCAGCCATCTCTTCCTGGGTCCCCAGGAATATTATTGTCCAGTCACACATCTGTGTCTTATACGTTTGTATTTCCAGACTTGTTTGGCCAGTCTCGAATCTGACATTCTTTCTAATTGTTTTTCCACCGTTGTTTGTAATCTTTCAATTTTCCATTCAAATAGAAAACTTGTAACGTTTCTCTTATGGTCTCATTTCTTATACAGTCAAGTTAAGAACACCGTTTAACTCCTCTTAAGAATGCCCTTTCCGAGGCCTGTAGTTTACTGTCTTGTTTTTTGGATGTTGTCCATAATCCACACCCATAGGACGGCACAGGAACTGTCATAACTTTGTAAAACTTTCAGTTTTTATCTCGATGGACCTTGTTTCAAAAAATACGGTTGCTTGTTCCACAGATCGTCTGGAACTTAGGCCTACATAATTTCTATGGATCGATATCATAATTCCTATCATAACCAATACCATTTCTCAAAATATTAAAAACCTGTTCTAGAATTCGACCACTAATCATTATTTTTGTTATTGGCTCCTTACCTCGAAATGCCATTACCTTTGTTCTTATAGTGGAGACTTTCATATTATGTTGTTTGTAAATCTATTGAAGAGCTTCTTCTTGTTTTTTCGTCGTATTCTTCTACTTTTTCTTCTACTTTAGGTAGTTGTGCGCCTCTTGCAGATCTTGAATGGTACCCTTTAACTTCGTCTACAATGGGGTCACGTGACTTATTGTGAATGCAAACTCTCACGGCCGGAGTTGACACGGTGATTAAAGATGTTTTCCGGACTATTAGGCCGTGGTCTAACATTAACGTTTGTTAAAATGTCAAACATTTCGGCCATACTCACTGCTGGGATCGTCAGTTGAGCGGAAACTAGCTTTTTTTTTGTTTATTCACAATTTGCAATTTACAATCTACATCTATAACAGAGTGTTAATCAGATGAAAGAATTACACACAAGAAAGGAAACATCCACTGATGTTTCTCCTTATAGCAGAGTGTTTTAAGGATCTAGCAAATCTTGAGGCCAAATTCTGCGCAGTCTTCTCAAGTCGGGACCGTTGTCGGGACTCAGCTCTATTAGTTCATTTTTGTTGTCCACTTTTTGACGGCTGTATTTTGTTGCAATCCTCTGATTTTGTCCTTTACGAGATGTATTTTCAGGTCGGTGTGAAGTGTCTGGTTGCTGAGATACTTTGGGGCATCTACTGCAGCTCGCCGCACTTTTAACTGAAATCTTCGGATGTTTTTAATCTTGTAGGTTTGGAGCAACCCCATTAAGTATGAGCATGGTTTTTTAAAGTAGCAGATTGTTATTTAATTATAACTTAGACACTAAAGAATAAATAAAGGTTAATTTCAATCAGACTTCTGTCTTGACTTTTGTTGAAACTGTTCAAGTTGTTACCATAATTCAGGCTACGAGAGCTGTGATTTACAGGCTCAGCACAGAGACAAGATGCACGGGGCGAAGATGGTTTGTGTGCGTTGTCCAGGCCGCAAAAGTCATACAGGAGAACGAACTCCCCTGTCCGGAAGTCTTGTAGGGCTGTGTTCGTAACACCGTCCGATCCAGAGTTCTTCCGTGGTCGAAGTGCTAAAAGCCGTTCCGAAACCTCTGCCACTGAAGTAAGCTTGGGTTCGAGGGTGGTCGGGCAGTCAAGATATTCCTCAACTTTGCCTTCTATCTCCTCATCGGAGTCCGAATAAACTATCGGGTTCGGGGCGAACCTCTGATTCCTCTTCCGGCTTTGCAACGGGTTGTCCCCCGGGTTCAGTGATGGCCGGGACTGGACATAGAAGGTATTCCTTCTTCTGTAGACGGAACTATCCTCCGGTCGAATGTGACTGCCGCAAACTCCCAGCAGGTTCTTCGGAAGGGACCTGCAAGTCACGACGTAACTTGCCTCTCCCGGAAGATTGAAACTGACTATGTCTCGCGTTCGCTTCCACCGTCTCCGAAGTCTGTTCTCTTGATCCGTGAAGAAAATAGTGCAGTCCAATCTTCAAGCTAGTTCTACCCCCCCCCCCCCCAAGGAGCTGTTCCTAGTTACGCAACTGCCGCTACCCCAAGTTAAGGCACTAACCCATTTCTCTGTGAGCATTGCTTTGGTTTTCACAAGCATAGCATTGCGTATCAACGCAGGGGCGTATTTAGGAGGAGACGAACGGGACCGGACCTCCCCCCCAGAGAGTCGACAGAAGTTGACAACTTTTTTTATCTCTGAATTTTTAGACTATTTTATTATTTTTTCATCTGTGTACGCTAGTATAATAGTAACTATTTTTTAATATATAGACAGGTTTATTACTCAGCATTTGCGTATACGTTTGCAGTATAAAATATAGTATAGGAAACCAATTCAGTTAATAAAGTATCTTCTAAAAAATGTTTCAGTAACGCGTATTTTTATTGTGTTATTGCTCTTACCTTTAATAGGATTGATTTTAGGATGTTATCACACATTTTTTAACCACTTTAAAAGACAGGAATGTTCGTTAGTCTTAACGTGTTTCTTCTTTTGTATGAAGCCGAGACGATCCCGGACTTCCCTCCTCAAGTCCTAATGCTACCTGCGCTACTGTATCGACGTTAAATCATGACGTTACAGCCCTATGAACGGGAGCCCGCCCTCAACGTTGGCTATTCTAGCACAAAAGCAAAGTAGGGTAGCTTCTCGCTATTCCTAAGCAAAGTAAACAGGACTCTAGTTCGGGGTATGAACGTTCACGCGGGTAACAAATTACGATGTGGTGTCATGTTTGTTGGACGTATTGTATTGTCGCACACATTATTGGGTAATTAAATTGTTGATGCTGACACAGATGTCTCAGGATCGATAACCGACCGTGGCAGCCGTACAAGTACTGATTTGAACAATTTTTTTAATTTGTCGCTTCCTTGTGTGTGTGTGCGTGTGCGTGTGGGAGCGAGCGAGCGCCAGTCAGTGGCACGTGCCCTGGTCGCCAGTGTATACACTATACGTTCTTCCTCAATCATGGTAAGCTACAAAGGAACGCAAAACATCGAAATAATTCGTCATCGTGGCTTTGTGAAACCTTTTATTTCCATATCGCAAATATTCCTCCCTTTCTCTTTTCCTGGCGTTACAACCCAGCGTGGGTTTTAGCCTGCTCAACGACTTTCTTCCGTTCCGCCCTCTCATTGCATATCCGTCTCCATCCCCTCACGTTCATAGATCACAAATCATCCTCCACGCCATCCAACCATCTCTTTCTGGATCTGCCTCTAATTCTTCTGCCTATCGGTCTCCAATCTGCTATTCGCTTAGCCATTCTTCTGTCATCCATTCGCCTCACGTGGTCCAGCCACTCAAGCCTCCTATTCTTAATAAACCGGACTCTGTCAGTAACCTGAATCAGTTAGTCCAGTTCATGGTTTATTCGAATCCTCCATTAACCATCTTCAGTTTGTAGAAGTCCAAAGAATTGTCGCAAGACTTTTCGTTCAAATATTCGTACATGTTGCTCGTCTGTCGCGGCTTCGCGTCCGTATGTTACTACCGGTCGTACAAGATTTTTGTTTATAGTCAGATTAAGTTGTTTGCTTACTAACCTGAGTTTACAAAGCTTTACTTAGGAGTAATAACACCTGTTGTCACGTACGATGGGGGCTTTATTTACTCAGTTCTTCTGAGTAATTTGTAAACCCTAAGTAAGAAAATTGTTGGACACGTTCAAATGTGTTATTGCCAGTTGATAGATGAGCCTGATTGTTTGTGGCATTCCGCTGAACTTCCATCTATTTGGTCTTGGCTTCATTTATTGTTAAACCTCATTTATGCGCTGACTATAATGTTAGTAGATTTTCCTCTAGCCCTCTTTTATTTCCGATGATAATAGCTATGTCGTCACCATAAGCACACACTTGTGTAGTTTTCGTGCCCATGTGTCCAAAAACATTTTGGGAATACCAGCTAAATATGTAAGATTAACAGAAGCGATTGTGGCTGTTTTCAAAGCTGGAGTAAGAGTTAGTAGAGAGAACCATTACTTTTGGTGTTGGTGGCGACGAGGAGACGTCTCAAATATTAATAACAAATCTAACAAATCATAACAGCTTGTACGAGACTGACGCGAAGTTTGGCTCCCTCGAATGCTTACGTTAATATTGTCTCGGCCAAAAGCGATAACAGTCAGAAGCCTGCGATATAAGTATGTGTTTTTAATAGCCCGACACTGTCTCTGTACACCAGTCAGATTGCAGCAGTTCGACACATATTAACTTTTTGAGTCCACGTTGACACTGCGTTGTCACAAATGGTATTCATCAAAGTAACTTCATTACTTTTAACGAAGCCGGCCAATCGTGTCGTCGTCATTCTGCTGTCGGTCTATCCTTTGTTTACTGATGTGCACAAAAGTGTCAACAACAACCTAATACTGCCTCAGCCAACAGGATAGCAGTCGGCAACAAAGCAACTTCTATCAGTCACAATTAATTTATGTTCTCGAGTCAGTCAACGGTCTCGGTTAGTTGCGACGAAACGACGTTTTTACCTGTTCTTACCCAGTCAATTGCGCACTTTCACTTACTCACCGAATCCTTGCCAACTAATAGAAACGTTCATCTTCAGACTTCGATAAGGTTTCAATTCTGTAAGTTTTTCATTTGTTCGAGTAACCTCTTTCTTAACGTTGTTATTAAACTTAAACCTTCCGTACCGATACAACCTTCCATGGTGCCGTGGCCTAACCAAAGTGCCTTCCTTTCCAGAAGAAATTAAAACTCATTACAAGGACAAATCCGGTAAAATATTGTATTGACTAACATTAAATTTATATTAAAATTTTTTCGAAATATTTTTACTTATTTATTAGATCTTCAATGTCAAAATTCAAAAATTTAATCTTAGAGACGCTCTTTAAAATTTTTGTTTGTATTTTAAAAATTAAAATTTCTTCATTGTTGTAATTATTATTATCTGCTGGCCTGTCAGGCCGTGGTCCACAGTTGTTGTTGACAGACGTTTCGGTCCCACGTGTCTATCTAGACGCTGAGGATGGCCTCTATGGTGAGGCCGAAACGTTTGTCAATAATGACAACTGTGGACAACGGCCTAACAGCCCGGCGGATAATAATAATTTCAACAATGTTGAAGCCGGCCGTAAAAAAGCTTATGAACTTGTAAACGTTTCTTCGCTACGAATTCAGCGTTCTAGAGAAATTGAAGTTAGAAATATATATATATATATATATATATATATATATATAAAATCACTCTTTGCTACAGTCTATTTCTTGATGCATATATAATGTATTTAATATTTATAAATTCTTTACCTCAAGATGTTTTATTCCCTTATTTGGAACATGTTTCGGGACGCTTTGTGTTCCCATCTTGGGAAGGCTGAAGGTGTGTGTGTGTGTGTGTGTGTGTGTGTGTGTGTGTGTGTGTGTGTGTGTGTGTGTGTGTGTGTGTGTGTGTGTGTGTGTGTGTGTGTGTGTGTTCAAACACTTTTTACTACAGTCTGTTTCTTGATGTATACAATATATTTAATATTTATAATGAATTTACCTCAAGATATTTTTTCCTTATTAGGAACATGTTTCGGGAAGCATTGTGTTCCCATCTTCAGCCTTCCTGATTTTGAGTCTAGTGAAGTACCTGTGTGTTGGTTGGTACAAATTTAGAAATTGGTTGGTGTGAAAATTTACAAATATACAAACATAAAACACAAAAGAAACTAATACCTAAACAAATACAAATCAATACAAAACATGACACAATTTTCAAAGCACTCAACATCGAAAATACACAAAATACTAATATACATACACCATAATCACACACAATAATACCAATTTAACGTACCAGAGGCCAACAGGAAACCACAATAACAACCAACCAATATGGGAAGAAATAATACAATACAACCAACAACCAACCATATTGTATATTAAATATACATACATCAAGAAACAGACTGTAGCAAAAAGTGTGTGAATATATATATTTCTGGACGACTTTGCAACAGGCTTTATCGGTTTATCAATGACGGAAGATGACAATTTGTGAGAACTCTTGGGCGTGTTTACAACGAGCCAATGGTCGTCTTGCCGCGAACACGGTGTAGTGGGTAAATATAGGCCACCACTGGCACTACTGACCTACATATCTGGTGTGATGCATGATATCATTCTGTGCGAGTGTGTGTGTACTTCCAGATAATACACGCGCGCGCGCACGCTACGTGTTATCTTACCACCTATCAGCTGTGTTTTTCCTGTTATTCAACACATATATACAGACCGTTTACTCTGTATATGATGTACTGTACAGTACAGTAGTCTATAGCTCTCTGTGTGTGCGCCTCTTCTCAAATTGCTGTACCACGTTTCCGGTTCCGGTTATCATAATTATTTTTCCTTGTGTTTCTCTTACTTATCGTCAGCTGTTACTTTACTCCAGTATCTACTGTGCATAATACGGAGTCATAAAATAAACTCTCTCTCTCTCTCTCTCTCTCTCTCTCTCTAAATTTGAAAAATTTGTAAAATCCAGCCGGGCGTCAGGCTGAAGGGAATTTTAACACAAAATCAAGTCTCTAGCTTCTTATAGAGGTTCCGCAGAGGCCATAACGCACTCGATTACTAGATGTGGCCTGCTACTGGCTGTAGGTTATCAGTTAGACAAGTCTAATTGAACGTGAGTGTTCTCCGTGGCCGGGTCCTGCGACCGACGACGGTACTGATCAGATGGTCGCCCTCAAAGCGGGCACAGCGGCGATAAAACTTTCGGAAAAGTGTCAGTATGCGGTGGCGTTAAGGGAACGGACACGTAGGCAGTCTCTCATGGTGTTGTTGGAAGGTCAGGTAGTGGGCTTTACACGCCCAGCGCAATCCTCGGTCCAGGAGAGGCGGAAACGTGTGTTAGTAGCAACAGGAGTGTACCACGGCCCAGTAGCCCGGTGTTTAGTCAGTTTCTTTTCAACGATGTGGAATGATTGTTTATTAGAAATTAATTGATTAAAGTAAGGTCAAAATTTAAAACTAATCTTGCTAATGGTTTACACATACATTATATCCCGATAGAATTACAGTACAGTTTGAGCCCTCGCGTCCTTCAGTATATACAGTAGTCTCCCATTCATCTCTGCCTCCACCCTCCATTTCCTCGACGTACGTATTATCAATAATTCCTTCGTGTATTTGTCGCTTTCATCTTCCCATCTTTTCCTGGGTCATCCTGCCGGCAATCGCCTAACTTTTCCCTGTTTTTACCACAGGTTTTTATTCACTACAAATTAATATCTAAAAATTCGTAGTGTATGATACAGAAGTATGTACCATCGTCGTCATCACAATACGTGTAGTGTTTGCAGTGCGACGGGTCCGAGACACCACCACCGCCAGCGTTTATATTTATTTCACGCGACACCCCACATTGTGTGACATCCAGATGCTTCAGTCTTCTAGCCCCTCTCTTTTTTACCTCAAAAACGGCTGTTAGTATTTGACCACAAGGAATGTATGTCTAATCCAATCATCTGTGAATAAAAATTGAAACCTGTTTGGATGATTGGTGGAATCGAGGAGGATTCGATATATATGTCGTTAGACGGCACGTCACGGGTTCGGCGCCCAGCCGGAACTAACGGACTTGTTAATCGAGAAAGTCTTACCGACGACCAATTTCAACTCTCTTACTTAGATCATTCTCATACAGAGAAGCGCGCGCGCGCGCGTGTGTGTGTGTTAACTGGAACGATTAAAGAGTTGATCTGAAACCTGCGAATAATTAGCCACTGAATTATGTGCACTCTTTACCCGCTTCGCCACGCGCGCGCACACACACACACGCACACAACTAATTAGTATTTATTGGTTAATCATATTCGATGGAAAAAAGAAAGAAGACTAGACAGACTCGAAGCGTGATAAATAATATTGTAACCAACGGCGTGTACATTACTTGAACGAAATAGAAACATGGTCACAGTGTTCGACCTTATGGAACGTGAATGTTTATCAGTCAGTGCCTTGACGTTTACAACTCATGGAGTTACAGAATGCCTTATTGAAGCTGTTAGTATTAATGATGGTCTACAGTAAAACCTTGCCGGACCTAGGGGTGGGGGGGTCCTTTGTTCGCTTCTTCTTGCCTCCAGATGTCTCCAATTTCTCACTCCTCCTATCTTACTCAAATCCGCCTCACTCCTCCCACTTCTTCTTCTTCTTCTTCTTCTTCTTCTTCTTCTTCTTCTTCTTCTTCTTCTTCTTCTTCTTCTTCTTCTTCTTCTTCTTCTTCTTCTTCCTCTTCCTCTTCCTCTTCCTCCTCCTCCTCCTCCTCCTCCTCCTCCTCCTCCTCTCCTCCTCCTCCTCCTCCTCCTCCTCCTCCTCCTCCTCTATGGCGTCACAGTTCGGAGTCGAACCTTAGCCTCCATAATCATCCGCCTCCATTTTTCCCTGTCCTTCAAAATCAACTCCTCGGAGGCCGGGGGCCGAAACCGGCCGGCATCGGCGGTGGGCCCGAATCTGACTCGGATTCATCACCGATGTACTGGGTTGGACTCGAGGTTGGTCTGTGGTTTCGGCTGTGGGGCATCGCCCCCGTCCGTCTTGAGCAGTGGAGCCGGTTGCTGCTATCTGCTGTTAAGTCCTAGATAGTAGATATTCCGTAACCCGTGGAGGGCTAGAGCTGCACGTCTCAAACCCAAGGGTACTGACCACAACACCGTCAGACGCCTGGTCAGCGTTCAGAACAATAGACGTCCACCTCGATGGAGATACGGATGGTACAAGCAGAAGGTTGTAACATCTCCGTTATCCTTTGAGTTTCTGTTGCCACTGGCCTGATCAGATTTCTATAGAGCTTCACTTTAGCAGATCGGGAGATTACTTTGAATATTAAGAGAGTCTTACTTTTATAAGGTCGATTTTCATAATGTCCTAAGCCCTACCATTCCCAAATCCGCATTTACTTCCTACAGCCATCGTCTTCTCAATCTTTCTAAACTTCAGAAGCAGTTTAAAGGCCAGGATGCCTTGGGGGGAGGGCCGCTAAACTGAATTATAAACAACTTAAAAACATTTTCATTTTCAACTTTTTCGTTCTTTTATAATTTTTTGTCTGTATACTTATACATGTTTTTTTTATATTAATCAAGCCACATTACTTACAGTTGCAGTTGTACAATATACAGTTAATTGTAAACTGTATAACGTATCCACCTTTAACTTGTTTGATTTTAAAAATGTTTAGTATGATCAACGCAACAGTTAGGTCCACACTGTTGAGTTCTCTCTCCTCCCGTCACCCCCTCTCGCGCGCTCTCTCTCTCTCTCTCTCTCTCTCTCTCTCTCTGGTTGGTCGCCATGGCAACTGGATGAAATCGCATTCTTTTCTCCTTCTTTATATTCAGTCCATTGTTTGCTTGAAACTTTTTTCTTATATTTTGTAGATTTGTCAATATTCTAAGTTATCAAATAACGGACCACTGCTGTTTCTTCTTAAACCACTCTCTGTTCCTTTCAAAAATAAGACTTATGCGTTGATATCACAGCACTCAAGGCGGATAATCTTAAAATATGAATTCCCGTGAGTGGGGTAGAGAGAGGGTAGGTCAGTTCGAGAGACGGATATTGCGTCTCCTCGGGTCGATTTTCTGTAACTCCCTTGGACGAAGAGTCGGTATCAAAGCAATTTTTATCAGATGTGATTACTTTTTACGTTGTAACAGGGAAGTCAGATTCTTCTTAAGTACTGTAGCCCGACGTGAACCATGGCTTCCAACACCAATCTTCTCCAAAGTCTCCTGTCCATTGCCATCTCAGTGTAACCCCTCACATTCATTCTTCTGAGATCTTCTAGCACATCATCCAACTGTCTTATGCTAGAGCGGCCCCTCTTTCTGCTTTTATAGACCTGCACCCTGAGAATTTTCTTTGGCACACGTTGACCACCCATACGCTCTAGGTGACCTAACAATTGTATTCGTTGAGCTTTTATGAATGTTACAATGTTTTCGTGATTCAATAGCTCATTTGTCTCTGGTTATTTCTTGTTCTCTATTCGTCGTCTTCTTTAACAGGTCCATTAACACGTCTTATAATCTTTCTTTCAAACCTTCTTAGCGTTTCTTTTTTCACTTTTATCAGTGTCCATGTCTCACGTCCAAGAGTAACAACCGGTCTAATAACTGTCTTATATGTTTTTATTTTTGTGTTACAACTAATGAGTTATTTGCTTCTCAATAGTCTGCTGTGGCATAATATGCCTCATTTCCTATTTGAATCCTGTCATGCATTGTCGTGTTTATAGACCCTTCATTATCTGTTATGTTATCCAGGTACCTGAACTTATTAACGGCATCAAATAAATTATCCTCTATGTATAATTTGAATAGATTTCTTATCCTTTCTGATGCAGAAATCAGCATGTATTCACTTTTTCTGATATTTACATTGAGTCTCATTCCAAGTAAAGTTAGACTGCTGACGTGTTTCTCCACAGCATTAATCAACGGCTGTGTCGACAGCAGAATAACGACGATACGACGGATTGGCTGCATTGAAGATGATAAACCGCGGTTGATGAATAATAATTGTGGCAACGTGGACTCAAAGCGGTAATCTCATCTTACCAACGGTGCACTATGATTGGTGCACAGAGACAGTGCCGGGAAGTGTTTTTTACCAATTAAAATTTGTGTGTGTTTTTGTAACGATTTTACGCAATATTCTTACGTAGGTTTCCTCGGCGGGATTCTGTATACCGATTCTGCTTCCGATATGGACCTCGTCGAGTATGTGGTGTGAGACATGGTTTCATCCATATTACAATTTACATATTACCACGTCCTCATATATCTGTATTTTTACATGACATTGACGAAAACTTAGGTAAGTTCCAGACGGTCCGATGGGACAGTCAACCGTATTTTAGAAACAAGGCATGTCGAGATACAAAATTAAAGTTTTACAAAGTTGTGGCAGTCCCTGTACTGTCCTACGCGTGTGTATTATGAACCATAACCAAGAAACAAGACAGTAAAATACAGGCCTCGGAAATGGCGTTCTTAAGAGGATTTAAAAGGTGTTCTAAACTTGACCGTATAAATAATGAGGCCATAAGAGAAGAGTTACAAGTTTTTAACTTGAATTAAAAATTTAAGGAGGTTACAAACAACTGTGGAAAGAACACTTAGAAAGAATTTCAGATTCCAGACTGGCCAAACGAGTCTGAAAATATAAATATATAAGACAGATGTATGTGGGTAGACCCAGGAAGAGATGGATGGAGGATCTTTGAAGGCGGAACAGGCAGGACCTCGCCTATAACGTGTTGTGAAGATGATGATCTTCACATGACCTATTATAATATGGGTGAAATGTTGTCTGACACCACATACTCGATGCGGAACATACCGGAAGAATAACTGAAATACAGAGAGATTTTGGAAATTTAAATTTAACAAATAAACTGTTACAATTTAATAAAAACATATCTATGATAATAGCACACACAACGTATGCGTACAAATTAAACGTAACTGAGGATGCCAATATAATAACAAATAGAAGTTTTCTTTTTCTGAGATGTGCTTCGGCAAACGAAAGCGCGTTTAAACTTGGTTATCGCTAAACGTTCACGTTCTGATCGGTGTCAGAGCCGCGACCGTAAAGGGATCCGATTCGCCTTGGATTGACACAGCGGTAGTGAGTTGCGAAATCAACCTGATTGTTGAACTTCGTAGAATCGCCTTGTTTTACGAGGAAAGCAATTGCTTCATCCGCATTTTACAAAACTACACATATTTTTTGTACAGTGAAGTTCACGAAATAAATGAACCAATCGACTTCACCTACGTAACGTGCTACCAACATGCAGCGAGACACTGTCTGCTGATACACTGATACAAGCTGCTAGCGTCTCTGTACAAGCTGCCTCATACTTTGCTATTAATCATTACTGGTGTAGGGTTTTGTTACAGGCCTATAGCTTAGTAGGCGTATAGCCATGGCCGGCTCTAGTAGAAGGCCGGAATATTAAAAGTGGCAGACGTTGCGTCTGAAGCCTATAACCATACTGTAATAAAATAGCTAAAGTAAACATGTTATATTTTGATTTAATTTCATAGGATTACTAAAATATGAGTAGGTCTATTTATAACTAAATCTAAATTATAGGTCTGTGCATACTAAGTACTATAAGTTTAAGTTGAAGAAATTAGTGAATTAGTGTTAGGCCTAATGAATTAATTTTGTTCGAATTATTTAATTCATATCATATGAATGAGTCAATTATTATATTTCTTAAATAATACAACATATATAACAGTATTGTACATAATAACTTTTAATTTGCAAAAAGTGAAGACTTATAAAACCGGCAATTAAAAATGACGCGATTTGATTATTGAAATACATAAATTAAGAGATCCTCTAGTCGGCCTCAAAATGTCAGCTGGTTCCAGTGTTGTCACGTTTAATGTTCCGGCCTTCTACTAGAGCCGGCCATTGTATAACTCGTGGCTATCAATTTAGTCGTCGCGGTTTCGACCCCCAGACAACACTGTAAATTTAAATTTAATTTTACAGCAAAACTGAAATAGATAACAGGTGGCTGGACGTAATGTTAGCCACACTATCTATGGTTTGTTTTTCTCTAAAACGTTCAGACTAACCTATTTAATTTTCCTAAGCTACTCCTCCTTTTTTCCTCCTCCTTTCTTTCCTCTTCCTCCTCCTCCTCCTCCTCCTCCTCCTCCTCCTCCTCCTCCTCCTCCTCCTCCTCCTCCACCACCACCATCATCATATCATCATCATCAATTTCTTCTTCTTCTTTATCATCTCCCTTCAAATCATCATCATCTTTTTCATTTTGTTGTTATTGCTATTTTTGTTCTTGTTTATCATCTCCTTCAAGCATAAGGCTTGCGGCTATGGTACAACACGTTCCGCCATCAGCCATCTAGCAGCCGCATACAGTAGAAAAGGAGTTGTGTATGCGTGTCTGTGTAATCGTGATTTTGTTGCTTATCAAGCCCACGCGTGCCATGTAAGACCGCTGTGTTATTTGCCCCCTGCGACAGAGGTGTTACGTTTCCGTGCTTCCAGTAGCAACTAACCTCTACCTTCCCCTCGATGGCAGGCGTCAGTGATGTAATTAACAGGTATCAAGAGTGCCGTTGAAGAGGATGAAGGTAAAGGTATAAAGGTAAGACTAAGAACCTACACCCAAGGACAATAATATCAAGGTGCACTCCAGTCGCCTCAGCCGGTGGATGTTACTCTCCTAGGGACAACAACACTAACCACGTTACCTTCCTTATTGACGGCACTCTACCCTGTCTCTCCTATTCCATTTCGACGAGTCAAAAAAAGAGTCTATTATTATTATTATTATTATTATAGCTTTTCATCTGAGCTCCGTTAAAAAAGCATTTTACTGCATCAGCATACGGTATTTTATGTGAATTGTCAATGTCTTCTTCTTCTGTTGCTGCTGCTGCTGCTGCTGTTGCTTCTTCTTCCAAGGATAAATTGTCGATATCTGTTCTGGCCTCCAACTACAAGCTTGTAGGATCCATCCAGTTACGTCGCTGACAGTGTTCTGTCATTTTATTCTTGTGAAATAGTTTCGACGCCTGTCGGACCTCGCACAACCTTTTGCGTAACTGAAAAATCTCATCTACGTAGTGTGTATTTCATTGTTAATCTTTGCAGTTGATACTCACGTGGCTCGACATCCTTATCATATTCATACAAAACGTCAATTCCAGGTATTAAAAATAACGAATGGTAACTGATTCGACGTTAGTAAAATTGATAGATCATGAAACAAGAAAGTAATCGACTAAGAAGAGAAGAGAGGTAAAATGGTGATACGAGAGTGAGAGATTGCGCGAGAGAGATAGAATGTAAAACTGTAATTTGAATAATAGTAAGAAGAAGAAGAAGTCGGCTGCAATATGGGCAAAGCGTATAGAAAGCTGCTGCCATATATCTGTGTGTGTGTGTGTGTGTGTGTGTGTGTGTGTGTGTGTGTGTGTGTGTTGCGTGTAGAGTGTTTTTTCTATTTCTATTTGCAAAACCAGTACCAACAAATAACAGATAAACCAAGGTATAAAATAGATAGGATGCAGTTTTAAGTTACCAGTTTGCAGAAAACAAAACAGGGTCATGGAGATCCACTGTGTTCGATTTACTAACACTATTCCGCTGTGTACTACGTGTATCGTTTGCAGCGGCCCAGCTTTCGCAATAACTGGCCATGCGTTCAATCCTGCACCTCAAATAATGCTGTATAACTACTACGCCGGTCATGAGTTCGACACCCCGCGCTTAGAATGTTGTTTTAACCATTATTGGCCGTGCGTTTGATAGCGCATAAGTTTTAATTATACGTAGGTCATGGGTTTGATCTCATGCCTAAATCCTTCTATGGCATTTAAATATTTGTTACATGGGATCTATGCCGTGTATAAAATGTTGTTTAGTTATGCCAACTTACGGTTCAAAACCAGCTGATCAATACATTTATTCAAGCAATTGCCCTTAAATTTGCTAGGCCTAAAACGAAGATATGTAATATATCTATGTAATTGTCACCCATTTAGTTCTCTGCCACTCTTTCAAAATTACTTGATGTTCCCAATAGTTTTACCTGCACCAATTTTCGCTATTTCGATTATGCAATTTCGAGGAGTAATGAATATCGCTTGTAATTTTAATAAAATTATGCAATTACTGTTAATTGATTGTTTTGTGTCATTAAATTATTTATTTTCGGTCGTAATTGCCTTTTCATTGTTATGTAATTTTTATGCGAAACGTTTCTATGAATACTGTAGGTTGAACCTGCGCGTGTAACAGCAAAAAATTGTGTTTTTAGGTTAATTGGGAAAATTAAAGTTCACACATTTAAAGTAAAACTTGGTTATTGTTTACAAATTACAAAAACCCAACTGGAAGTAAGGCGACATGGTCCTTGGGTTACTATAATCCTACGTGTCTCACGTTGTGTAACAGAATTCCCTTTTTGCTTTGAGCGTTAAATTTTTTTTCATCTTTTTCGCCAAACCATTTGTGGTAACCTTTTTTCTAGTTCCGCACTAAACTTGCGATATTTTCCGTAGGTCCATGTACACCTTGTATAAGGTTTCGATACATTCCATGAAGAAGTGTCTTCTGCTTTAACTGCAACAGGTTTGCGTAAAATAACACGTAAAGCTTTCGTGTGGTTCGTTACGTTAAGTTCAAATAGAATGTAAAAGCCATACATAAATTTACTGAGGACGTTTTAAATGTAGGTTCTTTACGAGTGAAGAAGAAGAAGAAAGTGTATGAATGTCACAACAATGCTTAGTTTTGTTTGCCGTCAACTGCTTTGGTTTTATGCGTGCTGAGGTTATCAACAAATGTTACACTGTTATTACCATTGTAGTTCCTTATTAAACGTTATATTTTGCCAATATTTTTTTCTTAAAAAAAAAAGCATTCCTACTCAGACACCTGGAAAAATGTGAGGGGGCCAAAATTGTGAAAAAATCGCAATAGCCCGTGTGTGGTAACAAATTAAAGGAAATTTTAAGTGAATATAATGTTTCTTCCTGAATATTTCAAAATTTTTGAACGTCAAGGCCTAAAAAGTGGGTAAAAATTATGATAAAATCGTAAAAATCAGTGTGCCCTATCAAATTTATAGGGACTTTAACTAAAATCTAGATGTAAGTGTTAATTTTTGACCATTTCAAAATGGGTTACAGATGGGTTTTGGCCGAGCGCGCTTATTAGAGGATTGCCCTGGAATCAGGCACAGCGGCGGTAGAACTTTTTGGAAAGTGTCCGTACGATGGCCTTCAGGGAACGGACACGAATGGATTCTCCGATGGTCTGCTTTCAAGTTAAGTAAGCCTAGTGGGCTTTACGTGCCCAGCGCAGTCGTTGGACTAAGAGAGACTGAACCTTTCCGTTATGGGTTTTAGCCAAGTAGAGGGATCGCGTAGGTAACCATCGGTACATACGGGGAGACGATAAGTTTCCCTAGGCGCGGCGGCAAAGTAGGGGTCGGAGCTGGTATAGACGATTGGCAATTTCTCGGGCTAATTGCTGGCAGAGTGTCCGCCACGTGGGACTACGATCCAGGTGAAGCCCGAGTTACTTGACGCCGGGAGACTACGGCAGGGGAGTATCGCCTATCTGGAATCCGTCGGAGACCCTTCTGTATCTGAAGAGAGGTTCACGCTAATTAAACCGATTGGTAGCAGATCTGCGGGCACAGATGTGTAGTTCAGAGGTAACATAAGTGCGAACCATAGCAGATGACGAAGAACGTTTTGGAGTCAGTGGTCTGATCGATGTGTGTAGCCTTCTTCAGCGCGCGACACACACACAGCTTAATGAAGACGAGTGTGTTTATTCGGCCTCGTGTGCGTCTGCGCGCGTGTGACCTAGAATACGACGAATCAGACAGCTTAATGCATCCTAATTTATAGAGTATGATTGGCACCAGGAAGTGTGACTGCAACCGGCGATAAGTGGTTCGCTTATCATGCAGCGTTGCAATTCGGTTGGAAAAGAAAATTTCATATGAAAATATTATTATTTGTTGCAACAAAACAAAATTCAGTTGCGCAACTACGCGGGCGCGCGCGCGCGCTAAATTTTGTTACCGTGTTTTTTATTCTCTAGGCCAACAGTTATCATTTATCGTCACGTTATTAATTGGCTTTTTGCACCACGGACAGCCTAAATAGATTAGGAAATGCGTTACTTACCGTTTGGATGCAGCTTGACTGTTATCAGCAGCTTTTACATTTCAAAATAAAAAACTATTGATTTTTAAATTATTTTTTTATACACTAACAAAGCGAATTTATTATCTAACTATTTTCAAGGTCTTAGATTTGTTCCCACTTTTGTTGCTATGAACCTTATCAGCTGTTGTGTGCCACATACAATTCATTACTATTTTTATTATTGAGTAAGGCCACGGCCTCGTGGATTTTGTAGTCATTGTGCGGCAATCGAAATAGCGGCAGCGGTTTTGTGCTCTGTGAAAGAAACCGTTGTAGGCTCTCTCGTTGTGTCAGAACCAATACATGCAAAAACTTTGTTTTGCAAAATGAGTTCTCATGCTTCCAAAACGTTGATGTTTTTAAAATTATTATCAAGCCGCTGAAGGGATTTTTTGGGCTTCATAACAACTTGGTTTTTCGGTTTAACTTTTTTTTTGTTATTGAAGTGAAGTTTGTTTTAAGTTGAAGTGAAAATTCTTTTAAATTTTGTTCTTGAGCAACGTGTTATCAGTGACGCAACAAACACATTATTTGTTTTGATAATTAAGAATATTAAAAACAAGAAATAAAAAACAGAAACAGATTGATGAATTTAAAAACACCGTTTTGAAAAGAAGAAATATTTCGTGGATTATTAAAAACTGAAATACTATAAACGAAATACACCGTTAAATTAAAAGTCAACACAAGACATGAAACTGTAGCCGAATGAATATATAACTCCACGTTAACATAAACCACTGAATATATTACTATATTTGTATAATACAAATGTGTGCGTGTTTGTATGTGTTTTAAACAATCGAAAACTGATTTCCTTTTCAATCTTATAAGTTCACTGTATCGATTCTGTTCTGCTATATACGTTCAGAGACAGTAAACATGAGCGTCTTACCGTCTTACAGTGAGTGATCAGTATATTTGCCCGCTACCGCTGAGGAACCCAGCTGTTGAGATAGACACTACAGACAGAATATGCACGGGGCGTCTCGCGCCGTGGTTTGTTTTCGTTGTCCAGGCCGGAGTCCGATGAACGCCAGGCTCTATACAGTAGAGCTAGATTGTTCGCACAGCACAAGGTGTTATGGTGTGGTCCACGAATACGTGTATGACGTGGGTGCATCTCTGGGTAATACATGCTAATATGTGTATGACGTGGGTGCATCTCTGGATAATGCATGCTAATACGTGTATGGCGTGGGTGCATCTCTGGGTAATGCAGGCTAATAGGTGTATGACGTGGGTGCATCTCTGGGTAATGCATGCTAATACGTGTATGACGTGGGTGCATCTCTGGATAATGCATGCTAATACGTGTATGGCGTGGGTGCATCTCTGGGTTATGCAGGCTAATAGGTGTATGACGTGGGTGCATCTCTGGGTAATGCATTCTTCTCTGGGTAATGCATGCTAATACGTTTATGACTTGGGTGCATCTCTGGGTAAAGCATGCTAATACGTGTATGCCGTGTGGGTACATCTCTGGGTAATACATGCTAATACGTGTATGCCGTGTGGGTGCATCTCTGGGAAATGCATGCTATGCGTGTTTGATGTGGGTGCATCTGTGGATAATGCACGCTAATACGTGTACGACGTGTGGGTCCATCTCTGGGTAATGCATGCTAATACGTGTATGACGTGGGTGCATCTCTGGGTAATACATGCTAATACGTGTATGACGTGGGGTGCATCTCTGGATAATGCATGCTAATACGTGTATGACGTGGGTGCATCTCTGGGTAATGCATGCTAGTACGTGTACGACGTGTGGGTGCATCTCTGGGTAATGCATGCTAATACGTGTATGACGTGGGTGCACCTCTGGATAATGCATGCTAATACGTGTATGGCGTGGGTGCATCTCTGGGTAATGCATGCTAATACGTGTACGACGTGTGGGTGCATCTCTGTGTAATGCATGCTAATACGTGTACGACGTGTGGGTGCATCTCTGGGTAATGCATGCTAATACGTGTATGACGTGGGTGCATCTCTGGGTAATACATGCTAATACGTGTATGACGTGGGTGCATCTCTGGGTAATACATGCTAATACGTGTATGACGTGGGTGCATCTCTGGGTAATGCATGCCAATACGTGTATGGCGTGTGGGTGCATCTCTGGGTAGTGCATGCTAATACGTTTATGACGTGGGTGCATCTCTGGGTAAAGCATGCTAATACGAGTATGCCGTGTGGGTGCATCTCTGGGTAATGCATGCTAATACGTGTATGACGTGGGTGCATCTCTGGGTAATGCATGCTAATACGTGTATGACGCGGGTGCATCTCTAGGTAATGTTTGCTAATACGTGTATGACGTGGGTGCATCTCTAGGTAATGTTTGCTCCAGCCAGTCGCCAGGCTTAAGGCGCGCCTGAGGTCCCCTTAACGCACAGCCCGCAGGAGCTTAGAGACGCACTGGTGTAGTCGAGGAGAGTCGTCCGGAACGATAGGTTGCCAGTTCAGGGCGGATGGCTACCCCGAAATTTGTTGTAAACCTGTTGAGAAACTGGGCCCTTCTTCTTGCCTAGTATTAAGTGCATCATGAACGGGGCATTGACCAGTACACGACACATTGATAAGTAAGCTACTACGCTCCTTGAGTTCCAGAATTCTCTCAATAATTTCGAACAAACTTTTTACTTCTATGTTCCGCAAGGAAATTAAAGTATGGTGATCGCGAAAAATATTGTGTTTAGATGAGGGCAGATTCTGATTATACTACCCTCAAAATATGAAGAAAAGTGTGTGTGTGTGTGTGTGTGTGTGTGTGTGTGTGTGTGTGTGTGTGTGTGTGTGTGTGTGTGTGTGTGTGTGTGTGTGTGTGTGTGTGTGTGTGTGGAATTTTTAATATGGTGAACGATAACTGCTGCAAAATCAAACCGAATTAAATAATATTTTGGATATGTGCCCAAGTTGCAGAGGACTCAAGACCTATTGATTTTGGTGAATATCGGTTAAGGGGAAGGGGTAGTTTACCAGCAACGTTTTACGTTTTAACAAGAGTAAAGTACTTAATTCTGATAAATAAAGTATCCTGAAAAGAAGGTCATAATAATCCAGTGTAGAAAGGAAGATGAAATATCTATAAATGAAATGGGTAGTTGAAGGGGGAGGGGGAAATTTGTTGTATTGATGATATAAATTTATTCGACCGAAAACTTAAAATATCGGTATGGAGAACCATACATGACTTCCATGTTCTAAGATTTATATTTAAAATCATTTTCGAAATGAAATATTCCCTTAGAAACTACTTCTTTCTCCCAGCTTACTTCTACTTACTGCTTCAGCCTTAACCACAGTACTGTGGTCACTAACGTATACCACCTCACATTATCGCACTCGATTTTGACTGATAATGGAAGTCGATGGCACTGCCGAAACGTCTGGATTTGCAGAAAACATTGGACTACGGACAAACAGCCCGGAAAGGAATTTTAACAACAAACTACTTCTTCGTTGCCGATAACGTAGTACACATATAAAATATCGGTATGGAGAACCATACATGACTTCATGTTCTAAGATTTATATTTAAAATCATTTTCGAAAAGAAATATTACCATAGAAACTACTTCTTTCTACTTACTGCTTCAGCCTTAACCACAGTACTGTGGTCACTAACGTATACCACCTCACGTTATCGCACTCGATTTTCACTGACGATGGAAGTCGATGGCACTGCCGAAACGTCTGGTTTTGCAGAAAACATTGGTCTACGTCAAAACAGGCCGGGAAGGAATTTTAACAACAAACTACTTATTTGTTGCCGATAACGTAGTACATATGTAACAAAAATTATCCCCTCCCCCTTAAACTATAATTTTCGTTTATAGAAAATTACTCCCACCCCGTTCAACTACCCTCTTCATTTATAGATATTTCATCTACGTTTCTACAGTGGATTATTAAGATCTTCTTATGAGTATACTTTATTTATCAAAATTAAGTACGTACTTTACTCTTGTTACAACAAAAAATGTTACAGGTAAACTACCCTTTCCCCGTAACCGATCTTCACCAAATCAATAGGCCTTGAGTCCTCTGTAACTCAGGCACATATGTAAAAAATTATTTGATTCTGTTTGAATTTACGACAGTTATCGTTCGGCATGAAAAAATTTCTCTTGTTACAACATACAATATTGCAGGTAAACTACCCCTTTCCCTTAACCGATCTTCACCAAAATCAAGAGACCTTGAGCTCTCTACAATTTAGGGAAGTATACAAAAATGTTCTTTACAATTCAGAAATGTATACAACAATTATTTGATTCGCTTTGAATTTACGGCAGTTATCGTTCGTCATAGAAAAAATTACCCTTGTTAAAACATAAAATGCTTACGGTAAACTACCCCTTTTCCTTAACCGATCTTCACCAAAATCAACAGGCCTTGAGATCCCTACAATTCAGGAACATATGCAAACACATATTTGATTCTGTTTGAATGTGCGGCAGTTATCGTTCGTCATAGAAACAATTACCCTTGTTAAAACATGAAACGTTGCAAGTAAACTATCCCTTTCCCTTAACCGATCTTCACCAAAAACAATAGACCTTGAGTACTCTACAATTCAGAGCTACATGCAAACAATTATTTGATTCTGTTTGAATTTGCGGCTGTTATCGTTTTCCATAGAAAAAATTCGACACACAGACACATAGACAGATAGACAGACAGACACACACAGAGACAATTTTCGAAAAATGACTTGAGTACCCTCATGTTTTTAGGGTAGTACAATCAGAATCAGCCGTTATCTCGAACACGATTTTTTTCGCCATGACCATATTTCCATTTCCGTATGGAACATGGAAGTAAAAATTGTCAATAAAATATTAACAGGTGATATCGTTCCATGTAAAGAAAATATCGTAACCACGGACACGTAAACAAAATAATTTTTAATTTCCAAAATTTACAGATTATAAATTCGCTTTTCTTTCGCGTTGTTTAATATTAAGATATTTTAATCAAATTAATTCTTTATTTTACAGATATTAACAACTATGTACAATTTGTGTGTATGTATGTTTGTATGTATGTATGTTTGTATGTATGTATGTTTGTATGTATGTTTATGTATTTTGATTATCTTTCTCAGCGTTTTTACCAAAAGCATGCTGATATATTTGGTTTCGTTCTGAGTGTACATATTAAAAATAATTTTATAATTAATTAGAACATGGAAGTCATGTATGGTTCTCCATACCGTTTTTTTATTATTATGTCATCACAATTCCTCTACTATTATTTATTTAGTAACAATATAACAGTTATGAAGCACGCAATCATACAGTAAACACTAACAATTTGAAACATTCGCATTTGGGTTACATTTCCTTTTAGTTTGACACACTGCTGGATTTTCACAAAATTTTTTCAAATTTTTTATTTTTTTCTTGCACCCTACAGGCCCAAAATTTTTCGTTTTGATGTTAGTTAAAATTCTCTTTAATTTGATATCCTGCATGAATACTTGCGACTTTATCAAAGTATTAACCCATTTTTTGATGCACTAACAATTTACAAGAGTGAGTTATTACGCCCTACTAATTTATTACATTATATTCTGCGTTACAATTATACATAAAACTTTTAAATTATTTACCAAAGTGATATAAAACATCCCTGGTCCAAGGGCTGTGCGGGACGAAGGGCTTGCCCGTCGCCCGCTCGTATACTAGTTCCGAGCTTCAATAGAGCTCCTGCCGTAGGGACGACTGATGGTCTGGATTTAGGGTGTGGCCTGCAACCGGTCGTGGGTTAATATAAAACATATATGTAGTAAATGTTATTTAAAAAATAAAGTATCACCAACATTGATAACTACAATTAGCCTCGGGATGTCTCCTGTCGACCAAAAAAAATTGTTTTACACCAGGTTGCAGAGTTCGCTCAACCGTGTCGTCTCAGTGGTGAGGTCGGTTTTCAGATCATCTCTTATCCTCGTAGGCCTATGTGTTACCGTTATTTATTATAAAATGGTATGATTTTCCTCCAAAATTTTTAAAGTTTCCAAATATGAAAACTATATTTAGACTGTGGTTAAAATTCCCTTAAATTTGATACCCCACATGGGTTTTTGCAATTTTTCACAATTTTGACCCCCTAACATTTTTGCCTCTCGCCTCCCTATTTTTTGGGGAGGGATGAATCTCAAAAATAATACGGGTATGTAGGAAAAAAGAGTGGATACATATGTCAAGTTTTACAAAAATCGGTTACATGTCTTCAGAAGTTATCGTGAGACATAACCCAAAACGATAGACAGACAGAAAAATACCAAATGGTAGAGTTCGCTCGTTCAATAAAATAACTATTAGACGTATAATATTATTCTTAAGTTTATAAGACGTAAACCTACTTATAATAGTAGTGGGTTACTAAACGCGCGAATTCATATTGTTCATACAAACAAATGCACGTATATGTACGTGCAAACAAACAACTGGTGTCGGTTTGATGTACGTTGTTGTCAGTTCATCACGTTTGTATTCAATATAAAATATATATGCAATTTATTATACCAGTCAGAACCAAAATCGACAATTATGATAGAACGGTCGACTAAACGACCATTTACAAACCGGGTCCAAATGGGTGTTAGTGAAACAACCGTTAAGATAACAACCGTTAGAACCTTTAACGATAGTTAAAAACAGTCCATAAGAAAATTAACATACATTCCTGAAACGGAGCATTATTTAGCATATAGAAACCGCACAAAAGTGTTAAGATTCTATTTCTGTCTCCACTTTCCGTTTGAAGTCGCCAATAAAAGTTGGCAAACTTTTGTTTAACTTTGTTTTGTAAACTCTCGTTTTCAAAATTATATAAATTATGATTTACTTATATTTACATATTTATATAAATATAAATAATATATTATTAACATGCTAAAATATGTATTATACAAAAATATGCACTTCTAAGTTATCGTATTTAATATTATAAAAACATAGTAGGCCTATATATTGTTCATACATTTTTTACTCCTCATTATTCTTGTTATTTAAACATTAATCATAAATAATAGTTTACAAATAAGAATAGGCCTAACAAGATAATAGCAATATAAAAACTATTGAAACATTATAAAAATAACTAAAAAATATATTCTTGTTTATAAAAATATAATATACATCTTTATTTTGTAAGTAACTCTTAAGTATTTTTTGCAGGTTTTTATATTATGAATAGTTCTTCAAATATTAAATACTTCTGCAAGTAAAATGATATTATATTGTCACCTTACGCACCGTTCATTGATCAAATCAGAATCGTCAGGTGTCTGTAATGAATAAACAAACAATTGAATTGGATTACGTGCGTAAGGTGATAACATAATACAATTTTACTTACAGAAATAGTTAATATTTGGAGAACTATTCATAATATAATATTATGTACTATTAATATTTAATCATTTATTATTATAATTTATACAATTATTTATTATAACGCGCGCGCGTGCGCGTGTGTGTAGCCTATAAATATATATTTATATTCATATATGCTCAATTCTTTTTCTTGTTATTTTATATCATTATTAATAATAAAAAAAACCTTTAACAAAAATATATATTTTATTTTGTAAATTACAAATTTATTCGACAGATATCTGATGATGATAGTTGAATTACTATCGAAATATTTGTAATTTACAAAATAAAAAATATATTCTTTTTAACAGTTTTTAAAATATAAATATATATTTATATATACATAAATTCTTATATTTATTTTTCGGATATAAATTTAAGCATATTTACCCTCCAAATACGCACGGGATTTGCGTATCAAGAAAAGGTTACAAAGATGGGTTTTGCAAATTTATTGAAACCATCCTCCTTTTTGTAACTATAAAATATCTTTAGCCGCAAGACGGAATTAGTTCCATTAATTTTCTAAAGAAAAAAAGCATTCATTCAGATATTCATTTTAATTTTCTCCGAATAATTTAGTAGAATCAAAGTTTGAAATATAATCTGACTTTCTTTCGCATCCTTGCAAGCATACTGTTTCGTATAATTGACTGTAACGCAGGATTGCACTTAAAGGTGTGCTGCCTACACTATGGCAGAATCAAAATCCTTCAATCTGGCGTATCACAGTCTAATATAAATAATACCTATAGTGTACGTCTTGTAAACCAGTAAGATAATTGTATGCCAATAACTATAGGCCTACTTGTGTACAAATTGTGTAGTTGAATTGTCCGTACTTTGTTGTCGAAAGTAATAATTCCGTTCCAAATCGTGAACCACTTGAAAATCGATTACACAGTAAAGACAATGATGTAGAACAAGAGTGGAAGCAAAATGAATATAAAGAAAAATTGGTTTTAGATTATAATGTCTCTCTCTCTCTCTCTCTCTCTCTCTCTCTCTCTCTCTCTCTCTCTCTCTCTCTCTCTCTCTCTCTCTCCCTCTTCTTTCACCCTCTCTCCCTCTCTCTATTATGCACCTAATCATTCAAAGAATTTCGACGAAACCGAAACATCGAAGCATGATAATGTTTTTAGGCTTTTGAAACGTATAATGTGGATTACGTTTGGTGGATTACGTAAATCATTTCCAAACCACAGACGATCACAAACAGAGCATGTAAAACCAAATTTATTCTCACTGAAACGTTTGCTAAACTCAATGTCAGCAGCGATTATTTCTGTCTTGATGCGTTTACATATCAAATTTCTAGACCATGGAGAATCGAAAGTGTGGAAGCGTCACGTTTTTCGATGACGTTTTTGTGAAGTGACCCCCAGCCTAAAAACATTACATGTTAAAAAAAACTGTTTCTTCTGTTTAACTGTAATCTTGAAAATTCACGTGTTGATTTGTAGTGTCTCAATTACGTAATCCATGATTTCGATTCAGACGCGCGGGATTAATCCGTAATTATAATAAGTGCGCATTGAGTTAAGCACATTGCAACCTAAATTGTGTATATTTAATAGTTACACGTATAAATTATTCTGTATTAACTGATATGATCAGTTTTTCTAAAAGAGTGACTTAATTATTTAAACCTGTATTCGTACAATCATCTATCTAACACGACGTTTTTCGAAGGGAAAAGCGATACCACAAAAAATACATATATAAAATGGATACTGTCCCCATAACCGTACCCACAATCATTTTCGATATTTCAATTATAGTACAGTCACTAAAGCCGAAAAAAAAATAGAAATTGCAAATTAAGTGGTTTCTTCAAGATTTTTTGCATAGGGCTAAGATACAAAGGTAAGAAAAAATTTTTAAAAAGTTTACAAAAATTCAGTCGCGGGTTTTCGAAAAAAGGGAGGGGGAGGTACAAAAAATTAATTCTTCGTGATTATCTTAAAAAATATTAAATTTATGAAAAAAATACAAACTACCAAAAAGAAAGAGCATAAATATTTGCATAAAAAAGGGTATTAACCTTTTTTTTGTCAGGGCGATAATTTTAGTAGAAAAATTAATTCAAAGTTGGCCAAAGTTTTCACAAGGTGGATTTTCACATAAAATACATGTTTATTTAATAGACATGCCATTTTTCAGGAATATAAGTTTAAAAACTCATTATTATTCATTTATGTATATATTATAATGTAGAATTTTTTACTTATTTATTACGCATTATAATAAAAATGTTATTAAAAAATGCACTTTATAAATATATTCAAAAATAGTTTTCTTTCAATCATTGAAGATTTTGACAATAAAATAACTTTTAAAACACATTTCTTATTTATACAAATTATAAATTATTTACTTATTATGATTTACAAAATTATTAAAATATCGTTTTTTTTCTTCAATTTTTCGGAATTTTTCACAATTATCAAGGTGGAAAATAACTTTTTAGTACATTTATTCATTTATTATTTATTTATAAAACTTAATTATAACAATTATTTTTATAATGATAAATATATTTAACAATCGATTTCTTCTCCAATTTCTTGAAAAGATTCAGAAGCCAAGTCTTCTATTTCTATTTCTCCCACAAAATATTTCAAATATTTGAAAAATTTGTGCACAAATTAAATTCACAGTTTCCACAAGCCGATGAACAGTACAATCCACTTTTTCTGCAACTGCATAATTTTCCACAATCTTTTTTGCAATTACAGAAGATCATTTGCGCTAGAACCGCACCAAATAATAAAATATCAAAATTACTAACACAAATCTTAAAACATAAAATTGAACTTCCAGCAAAATACAATATAAAAAATAGTATCCAACTCACGGAACATTCAATATCGAACTGCGTTAATTCAATATCTGTATGGCGCATGTACCAGCTGTCCTCGCTCTCCCTAAAATTCTTCAACTTTCAGGGTCTGTTCTTTTTATGCCCATGCACGGATATAAATTCTCACTATGTAGAAGAGAAACCTCAAATATTGTAGTTTTACGTACACTAGTTACATTTTAATATTTTTTTTTAGTTTTTAACTATAAATACTAATACGCGCAATGGACGTATTTTTTACATTTATTAATAAAAGTTACATTTATTTAAATTTAACTAAATTTTAACAATTCTTTACACCGCAGTCTTACAGAAGACACTTTGACCAAAACGTCAAATTTCTGTAGAAATTTTAAGTTAAGAAAATGATGTATACTTGCGAACTCAAAAAAATGATAAATTTTAAAACTCGTTTATTTTATGCCAACAAATCAATACTAATTTTTATTATTTTTTTCAAAGACCTATATATGTAAAGTTAATATTGTGAAGTTTTTTTAAAAATGTAAATACATTTGTAATAAATTGTTAATATGTTTATGCATTAGTAGAAAAAAATAAAAAAACAAAAAAGGTTATTACTTTATTTGAAGTATTTATTAACACTTTAGTTATTTTCTTTCCATTTTATGTAAAAGTACAAACATTTAGCTTTAAAATGCTTTTTGATTTTTGTCTCTACGATTATTATAACGGATTTTATTAAAATTTGTATGTTGCAATGTCAGAAAAATTAGCCTTCCCGCTCATCGGGGCGGACTCAGACAATCAATTTTTTTCTAATATTTCAATTCCATTTTTCTCACAAAGTATTGGCCTGACAGAAAACATGATAAATAGCTTTTTTGTAGAGAAGTTAATTTTTGTAATGCTCTTTAATTTTTGTAATTTGTCTTTTTTTCGTAAATTTGTTATTTTTTAAGATAATCACGAAAAATGAATTTTTTGTACGTTCTCCCTCCCTTTTTTCAAAATCCCGCGACTCAATTTGTGTAAACTTTTTTTTAAATTGTTTCTCACCCTTTTATCTAGCCTTATCCAAAAAATCTCGTAGAAGCCACTTAATTTGAATGTTTTTCCTTCAGTGACTGTACTATATGGGATTATTGGCATCCATATGTAGTGAATATCGCATATAATTTTAGTTAGATGAAAGAATTCGTTACAATTTATTTGTGTATGGTATAAAATAGCGTAGTTTGTTAACGATTGCAATCGTGTTTCATTGTCACATGTTTTATGAAAAATTTTTCTATCAACAACTCCGATGTGTGCCTGTGACGCCAAAATTTGGCGTTGTTAGGTTAACATTGAAACTAAAATTACACATCGAAACCAATATGCCTTTAAAATAATACTCGCGTTTTGTGAAATCACGTAAAAAAATAACTGGAAGTAAGGCGGAGTGGCCCTTGCTTGTTACTATACACATCTCCTTTTTTGTGACAGAGCTCGTTTTCCAACAGTAGTCTACTCATTTTACTTCCATGTTCCATAAGGAAATGGAAGTTTGGTGATGGCAAAAAAAATCCTGTTCGAGATTATTGCAGATTCTGATTCTACTACCCTCAAAACATGAAAAAAGTCATTTTTCGAAAAGTGTCTGTTTCTATAGATATTTTTCTACGGCAAACGATAACAAGCGCAAATTCAAACAGAATCAAATAATTTTTTGCATACTGCCCTGAATTGTAAAGTACTCAAGACCTATTGTTTTTGGTGAAGATCGTTTAAGGGAAAGGGGTAGTTTACCGGTAACGTTTTTTTTTAATCAAGAGTAATTTTACTTCCATGTTCCTTAAGGAAATGGAAGTATGGTGATGGCAAAAAAATCGTGTTCGAGATTATTGCAGAATATGATTGTACTACACTCAAAACATGAAAAAAAGTCATTTTTCGAAAAGTGTCTGTGTGTGTGTCTGTGTGTCTGTCTGTGTGTCTGTCTGTAGGTTTTTTCTATGGCAAACGATAACAGCCGCAAATTCGAACAGAATCAAATACTTTTTTGCATACAGCCCTGATTTATAGAGTACTCGCGACCTATTGTTTTTGGTGAAGATCGGTTGAGGGAAAGGGGTAGTTTACCTGCAACGGTTTTTTTTATCAAGGGTAATTTTGTTTGTTTTGCAAACGATAACAGCCGCAAATTCAAACAGAATCAAATAATGTTTCGCATACAGCCCTGAATTGTAGAGTTCTTACGATCTGTTGATTTTGGTAAAGATCGGTTAAGGGAAAGGGGTAGTTTACCTGCAACGTTTTATGTTTTAACAAGGGTATTTTATATGGCAAACGATAAGTGCCGCAAATTCAAACAGAATCTAATAAGTTTTTGCATACAGCCCTGATTTATTGAGTACTAAAGACCTATTGTTTTTGGTGGAGATCGTTTAAGGGAAAGGGGTAGTTTACCAGCCACGTTTTTTGTTTTATCAAGGGTATTTTGTATGGCAAACGATAACAGCCGCAAATTCAAACAAAATCACATAATATTGTACATACAACCCTGAATTGTAGAGTTATCAAGACCTATCGTTTTTTGTGAAGATCGTTTAAGGGAAAGGGGTAGTTTACCGGCAACGGTTTTTTATCAAGGGTAATTTTACTTCCATATTCCTTAAGGAATGGAAGTATGGTGATGGCAAAAAAAATCGTGTTCGAGATTATTGCAGATTCTGATTCTACTACACTCAAAACATGAAAAAAAGTCGTTTTCCGAAAAGTGTCTGTGTGTGTGTCTGTCTGTCTGTCTGTCTGTCTGTGTGTCTGTCTGTCTGTCTGTAGATTTTTTTTCTATGGCAAACGATAACTGCCGCAAATTCAAACAGAATCAAATAATTTTTTGCATACAGCCCTGATTTGTAGAGTACTCAAGACCTATTGTTTTTGGTGAAGATCGGTTAAGGGAAAGGGGTAGTTTACCTGTAACGTTTTATGTTTTAACAAGGGTATTTCCTATGGCAAACGATAACAGCCGCAAATTCAAACAGAATCAAAAGATTATTTGCATACAGCCCTAAATTGTAGTGTTCTCAAGACCTATTGTTTTTGGTGAAGATCGGTTGAGGGGAAGGGGTAGTTTACCTGCAACGTTTTTTTAACAAGGGTATTTTCTATGGCAAACGATAACAGCCGCAAATTCAAACAGAATCAAATAATGTTTTGCATACAGCCCTGATTTGTAGAGTACTCAAGACCTATTGTTTTTGGTGAAGATCGGTTAAGGAGAAGGGGTAGTTTACCTGGAACGTTTTTTTATCAAGCGTATTTTCTATGGCAAACGATAACAGCCGCAAATGCAAACAGAATCAAATAATGGTTTGCATACTTCCCTGAATTGTAGAGGTCTCAATGACTTTCGATTTTGGTGAAGATCGGTTAAGGGGAAGGGGTAGTTTACCTGCAACCTTTTACGTTTCAACAAGAGTAAAGTACTTGAAAATTTATTTAAACTTTTTGAAACAATGGTAATTGTTAAAAATAAAATAATTTTGTTGCCAGGCAATAAAATTATAATTTTTTCATTTTAATGTAATATAATATTTTTCATTTAATACAGCAATAAAAAAGCAGGTAAGACACAGCCTGGCTGTTTGGCTGAAAATGATTTTAAATATAAATCTTAGAATATGGAAGTCATGTATGGTTCTCCATACCGATATTTTTCTATGGTAAACGATAACAGCCGCAAATTCAAACAGAATCAAATGATGTTTTGCATACAGCCCTGTATTGTAGAGTTCTCAATACCAGTTGGTGTTGGTGAAGATCGGTTAAGGGAAAGGGGTAGTTTACCTGCAACGTTTTATGTTTTAAAAGGGTATTTCCTGTGGCAAACGATAAGAGCCGCAAATTCAAACAGAATCAAATACGTTTTTGCATACAGCCCTGCTTTGTTGAGTACTAAAGACCTATTGTTTTTGGTGAAGATCGGTTAAGGGAAAGGGGTAGTTTACCAGACACGTTTTTCGTTTTATCAAGGGTATTTTATATGGCAAACGATAACAGCCGCAAATTCAAACAGAATCATATAATATTTTGCATACAGCCCTAAAATGTAGAGTTCTCAAGACCTGTTGGTTTTGGTGAAGATCGGTTAAGGGAATAGGGTTGTTTACCAGCAACATTTTATGTTTTATCAAGGGTAATTTTTTTTATGACGAACGATAACTGCCGTACATTAAAACAGAATCAACTACTCTTCTACATACCTTTTTGAATTATACAGAACTCAAGGTCTGTTGATTTTGTTTAAGATCGGTTAAGGGAAAGGGGTAGTTTACCTGCAACGTTTTATGTTTTAACAAGGGTATTTTTTCTATGACGAACGATATCTGCCGTAAATTCAAAGAGAATCAACTAATGTTTTTCATACAGCCCTGAATTGTAGAGTTCTCAAGACCTATTGTTTTTGGTGAAGATCGGTTAATGGAATAGGGTAGATTACCAGCAACGTTTTATGTTTTATCAAGGGTGTTTTCTATGGCAAACGATAACAGCCGCAAATTCAAACAGAATCAAATAATTGTTTGCATACAAGCCTGAATTGTAGAGTACCTAAGACCTGTCGTTTTTGGTGAAGATCGGTTAAGGGAAAGGGGTAGTTTACCTGCAACGGTTTTTTATCAAGGGTAATTTTTTTCTATAGTAAACGATAACAGCCGCAAATTCAGACAGAATCAAATGATGTTTTGCATACAGCCCTGTATTGTAGAGTTCTCAATACGTATTGGTGTTGGTGAAGATCGGTTAAGGGAAAGGGGTAGTTACCAGCAAAATTTTATGTTTTAACAAGGGTAATTTTTTATGTGACGAACGATAACTGCCGTAAATTTAAACAGAATCAACTAGGTTTTTGCATACCTTTTTCAACTAAAGAGAACTCAAGGTCTGTTGATTTTGTTGAAGATTGGTTAAGGGAAGGGGTAGTTTATCAGCAACGTTTTATGTTTTAAAAAGGGTAATTTTTTTATGACGAACGATAACTGCCGAAAATTCAATGAGAATCAAATAATTTTTTGCACCCCCTGAGTTGCAGAGAGCTCAAGGTCTATTGATTTTCGTGAAGATCAGTTAAGAGAAAGGGGTAGTTTACCTGCAACATTTTATGTCGTAACAAGAGAAATGTTTCATTGACGAACGATAACTGCCGCAGATTCAAACAGAATCAAATATTTTTTTGCATGCTTCCCTGAATTGTAGAGGTCGGAAAGTCTGTTGATTTTGGAGAAGATCGGTTAAGAAAAAGGGGTAGTTTACCAGAAACATTTTATGATTTAACAAGAGTAAAGTACGTAATTTTTATAAATAAAGTATCCTGATAAGAAGCTCATAGTAATCCACTGTAGAAACGTAGATGAAATATCTATAAATTAAGAGGTAAGGTGAACGGGGTGGGGGTAATTTTCTATTATTAAAAATTATAGTTGAAGGTGGAGGGGAGAATTTTTTATATGTGTACTACGTTATCGGCAACAAAGAAGTAGTTTTTTGTTAAAATTGCTTCCCGGGCTCTTTAGCCGTACTCCAATGTTTTCTGCAAAGCCAGACTTTTCGGCAGTGCTATCGACTGCCATCATCGGTGAAAATCGAGTGCGAAAACGTGAGGTGGTATACGTTAGTGACCACAGTACTGTGGTTAATGCTGAAGCAATAAGTAGAAAGACGTAGTTTCTATGGAAATATTTCATTTCCAATATGATTTTAAATATAAATCTTAGAACATGGAAGTCGTGTATGGTTCTCCATACCGATATTTTACTTCCATATTCCTTAAGGAATGGAAGTATGGTGATGGCAAAAAAAATCGTTTTCGAGATTATTGCAGATTCTGATTCTACTACACTCAAAACATGAAAAAAAGTCGTTTTCCGAAAAGTGTCTGTCTGTGTGTCTGTAGATTTTTTTTTATGGCAAACGATAACTGCCGCAAATTCAAACAGAATCAAATAATTTTTTGCATACAGCCCTGATTTGTAGAGGACTCGCGACCTATTGTTTTTGGTAAAGATCGGTTGAGGGAAAGGGGTAGTTTACCTGCAACGGTTTTTTTGTATCAAGGGAAAATTGTTTTTTTGGCAAACGATAACAGCCGCAAATTCAAACAGAATCAAATAATGTTTCGCATATAGCCCTGAATTGTAGAGTTCTCAAGATCTGTTGTTTTTGGTGAAGATCGGTTAAGGGAAAGGGGTAGTTTACCTGTAACATTTTATGTTTTAACAAGGGTATTTCTTATGGCAAACGATAACAGCCGCAAATTCAAACAGAATCAAAAGATTATTTGCATACAGCCCTAAATTGTAGAGTTCTCAAGACCTGTTGTTTTTGGTGAAGATCGGTTAAGGGAAAGGGGTAGTTTACCTACAACGTTTTTTTAACAAGGGTATTTTTTATGGCAAACGATAACAGCCGTAAATTCAAACAGAATCAAATAATTTTCTGCATACAGCTCTGATTTGTAGAGTACTCAAGAACTGTTGTTTTTGGTGAAGATCGGTTAAGGGGAACGGGTAGTTTACCAGCAACGTTTTTTATCAAGCGTATTTTCTATGGCAAACGATAACTGCCGCAAATTCAAACAGAATCAAATAATTTTTTGCATACAGCCCTGATTTGTAGAGTACTCGCGACGTATAGTTTTTGGTAAAGATCGGTTGAGGGGAAGGGGTAGTTTACCTGCAACGGTTTTTTTTATCAAGGGAAATATTTTTTTTTGGCAAACGATAACAGCCGCAAATTCAAACAGAATCAAATAATGTTTCGCATACAGCCCTGAATTGTAGAGTTCTCAAGACCTATTGTTTTTGGTGAAGATCGGTTAAGGGGAAGGGGTAGTTTACCTACAACGTTTTTTTAACAAGGGTATTTTCTATGGCAAGCGATAACAGCCGCAAATTCAAACAGAATCAAATAATTTTCTGCATACAGCCCTGATTTGTAGAGTACTCAATACCTGTTGTTTTTGGGGAAGATCGGTTGAGGGAAAGGGGTAGTTTACCTGCAACGTTTTTTATCAAGCGTATTTTCTATGGCAAACGATAACTGCCGCAAATTCAAACAGAATCAAATAATTTTTTGCATACGTCAGTGAATTGTAGAGGACTCATAGCCTTTAGGGTTTGGTGAAGATCAGTTAAGGGGAAGGGGTAGTTTACCTGCAACCTTTTACGTTTTAACAAGAGTAAAGTACTTGAAAATTCATTTAAACTTTTTCAAACAATGGTAATTGTTGAAAATAAAATAATTTTGTTGCCAGGCAATCTGAAAATTTCAGATTTTGTACTAGAAAATCTGAAAAGATTATACGATAGTTTATGAAATGGTTAATAATACGTCAGTGGAAGGTGTAATGAGAAATTAGCAGAAATGGAAACCTGGGGAATGTTAACTGTTCTGTAGATACAATTTTGTCAGAATGTTTGGAAATGATCATCAACATTGAAGAAAAAGTAAGCATATTAAGAAACATATGTAAGTACTTATTATAAAAAAATAATGTTTGTTTTTTGATAAAGTCATTTTGATTATAAAATATAAATATTTACAACAAGAAAAGAATTTTCAGTTTTCAAAATTTAAATATATTTTTATAAAACAATGGGTTCTTCATTGAGGTGGGGACCATGTCACTCACTCCATCTCAAGCCTCCTCTCCCATTTTGCAGAAAAAGAGGACCCTGTCAAGGCTGATACTTTGACGACAGTGACAGGGCTTTCCACCAAATTCAGCAGAGTGACAGGTAGGCCCAACTCTGATTGGCTCCTCAGATTTCCCCAGCGTTAGTAGGTTCTATGAAAATATTTTATTTCAAAAATGATTTTTAATATAAATCTTAGATATGTTTTATAAATCTCATGTTTTATGTTTTAACATGGGTAATTTTTTATATGACGAACCATAACTGCCGTAAATTCAAACAGAATCAAATAATTTTTTACATATGTGCCTGAGCTATAGAAAACTCAATGTCTGTTGATTTTGGTGAAGATCGGTTACGGGGAAAGGGCAGTTTACCTGAAACATTTTTTGTTGTAACATGAGTAAAGTACTTAATTTTGATAAAGTATCCTGATAAGATCTTAATAATCCACTGTAGAAACGTAGATGAAATATCTATAAATGAAGAGGCTAGTTGAACGGGCTGGGGGTAATTTTCTATAAATCAAAATTATAGTTGAAGGGGGAGGGGATAATATTTTTTATATGTGTACTACGTTATTGGCAAGAAAGAAGTATTTTTTTGTTAAAATTCCTTCCCTGGCTGTTTGGCTGAAAATGATTTTAAATATAAATCTTAGAATATGGAAGTCATGTATGGTTCTCCATACCGATATTTATATCACTGGTTTTAACAAGGGTATTTTCTATGGCAAACGATAACAGCCGCAAATTCAAACAGAATCAAATAATTTTCTGCATACAGCCCTGATTTGTAGAGTACTCAAGACCTATTGTTTTTGGTGAAGATCGGTTGAGGGGAAGGGGTAGTTTACCTGCAACGTTTTTTATCAAGCGTATTTTCTATGGCAAACGATAACTGCCGCAAATTCAAACAGAATCAAATAATTTTTTGCATACGTCAGTGAATTGTAGAGGACTCAAGGCCTTTAGATTTTGGTGAAGATCAGTTAAGGGGAAGGGGTAGTTTACCTGCAACCTTTTACGTTTAGCCGTAGTCAAATGTTTTCTGCAAACCAGACTTTTCGGCAGTGTCATCGACTGCCATCATCAATGAAAATCGAGTGCGAAAACGTGAGGGGGTATACGTTAGTGACCACAGTACTGTAGTTAAGGCTGAAACAATAAGTAGAAAGAAGTAGTTTCTATGGACATATTTCATTTCGAATATGATTTTAAATATAAACCTTAGAACATGGAAGTCATGTATGGTTCTCCATACCGATATTTCTTATGACGAATGATAACTGCCGTAAATTCAATCAGAATCAAATAATATTTTGCATACCTTCCTGAGGTATTGAGGTCTCAGTGTCTGTTGATTTTGGTGAAGATAGGTTAAGGGAAAGGGGTAGTTTAACTGCAACATTTTATGTTTTAACAACGGTAATTTTTTCTATGACGAACGATAACTGCCGCACATTTAAACAGAATCAAATAATTTTGTGCATACCTTCCTCAATTGTAGATAACTCAAGGTTTGTTGATTTTGTTGAAGATCGGTTAATGGGAAGGGGTAGTTTACCTGCAACATTTTATGTTGTAACAAGAGAACGTTTTTCATAAAGAACGATAACTGCCGTAAATTCAAACAGAATCAAATAATTTTTTACATATATACCTGAGGTGTACAGGACTCATGGTTTATTGATTTTGGTGAAGATCGGTTAAGGGAAAGGGGTAGTTTACCTGCCACTTTGAATGTTTTAACAAAAGTAATTGTTTCCATGGCAAACGATAACTGCCGCACATTAAAACAGAATCAAATAATGTTTCGGATATAGCCCTGAATTGTAGAGTTCTCAAGACTTGTTGTTTTTGGTAAAGATCGGTTAAGGGAAAGGGGTAGTTTATCTGCAACATTTTTTTTAATCAAGGGTAATTTTTTTTCTATGGCAAACGATAACAGCCACAAATTCAATGGGAAAGGGTTAGTTTACCAGCAACGTTTTATGTTTTAACAAGGGTAATTGTTTCTATGAGGAACGGTAACCGCCGTATATTCAAACAGAATCAAATACCTTTTTGCACACCTTCCTGAATTATAGAGTACTCAAAGCCTGTTGATTTTGGTGAAGATCGGTTACGAGAAAAGGGTAGTTTACCAGCAACGTTTTATGTTTTTAAAGGGTAATTTTATTTTTATGACGAGTGATAACTGCCGCATATTCAAAGAGAATCAAATAATTTTTTGCATACGTTCCTGAAGTTGTAGGCCTAAGTACTCAAGGTCTGTTGATTTTGGTGAACATCGGTTAAGGGAAAGGGGTAGTTTACCTGCCACCTTTAATGTTTTAACAAGTGTAATTGTTTCTATGACAAACGATAACTGCCGCACATTCAAACTGAATCAAATAATGTTTTGAACGCATCCCTGAATTGTAGAGGACTCAAGAACTATTGATTTTGGTGAAGATCAGTTAAGAGAAAGGGGTAGTTTACCAGCAACGTTTTATGTGATAACAAGGTTAATTTTCTTTGACGAACGATAACTGCCGTAAATTCAAACATAATCAAATAAGTTTTTGGATACATCCCTAAATTGTAGAGAACTCAAGGCCTGTTGATTTTGGTGAAGATCGGTTAAGGGAAAGGGCAGTTTACCTGAAACAGTTTTTGTTGTAACAAGAGTAAAGTACTTAATTTTGATAAATAAAGTATCCTGATAAGAAGATCTTACTAATCCACTGTAGAAACGTAGATGAAATATCTATAAATGAAGAGGCTACTTGAACGGGGTGGGGGTAATTTTCTATAAATGAAAATTATAGTTGAAGGTGGAGGGGATAATTTTTATATGTTTTATCGGCAACAAAGTAGTAGTTTATTGTTAAAATTCCTTCCCGGCCTGTTTGGCCGTAGTCCAGTGTTTTCTGCAAAACCAGACGTTTCGGCAGTACCGTCGACTGCCATCATCAGTGAAAATCGAGTGCGATAACGTGTGGTGGTATACGTTAGTGACCACAGTACTGTGGTTAAGGCTGAAGCAATAAGTGGAAAGAAGTAGTTTCTATGGAAACATTTCATTTCGTAAATGATTTTAAATATAAATCTTAGAACATGGAAGTCAGGTATGGTTCTCCATACCGATATTTTTGAATAATTTTCATTGTATGTGCACATCACAGATAAAGAAACAAACTCGAAGTAAGGCCCAAGGGCGACCCCTTGCCTTTTACTGTAGGGTACATGTCTCCCTTTTTATGGCAGAACTTGTTTTCCACCAATAGTCGTTTTTTCACTAATACTTGGGTTTTGCACATATTACTAGAAAAGGAACCAACTCGAAGGAAGGCAGGATGCTATATGTATGTGTCCTCTTTTTGTTTTCGCACAATATTCCTTCCAGTGAATTTTCATCGAGATTTTACTCGAACATAACATAAAAGGATAATCACCACCTAAGGAACATAAGGATATTCCACCTAGGGAATAAGGCTATTATTTTTATTTGTTAATACGTTGTTTTTTTAATCTTACTATTCAGAAATCATTGTGTTTTTTACTTGTTTTCTATAGTTTTTGTTAAAACTATGTAGTGTTCTTTGTTTTTAATGTTTCTCTGTTTCAAGTATTGTGTGGACACATTAAGCGATAATAATATCATTTTCTAGACACATTATAACCATGGTTATTTTTCCTAACCATGGCCTTTATTTCTTTAAACAGTAAGCTAAAAACAAAAAATCATTATTACGTAACCTCACAAGTGAAAACAACACATATTTTTCTTTACATTAAGAAATAGAATAGTTTATAATTAGTAGGCCTGCACTTCTTCTTTTTCACATCGTAGTATATCGATACAATCGCATATTCAAAACATCGAAAATATAGTGCGGGCACGGATATTGGGACAGGATAATTCCGATATTTATTTACTGTTCAAAGCGAAAAGCGAGTTCTATCACAAAAGGGAGACATGTATTACTATATATAAGTAGCCTGCCTTACTTCGAGTTAGGTTTTTTGGTGATTTACACAAACAGCTAGTATTATTTAAAAAAGGTGTTTGGTTTTTCTGAGTCCTTTCGGTTTGCGTCGTAACTTAACAACATCAACGTGTCCTTCCTCAAGCGCTTGTTGCTTGATTATGATATTGCTAGAAAAGATTGAATACAAAATATACGACAATTAAAAACGATTACAAACTAAAGCAAACAATTTTATAACACAAACCAATAAATGGATCAGAATGATCACTGTTGCACACCACTATATAAAAATTATCTCGATAGCGCTTTCAAGCTTCACAGCCCATCGTTTTCTTTGGCATACGGTGATCATACATCCGTTCTAGGTGACCAAGCCATTGTATTCGTTGAGCCTTTATGAATCTTACAATGTCCTTATAATTCAGTTAGCTCATCTAGCTCCTCGTTATTCCTGATTCTCCATTCCGGATCTTCTTTAACCGGGCCATAAACGCGTCTTAAGATCTTTCTTTCAAACTTTTGTTAGTGTTTCTTTGTTTGTTTGTTCCTTTTTTATCAGCTTCCATAAATAACAACCTGTCTGCCTGTTGGCAGACTATTGAGAAGCAAACTCATTAGTCGTAACACAAAAATAAAAATATATAAGACACTTATTGGTTAAGTACCTGCATTTTTAACGTAATCAAACACGCATTATATCACGCCGGTAAATGGTATCTCTGTAATCCCGGAATCAGAACAGTCTTTATTGGCGCTTATCAGCTGGCCGTCTTAACAAAGTTTGATACTAACTTGTATTTGGTGACAGTTAACCTACTAAACAATATTTTTTGTGAATGTGTGTGCGTGTGTGTGCGCGCGCGCCATGTTTTCCTCGTTTTTACTTTTCCGCGTTTTTGTGCCTACCGTTAACTACGCAAATTACGAACTACAAAAACAATGTTGGTGTTTTTATAAAACTAATTTAGCGAAAAGTATGACGTCATGTACTGCATTGCTTGCCGCTTATCTGCTGTACGAACAGATAACTAACCAACCGCTGATCTAGTTTTGTTACTATTTTAAGTAAAATGTAACAAATCGTGTGTGTGTGTGTGTGTGTGTGTGCAAGGCGTTTCAGGAAGTGACACTCGAAAATTTGTCTTTTGTTTGGGTTCAAAAGCAAACGAACGTAATACTACTACCTTCATGTGGATGAAGTTGAGGACATAAAATCGATTATTTCATGTGCGATTTAGCGTAAAGAATAAATTTAAGAAGAAAAAAATTGTTTCAAAGGCTGTCAATCAGTGGTTCCTAACCTTAAAGTGACCGCGGACTCACCTCTGTTACCAAAGATATCAGGTAACTAAAGTTTGTTCCCTCTTAGAGTGCAGCCTGAGGTAAACGAAACCATCTGTTTGTCCTTGAACCGGATTGGTTAAATGAGTGGCCATATCACCAAGTCTACCGCTAGAAATAAAGTAGTTCCCAATTGTTTATACGTAATTAATTGATTAACAAACTTTTTAAAAATACAATTGAGATTAATACAACTAAAAATAAGGTAAATGATTTTATAATTCTTTGGATCTGTTAAGAAAGTCTTACTGCACATGCGTCTGTGTTGTATCACTCCGCTTTGTGACAGGCTCCACTCTAAGAGTGAACAAACTTTAAAGAAAATTACAACATATATTGTATACTGATTTATTAACTAAAACGAATTTTATGTTCTCCTCCTCCTCCTCCTCCTTCTTCTTCTTCTTCTTCTTCTTAATTGGTTCTACAGCTCTTGGAGAGCCGTGGCCTGCTGGACAATCCGCCTCCAGTCGTCTCGACCCTATGTTCTTAGTCTCCATCTTTTTACACCGAGCCTGCATAGGTCATCCTTAAGATCACCCACCCATCGTTTTCTGGGGCGACTCCTCCTTCTTCTTCCACAAGGTTTCCTCGTAAACATTTTCTTCAATGTGGACGTCTCTAACATTCTCTGGACATGCCCTGCCGACTGGATTCTACTTTTCTTTATGTCAGTGACGATATCTGTTTCTCCATAGATTTGCTGGATTTCTGCATTCGTCCTTATTCTCTATGCTCCTTGGACGTTGACTGCACCAAATATCCTCATGAGGACTTTTCTTTCCCACCTGCGCAACCACTCTTCCTCTGTCACTGTCATTGTCCAAGTTTCAGACCCATACATGACCACTGGCTTAAGAACTGTTTTATAGAGACGAATCTTGGTTGTTCTGGTTAAATATGTTTTCACGCGTAAATATTCCTTGTAGGGAGAAGTAACATCTGTTTCCAGCAGATATCCTTTCTGTCCTCAGGAACTAGTGACCCCAGGTATTTAAATATTTCAACCTTTTGGAATTTTATGCCATTTAATTTAATTAACATAACGTTTGAAACAACTGAAATCAACTGAAATACTGTCACTGTCTTACTTAAGGGTAATGAGGTTTTTGGGCTTGTATATGTTTCACTAGCTGGAGAATTCTTGGGCTGATACTGCTGCTCCTCACATCTAGTCTATGTGGTCACTTGTGTCCACCCGATTTCTTTGCTTGTTTTTGATCGTAGACAAATATGTCACAGGTGATAATGGTATACTTTTTAGTTTTGCTGAAGCCGAAGGTACGCAGTTGTTTATAGTCAAAGGAACTGTTTCTTTACGTGTTTGGATCTAGTCAAAGGAACTGTTACTTCACGTGTTTGGCTCTAGTTAAAGGAACTGTTGATTCACGTGTTTGACTCTAGTCAAAGGAACTGTGGATTCATGTGTATGGCTCTAATCAAAGGAATTGTTGATTCACGTGTTTGGTTGTAGTCAAAGGAACTGTTGTTTCACGTGTTTGGCTCCACCATTTCAAAAGCTTGACTATGTAGACTTTTCAGATTTGTAATATAGTTCCAAAATCTGACATACTGAAGAGATAATACTTATTAGACTATAGGTTAATTTATATATAGACGATGTCATATACAGTTGGCAGGTAAACCTTCCAGAGCATTTTATGACTGGTAGGGCTAACTCTGTAGTTGATGGTCGGACCAAGCAGTGTTCAACGAGTCGTAAGGTCCACAGCCTGAAGAAGAAGAAGAAGACGCGTCACATGTAATCTTCAAACGGTAAGCAATACAATGGCTAGGTCACCTACAGCGGACAGATAAAGAGCGTATGCCAAACAGAATCCTGAGGGCGCAAGTCTGTAAAAGCAGGAAGAGGGGCCGACCTAGGATAAGATCGTTGGATGATGTGATAGAAGACCTCAGAAAAACGGATGTGAGGGGCTACGCTGAGGTTCCAATGGATAGGAGATTTTGGAGAAGATCGGTGTTAGAAACCAGGGCTTACGTTGGGCTGTAGCGGTTAAGAAGAAAAACAGGAGAAGAAGAATAACTCTGCAGTCGACACGTGGTTATTTGTTGATGACCAGGCTATAATGTCGAACTAGAAAAGCGGCTTCCAGATGACTGTACACTCATTGAGTCAAATCTGCAAGGATTTCGTCCAGTCCTTCCCTAAATACGCCCTACGTCCTTCCCTAAGGGTAACCTCTATGGATGGTGACTTTGAGTCTTCCTGTTTACTGAGTGTTCTCCACAAGGCTAATGGCTAATAGAGTCGGGCGTTTGATGTATGTGTGTTGGTGCCATGACCACAAGAATAATCAGTTGAAAAGTTCGCAGAGCGACATCTATAGTTCAGCGGTAGAACTAAAATTTTGAGTGTGTTATATGACTTATTTAGTGTAAACACCTGTTAATTTGCAACTCTATCTGTCAATTTATTTGTTCTTTACTACCTGTTACAAATTTACACGGCAACGCGTGTTTTCATAAATGGACAAAATCAAACATCTTGCTGTTAAAAATGGTCTAACACCAGCTGAAAGCTACGACGAAATGGTAAATATGTTAGGAGACGCTGCGCCTTCAAAAACAACGTGCTTTTTAAGTGGGCAGTTGAGTTAAGTGTGGTCGTATGAGCTGTGAAGATGATTCCGACTGTGGTGGACGCCCGAAAAGTGCAACAACTCCAAATGCGGCACCCCGGCTGGCACAAAGTTTCTTTCACACCACGTTTTTGAATTAAAATGGCATATACACACTCATGTTAGATGACTATGATCTCAGCAATGGCATCCGCTTTCAATTGTCGGTATTTCTACACAGTGTATTAACACAAAGGTTTTAAAATATACAAACACTTGGTAAGTTTCACAGTTTATTATTTACCTCTGACAGCTGTTTCGGCCTACTCAGGTATTCTAAGAATAATATTATTTATTTATTGAAAATTTAATAATAATGTTTATTATTCTCAGGTAAATAATAAACTGTGAAACTTACCAAGTGTTTGCATATTTTTAAAACCTATGTATTAATATGTTTCACCAAGTGCGCAACGAGTCATCAATCAATACAGTGTATTAATTTTTTTAGGGATAGGCTATCTGAAGTTATTGCCCTTTTTATGCGTCCACTGCAGGGATCGTCTTCAGTGTCCATACGACCACGTTTAAACTCCAGTGCCCACTTCACAGACCGTTGTTTTTGAAGTCGCAGGATCAGGGGCGTATTTACGGGTGAGGACGAACGGGGTCGGGCACCCCCCCCCCCCAGAGGATCGAAAAAGTTAACGAATTTTGTTAATTTCTTAAGTCTTAGGGTGTTTAATTATTTTTCAGTTGTGTACACTAATATAGTAGTACCAAACTCCGTATAATGTACAACCTTGTTTATTACACAGGATCAGCGTATACGTTTGAAATATTGTTGTAATTGTCGATTGTACTTACTGTACTTGTACCATAATTGTTACTTAGAAGTGAGAAGATAAGAAATTCTTAGTTGTGTGGAGAATCAGGGACAGGTGTCAGGTGTGTATACGAGACTGTAGCATATGTTTTGAACATAAAAATTATTTTTAGGGAGTTTTCCCAGGGTCGTGAATGGTATCTCACCCTTTCTCAATAAGCGTGACTGTCCAGGGAGTGATAATCGTAGGAAATCTGGCGAGACATATCAAATAAGAATTAATGGTGACAAGGTCTAGACAGGAAATATAAAATGTCACACAAATTTGTAAACGAGTAAGTAATGCTAAACGGGGAGTCAAGTAATGGGTCACAAGTGTGAAGCCAGGTGGTGTACTCCGTGGGAACACTGGTTAAAGCAGGTGTTTTCTTCCGTGAGAACTTTTAATCTAAAGTAGTGAAACACCCCCAAAATGGTGACGTAGGGTCACGTGATACAGTCTTAGACGAATAATAGAAAGTCTTATAAAAATTGTATGAAACTACCCTTACTCCAACTAGTTTTAGCCTATCATAGTTAAGGATTTAGAATTAAGAGGAGGGAACAGTCCCACCACAAAAATAAAGGGTTACACCCACGATGATGTACTATAAAAACTCTAGCACTCGCTGGAGAAGACAGATCTGATTGTAAGAGATCCAAGAGAACTTACTCATCTTTTCTCATTTTTATTTTGACTTTGATTTGTGTTGGAAGGTGTTCGTAGAGAGCCGGAAAACCAGATGTTGTCAATAGTTGTCTTTGTAATTTTTGAAGTAACTAAAAGTAGTTACATTAATTTGTGAACGAAGTGCTAGTAACTGAAGGTACTTAGAGTTTAAAACAGTAATTGAATTAACTGACTTGTAGTTTGTCAAGAAGAGTTTGTATAAAGTAACTTGTAAAAGTTCGTTTGCATTTTGCTAATCACAATAAATTGTCTTCAAGAAGAACGGTTCAGTCTAATGATTCAACTTCACCTCCGGAAACACGTCAAACAAACAGTTGTAACTTAGCAGCCACTCGATATGTTACAACATTAAAAGCTGGTGTCAGTTGTGCTGGGTTCAAGAGATGACCAACGGACTTCAAAGAGGACGAATGTGATCAGCAGTTGTGGACATTGGAGTGCAGCATCGTGAAGCAGCTTAAGGGCATTCACTGGACTAGCAGCAGTCTTAAGACGAGCCAAGCAGTCGTGTTGCAGAACCAAGGAGCAGTTGTAGCAGTGTAGCAGTTGAGATCGTCGCTGGACACAGAGTGCAGTTGAGATCGTCGCTGGAAGCAGTTATAGCAGTTGAGATCGTCGTTGGAAGCGATCATCGTTGGAAAAGAAGACTTCAAGTAGAAGTAAGTGAATAGTGTCATTTTATTTACTCTAGAGAAGTGGTTACTGCAGAGTTAAATCATTTTGAAAGCTCTAATAGTAATTCTGATTCTGAATTAGAATTGAAAGATTATGCCACAAGTAGTAAGATAGATAGTGGTGATAGAAAAAGCAGTAAAATAAAAAGTAAAGTAAAGAGTAGCTTTGATGTGTGTAAAGAAAATCATAAGAAATTAAAGCTTGACCAAGCAGCTAAATTTGTTCCTAAGTTTAATGGTAAAAGAGATGATTTAAGTAAATTTAATGGCTGTGGTGATTTTGCGATTGAGAATGTAACTAATTCATATAAGTATTTGCTGTTTGAAATTATAAAGATTAAGTTAGTTGGTGATGCTTACAATATTGTTAGATTTAAAGATGTTGAGTCATGGGAGCAGCTTAAAGTAGCATTACACGATAAGTACGGTGAAAAGAAAAATATTGCTCATTTGCAGTTAGAAATGTGTAGTGCAAGACAAAATAAAGATGAAGATGTTCGGGCCATTTCTGAAAGGTTAAATAGTATTTTGAGTTCATTAGCTATTCAGTTGACGGAAAATAAAGATAAAAGTGTTAAAAGCGCGATTTATGATGTGCTAGAGCAACAGTGACATAACGCGTTTATTGAAAGGTTGCGTCAACCAATTAAATTTTTGATGAAAGCGAAAAATATTCGTACGTATGAAGATGCTGTTGAAGCAGCTGTTTTAGAAGAAATAAACATATTAAATGATAGGGAAACTCAAGAGTATTTCGGTTTAAAAGTAAAAGATTATAGGGAGTATAAGAAAGATACTCGCCCTAAATGTTTTAATTGTAATAAGAGAGGACATGAAGCTACTAATTGCTATTTTAAGAAAACCTCGTTTCAAAGTAAAAGCGGGTTTAATAAAAATAATTTTGCTAACAGAGATAGAGACGTACATGTTAAAATAATTTCGTGTCATTACTGTGGTAAACAAGGGCATGCTATTGCTAAGTGCTATAAGAAGCAGAAAGACGAAGAAAATAAAAATAATAAGAAACCGAGTTGTAAGCCGAAGAGTACGGATGCTCATCCGAAGGCAAGTAATTTTAAAACTATTCAAGTATGTCGTATTACAGATGACCGTAAGCATGAGTGCATAGAAATGCAATTATCCGAAACAATAAACAAAAACGTTTGTTTACTTTTAGACACGGGAGCGGATATTTCGATAATTAAAGTAGGACAATTAGAAGATGATGCTGAAATAATGCCAGATACCGAAAGAGTAATTACGGGTATTTCTGAGGAGCCTGTAACAACAATCGGTTTCATAAATTTAAATATTTAAATGAATGGTAGAGAAATTGTTCATCCATTTCAGGTGGTATATAAGTTTCCATTAAGAAGTAACGGTATTTTGAGTAGAGATTTTATGTCGAAATACAAAGCGAATATAGACTTTGAGAAAGGCGTTGTCCAGGTAGGAAAGACTAAATGGAAATTAGTTCCGTATATAAATAAAATTGTATTACAAAATTGTATTACAACCGCGATCAGAAACGGTTATTTGTACGAAAACGCATAGTGTAGGTGAAGGCGTCGTATATTCGTGTGAGTTGAGTTACAGCCAGGCGTACAGTTAGGTAGTAGTCTGACTAAAGCAGTTAAGGGTAAATGTTTAGTTCCAGTTACGAATATAAATGATGATAAAGTTGAAATAGAGATCCCAGAAGTGGAGATACATAAAATTGACGAGTATGAATGTAAACAGTTATCGTGAAATCGCGAAGATGAAGTTATTAAACAATTAAGGGTAGATCATTTAAATAAAGAGGAAAAAAGGCTTTGATAAATATATGCGTAGAGTACAATGATTTATTTTATTTGCCGGGAGACAAATTAACGGCGACTGATACGCTGGAACATACGATTCCATTGAAACAAGATACAGCCCCAATAAATATAAAACCGTATCGTATTCCGGGGCAACATAAAGAGGAAGTGCAAAAGCAAATAGACTCTATGTTAGAACAACAAATAATAGAACAGAGCCAAAGTCCTTGGAACGCGCCACTTTTGGTTGTAGCAAAGAAAATGGACGCGTCGGGTAAAATTAAATGGCGTATTTGCATTGATTTTAGAAAATTAAATGAAGCGACTATAGGTAATTCATTTCCGTTACCTAACATTACAGATATTTTAGACCAATTGGGTAGAAGTAAATACTTTAGTACTTTAGATTTATCGAGCGGGTTTCATCAAATTAAAGTGCATAAGGAACATAAAGAAAGAACCGCATTTAGTACGGCATATGGCCATTACGAGTTTACTAGGATGCCGTTCGGGTTAAAAGGGGGTCCGCCAAATTTTCAAAGATTAATGAACACAGTACTTACAGATTTACAAGGTATTAAGTGTTTTGTATATTTAGATGACATTGTGGTTTACGCTCAGAATTTAGAGGAGCATCAAATAAAGTTACACGAAATATTTGATAGATTAAGAGAACACAAGTTGCTATTAAATGCAGATATATGCGAATTTTTACGCAAAAAAGTAAATTATTTAGGTCATGTAATTACAGACGAAGGGTTAGCTCCAGATCCTAAGAAGACGGAAGCTGTAGATAAGTATCCAAAACCTAAGAACGTGCGTGAAAGACATAAAGAGTTTTCTAGGGCTAGTAGGTTACTATAGGCAATTTATAAATGACTTTAGTAAAATCGTTCAGCCACTAAATGAATTATTAAAGAAAGGTGTACCATTTGATTGGGCACAAAAACAGGATAATAGTTTCGAAATGCTAAAAAGCAAATTAACTAGTGCACCGTTATTACAATATCAAAATTTTAAAGAAGAATTTGTAATCACTACGGATGCCAGTAACGAGGCCTGCGGAGCAATATTATCGCAAGGTAAGATAGGCGAAGATAAACCAATTGCGTACGCTAGTAGAACACTAAATAAAGCTGAAAAGAATTATAGCACAACAGAAAAAGAACTTGTTGCATTAGTATGGGCAGTGAAACCTTTCCGACCTTACATTTACGGTACAAGGTTCACATTAGTCACTGACCACAAACCTTTACAGTGGTTGTTTAATATTAAAGATCCTGGATCGAGATTGATGCGTTGGATTATTAAATTAGCTGATTATGGTTTTAATATTATACACAAGGCAGGAAAGCGAAATACGAATGCAGACGCCCTTAGTAGAATAAAAATTAATATGGCAGAAGTAATTAAAGAGGATGTAGGAACTGAAGAAGGAAAGAGACGAATAATTGAGGAGTATCACGATTCAACGTTAGGAGGACATCAAGGTATATCTAGAACATATAATAGAATAAAATTAAAATATGAATGGCCTAATATGAAAAATGATATCGAAGAATATATTAAAAGATGTGATAGTTGCCAACGTAACAAAAGTCACGTGAAAGACACACGAAGAGTTCCTATGCAAATCAGTAACGAATTGAATAAGCCGTTTGAGCAATGCGCAATGGATATAGTAGGTCCATTACCGGTGAGTCAAGGAGGGAATAAATACCTTCTTACATTCCAAGATTGTTTCTCAAACTATGCTGAAGCGTTTCCTATTAGGGATCAAACCGCGGAAACTATCGCGAGAGAATTCGCTACGAAAATTATATGGCGCCATGGTGCGCCAGAAAGATTGTTAACTGACCAAGGGTCAAACTTTATATCTGAGGTAATGCAATCAATTTGCAAGTTATTAAAAATAAAAAAGATACAGACTACTAGTTATCATCCACAAGCTAACGGGTCTTTAGAACGAAGTCACAAGACACTTGCGGAGTATTTAAGGCACTGTGTTGACGAAGATCAACTGAATTGGGACTTATGGGTTCCATATGCGATGTTTACGTTTAATACAACCGTGCACACAGCTACGGGACATACACTTTTTTCGTTAATTCATGGAAGAGAGGCCGAATTGCCTACAAGTATAATAAGAGATTTGCCTCAACCTCAGTATAATTACGACGAATATAAAGACGAAGTAAAGAAAAGATTACAAAGTGCTCACCAGTTCGCAAAAGAAATTTTAAAGAAAAAGAAAGAATCTAGTAAAAGTCAGTACGACAAAAATACAGCGGATAAACAATTTAGAGTAGGCGACAAAGTATTGTTACATGACGAAACCGTACGTAGAGGTAGGTCAAAGAAACTAGGTCCCCAATGGATCGGACCATACGTTATAACAAAACGAAATTCCGAGGTAAAATACACTTTACGGAAAGGAAGAAAATTAATTAAAGTACATGTAAACCGAATAAAGAGGTATGAAGACTAATTAGAAACTGCATGTTGCAGATGGAGCTATTTACCTTGTGTACAGTGATACGTTTTGGACTTCTATTAAGGAAAACGGACGCAGATAACAATCCAATCAGTGTAACAAAAGTAAGAAATAATCCTGGTGTATATTTCGAAAAAAATTGGAACAGTTCAATTGACTAATGAAAATTGGAAATTAATTACGTATATAGATATTAATAATTATTTACAACGATTAGAAAATGTTAGAAACAGATATAATAAGCTTAAGAGATTTTGTACTAGAGAATACTCTGATTATTGTAGTAAAGTAAGTATTGCAATGCAAAAGACTATGAATGACATTAAAGAAAATGTTAATCAGTTAAAAATGCAATTAGGACATAGCGAACCAAAGAATCGTAGATTTAAAAGAGGTATGTTTGACACTATAGGTGAAGCAGCGAAAATTTTATTTGGGACTATGGATCATGACGATGCCATGTATTATGATGACAAAATTAAAGAGGTTAGCTACAATCAGTATGAGCTATCAAAATTAGAAAAAAGGACAAGCCGCTGTCATGATTTCAACCATTAAGATTATTAATAAAACAATTAATGATGCGAATATTAATCAAGGTAAAATCATAGAAAGCTTTGATAAAATTATTGATTTTCAAAATTTGACTCGAAAAGTATTAAATGAAAAACTTAATAATATAACTTTTCAGGTAGCAATGACTGAATATGTGGAATATATCCACATTGAAGCTATTCAATTAGAAATTGATGTTAAAGAATTGTTACAAGCTATTACTGATGCTAGACAAGGAGAAGTTCACTCCTCTGTTATTAATTTAAAAACTCTAAAATATGAGTTAGAATTTATTAGAGGAAAATTACCTGCAGGACTGTCATTTCCTCTTGCGGTGAATGATGACAATATTCACTCATTCTTAGACTTATTTTCTATTTGTGTGTATGTTAAGGACAATAAGTTAGTGTATGTATTCGTTATTCCTTTGATTAACGATTTATTATTTGAATTGTATAAGGTATCACCATTACCAAAATATTTAAAAAATAATGAATACCTATTCATTCAACCCAAAACTGAATATTTGGGTATAGACGACGTTAAACAGTATTTTATTTATTTAAAATCAGACGAATTGAATAATTGTAAAAAAATTAGGAAATGATGTATTTGTTTGTCAACAAATGAATCCTATTTATCAAGTACATTTACTTGAATCTTGTGAAGTAAAATTGTTTAAAGGTGATTATGATGCAAAGAGTTGCGATCAGAGAATAACTAGAATTAACAATCCTTTATGGCAGAGAATGATGAAATCAAACTCATGGCTTTATGTTTTACCAGAGGATGAGACATTGACAATTAGTTGTAAATTGGCTGGTATGCCATCCATTATACATTCAGTACAATTAAGTAATGTGGGAATTTTTAATTTAGCACCAACGTGCAGAGCGTATGGCTCAGGTATAATGTTATTGTCAAATACTAAATATGAAAGTAATGGTACAATACCAATTATCCCACCTGTGGATATAGAAATTGATTGTTGTGACGGATTGGATAGTGTAGTTAAAGATGATGTAAAACTACCTACGTTAAAATTACCAAAGTATTTGAAAACTGTGGAAATGCATGCTGACGACTTAGATGCAGTCAGTTACAGATTAAATGAAATTAGAAAAGCTATTGAGAAAGAAAATAAATATGCATGAAATTTACAAGTCAAAGGTAACGCATCATTCAGTAATGATGTATATAATGTGTGGGTTAATAACAACAGGAATGTTATACTACGTATATAAAAAATTTTGTCCAAAATGATTGTTACCATTGTTTGGTAGATGTTGTAGTAAAAGGTTAGAAGAGAAGTTTGAGGAATCTTTTAAACAGGTACAGACATTAAGTACCAAACCAATTGTAGTAAAGCAGTACCAGTATGGAGCGTCAGTTCATGACCTGACTGCAATAAGAGGAGAGAGTCCAACAAACGGTTGTACTCAGCTAGAGAATGAAATTGTAGAACTGAAAGAGTTTGAAAAGAAACTACGACCAAGGTCGAAAAGAACATAATAATGGAAAAATTTATGTAGTGTCAAGTAAAGTCATACGGTGAAAGTACAGTAAGATGTAAATAGAATTGTTTGTGTTTTTATTAGTGTGATCAGTTCAGTAGTGATAGTAATGTATCACTGTAGGAATTTAAAATTTATAAAAATTATGTAATCACTTATAAAATTAAGCAAGATATTTGAATTTTAATAGTAGTTTTAGTATTAAGCATTAAGCACTGTGTAGCTTAAAGCTTAAAATAAGGGGGGAGGTGTTGTCATTGTCAATTGTACTTACTGTACTTGTAGCATAATTGTTACTTAGAAGTGAGAAGATAAGAAATTCTTAGTTGTGTGAAGAATCAGGGACAGGTGTCAGGTGTGTATACGAGACTGTAGCATATGTTTTGAACATAAAAATTAGTTTTAGGGAATTTTCCCAGGGTCGTGAATGGTATCTCACCCTTTCTCAATAAGTGTGACTGTCCAGGGAGTGATAATCGTAGGAAATCTGGCCAGACATATCAAATAAGAATTAATGGTGACAAGGTATAGACAGGAAATATAAAATGTCACACAAATGTGTAAACGAGAAAGTAATGCTAAACGGGGCGTCAAGTAATGGGTCACAAGTGTGAAGCCAGGTGGTGTACTCCGTGGGAACATTGGTTAAAGCAGGTGTTTTCTTCCGTGAGAACTTTTAATCTAAAGTAGTGAAACACCCCCAAATCGTGACGTAGGGTCACATGATACAGTCTTTGACAGTCTTAGACGAATAATAGAAAGTCTTATAAAAATTGTATGAAACTACCGTTACTCCAACTAGTTTTAGCCTATCATAGTTAAGGATTTAGAATTAAGAGGAGGGAACAGTCTGTGCCGGGAGTTTAAGTCCCGGCGCTTCTATTGTGGAGAAATTACTTAAGAGGACGAACTGCCGAAATAAATTAATTATGGTAATTACGCGTCGGTACGGGGTTGACGTTTCGTGGGTTTCACTGGACGCCGACGCATTCTGGTGGCGGAATAGTGCGTTTATGTTTTCGACGCGCTTGTTTGAGGCAGGATAATTCAGTCTGAATTCAGCACTAGCGGGCACTAGCAGTCGTCTCCCCCAGCCGAACCAAGTTTCTTTAAGACTTCTAATTTCTATTCACTATGATTGAGTAGAAGCTAAGCGAGCTCCGGGTTCCCGATTCAGTCGGAAGTCTGACTTACTCCACGTGTGGTTAACCATCTGCCACAATGCTATAAATATATCTTGACTCGATCTTGGTCGCCACGGGAGGAACGACTGCACGTCACGCCACAGTACCCACGAGACATGTTCTAGATTACACTCAGGTGACATTTAAGCTTTAAAAATACTCTAGGCCGCTGCAGCAAATACCATGTGTTGTGACATTATTCTCAGTTAACTCAAATTCTACTCAATTGTGCTCACGTCCAGCTGGACATAATGTAGGGTTACAAACTTTCTCTAGTATAGATTCAGAATGTAATTTTTTTTTTTTGAGTACATTACATAATCGGCAAACAAAAGTTGCAATAAATGTAAAAGTTCACAGAAAATTCACATGAATGAGCTGTGCCCAGTGGCATAACTCATATAGTATAATTGAACAGTTCGCTTAATTATGAAATCTTGTACTCACCTCCTCGCTGTTGTCGAGGAGGTTTAATGCCAGTGGATTTGGGTGACTGTCCAGCCTCAGAAGATACCTGTTGGTGTGTTCGGTGATGGTTTCTTTTACAGTTTTCATGTGTAGATCTTTACGTATCACTGCGTTGCTGACGTACCACGGCGCGCTCAGTATTGTTCTCAGAGTTTTTGACTGAAATCGTTGCAAGATTTCGATGTTTGAGTTGGACGCCGTTCCCCAAAGCTGCACTCCATAGGTCCAAACCGGCCGAAGCATTACTTTGTATATCAGTAGCTTATTTTCCACCGATAGCCGTGATTGTCTACCCAGTAGCCAGTACAGACTATTAAATTTCAGGATTAGGTGTTTCCTTTTTGTCTTAATATGCTTGCCCCATGTGAGTCTTTTATCTAAGTGCATTCCAAGGTATTTTACATCATCTATCTGTGGCAGGGGCGTATCATTAAAAGTGACTGGTGGACATGTTCCGTGTTTCAACGTGAATGTGATGTGTTGTGATTTGGTTTCACTAATTTTCATTTTCCACTTGTTGGCCCACTGTTGGAGACTGTCTAAGTTGGTTTGCAGTTTGGCTGTGGCAGTATCCAGATTCTTATCAGATGCTAATATTGCTGTGTCGTCAGCAAAGGTAGCCACAACTGTTTGGGCATGTAGGGAGATCTGCAGTATACAACAAGTAAAGCACAGGCCCCAGCACACTTCCCTGCGTAACTCCCGAGATTATTCTGCGAAGATTACTAGTATCGTCTTTAACCTTCACTTGAAAGAATCTATCGGTAATGTAAGATTGTAATACCCGAAAATATGCATATGGCAGTGATTTCCTCAGTTTGTATAACAACCCAGGGTGCCAAACCTTGTCGAAAGCCATTGAAATATCCAAAAACACAGCAGAGCAGTATTTTTTTTCTTCGAATGCTTTTCGTATTTCGCTTGTGACTCTATGAAGCTGCTCCAAAGTAGCGTGCTGGCTTCTGAACCCAAACTGATGATCCGGGATTAATTGTCTCCCCGCTGATTATGGGAGTCAGACGTTTCAGAAACCCTTTTTCAAACACTTTGACTGGCAGCAGACTTATTGGTCTGTAGGAGCTGACTTCAGTGATGGGGCTTGCCAGGTTTTTGTATCATTATTATTTGTGCAACTTTCCACTGGAGCGGGTAATGACCGGTTCTTAAGATGGCGTTGAATATGGCAGTTAGGTATGCTATTCCAAGTGTTGGAAGTTCCTTTAACAGTTTTCCTGTAATGAGGTCATATCCTGGAGCCTTTTTTTCATGCAGTTCTTTGTGGATTATTCTGTGTATTTCTTTAGGTGTGAAAAACTTTATTGGAGGCGACGGTTGCGGGAATTCTTCTAGGAAGCTCTGTATTTCTTCTTCACCGATCACGTTTGTGGGCGTGTTGTTGGGAGTAAACACTGTTTCTAAGTAATCGGCGAAGCAGGTGGCTTTGTCTTGATCACTTCTGGCCCATGTTTGGTTTTCATATCTAATGGGTGGAATGTGTTGGATAGGTCGTTTTATTCGCCTAGTGGCTTTCCAGAGGGAATAATCTGTGTCATCTGTTGCCGATAAATCTTTAAGATATGCTTGGAATACGTCAGTTTTTAATCGTGTTATCATATCTTTTAGTTGTCTTGCAGCCACGTTGAACTTATGTTTGTCTGCAGGATGATGAGTACGTTGCCATACACTCCGGAGATTCCTTTTTTCAGCAATTTTACTTTAATCTCTCGGGGATAGTCAGGTCGTTTTGGTTGTTGTTTGTCGTTTGGAGTTGACTGCCACGCTGCATTTTGTATTGTTCTGATGAAATATTCCACAGCTTTCGTTATGTCATATTCTGTTTTCAGAGGAACGTTTACTTTTAATGTGTAATTTAGTATGTTTCTGTAAAAGCACCAATCAGTTTTTGCACTATGGAGTTTTGGAGGACCTTCGTGGTTATGATTCGCGTGCTGATGTCAGCAAGTATAGGTGTGTGATCGGAAGACAGTTCAAGGCAAGAGCGAATGTAAATATAATTAGATGATATTCCTTTGGCGACAAAGAAGTCAAGGACGTCTGGAATCCTCCTAATATCTGTTGGCCAGTAGGTTGGACTTCCTGTAGATATAGCTTCTAGTTGGTTTTCGCTGATGATCTTGTAAAGTTCACGCCCTTTCGGGTTGATGTTTCTAGAGCCCCACATCTGGTGTTTAGCATTAAAGTCTCCTCCCGCAAGAAATCTTTGACCCAGTGTGTCAAAGTATTCTTTGTATTGTTTTTTGTTTATGTTATGTCGAGGAGGACAGTATATAGCTGAGATCGTTCCAATCTTCAACATAGATGCTGGTCGCCTGCAAGTGCTCTAATTCGTACTTAGGAAGTTCATGGTGCTTGATGTTTTTCTTCAAAATAATTGCAGTGCCTGCGTGAGCTCTACCATCAGGGTGTTGAGTATGATATACAACATAATTTCGGATTCGTAGATAGTTTCTGTCAGTAAAGTTCGTCTCAGATACTAACAAAATGTATATGTCGTGAGTACTGAGGAAGATTTCTAGTTCTCTTTAACGTTTTGTTAAGCCATTCGCGTTCCAAGCTGCAATTTTATAAGTATACATCATTTAACCAGTTTATTGAGTAGAGTGGTTAGAAGATTCATGAGGGTACTCATCTGTTCTGCTTGCCTGTTTAATATGGCTTCGAATCGGGAAAAGGAGTCTTGTAATACTTTAACTAATGTGTTATCATCAGTGTTGCTTCGAGATGCAGTAGGTATTCCGAGGTTATTTTTAGTGGCCTGAGCATAAGACATAGGCCTATCTGTGACAACTTGAAATTGCTGAGTACTATTGGGTGGTGGATTTTCAGTTCTAACAGAATTTACTGGGTTGTTCGGTGTGAAGGGCGGCCGTGATGGAAATCTAGAGCTGATTATTCTTTGATAAACTTTGCATCCTTGATAACTAGCAGCATGAGAGTCGCCGCAGTGCAGACATTTGGCCGGTTGGGTATCAGGTAGCTTGCAATCAGCAGTATTGTGCGCTTTCCCACATTTTACGCACCTAGGCTTGTGATGACAGTAGGCTTGCGTATGAAAAAATGCCTGACACCTTTTACACTGTGGTATATGTTTTTTATGATGCGGTGGTTCGATGATAACTTTCATGTTTTGCAGGTATTTGATGTGGTATATTTCTTTGTTGGTGGAATCTGGTTCCAGATCTAAAAAGTAGAGGGGTAATTGTTTACCAGTGTGTTTATCTCTTATGTTCCATAGGTTTCGTACTTCATGCCCCATTTTCTCGATTTCTTCAGTAATCAGCTCCTGATTCACTGAGTGATGTAAGTTTCTGATAACAACTCGAAAAGACCTTTCATTACGGGGTTGAAATGTATGGAATTCTACTTTTCTGTCCCTTAGCAGGTTGCATACAGTCTTATGATGTTCCATTGTTGTTGTCATTATTTTTATTGTACATTGTTTAGTGTTCGCAAAATATAATCGTTTCTATTTACAGACCCTTCAATTAGCGACATCAGTCGTTTAATATCTATGACTCTCGGGAGAAAGATTGGTGGTGGCTTTGGGTCGCGTGTTTGGTTTTGTGTATCGTTGGTGTCTTGTATTTCAGTGTCTCGTAAAGGGTCGTATCTGTTCATTGTACTTACTTGTATAGTGTCAGTAGTTCCTTATTTTTTTTTGGCGTTGGTGTTCTGACGCCCTGGAGCCTGGCTCTTTTCCTTCCTTTTCATCTTTCTTCTTACCATGGGACGTTAATAATATAACTTTTCAGGTAGCAATGACTGAATATGTGGAATATATCCACATTGAAGCTATTCAATTAGAAATTGATGTTAAAGAATTGTTACAAGCTATTACTGATGCTAGACAAGGAGAAGTTCACTCCTCTGTTATTAATTTAAAAACTCTAAAATATGAGTTAGAATTTATTAGAGGAAAATTACCTGCAGGACTGTCATTTCCTCTTGCGGTGAATGATGACAATATTCACTCATTCTTAGACTTATTTTCTATTTGTGTGTATGTTAAGGACAATAAGTTAGTGTATGTATTCGTTATTCCTTTGATTAACGATTTATTATTTGAATTGTATAAGGTATCACCATTACCAAAATATTTAAAAAATAATGAATACCTATTCATTCAACCCAAAACTGAATATTTGGGTATAGACGATGTTAAACAGTATTTTATTTATTTAAAATCAGACGAATTGAATAATTGTAAAAAATTAGGAAATGATGTATTTGTTTGTCAACAAATGAATCCTATTTATCAAGTACATTTACTTGAATCTTGTGAAGTAAAATTGTTTAAAGGTGATTATGATGCAAAGAGTTGCGATCAGAGAATAACTAGAATTAACAATCCTTTATGGCAGAGAATGATGAAATCAAACTCATGGCTTTATGTTTTACCAGAGGATGAGACATTGACAATTAGTTGTAAATTGGCTGGTATGCCATCCATTATACATTCAGTACAATTAAGTAATGTGGGAATTTTTAATTTAGCACCAACGTGCAGAGCGTATGGCTCAGGTATAATGTTATTGTCAAATACTAAATATGAAAGTAATGGTACAATACCTATTATCCCACCTGTGGATATAGAAATTGATTGTTGTGACGGATTGGATAGTGTAGTTAAAGATGATGTAAAACTACCTACGTTAAAATTACCAAAGTATTTGAAAACTGTGGAAATGCATGCTGACGATTTAGATGCAGCCAGTTACAGATTAAATGAAATTAGAAAAGCTATTGAGAAAGAAAATAAATATGCATGAAATTTACAAGTCAAAGGTAACGCATCATTCAGTAATGATGTATATAATCTGTGGGTTAATAACAACAGGAATGTTATACTACGTATATAAAAAATTTTGTCCAAAATGATTGTTACCATTGTTTGGTAGATGTTGTAGTAAAAGGTTAGAAGAGAAGTTTGAGGAATCTTTTAAACAGGTACAGACATTAAGTACCAAACCAATTGTAGTAAAGCAGTACCAGTATGGGGCGTCAGTTCATGACCTGACTGCAATAAGAGGAGAGAGTCCAACAAACGGTTGTACTCAGCTAGAGAATGAAATTGTAGAACTGAAAGAGTTTGAAAAGAAACTACGACCAAGGTCGAAAAGAACATAATAATGGAAAAATTTATGTAGTGTCAAGTAAAGTCATACGGTGAAAGTACAGTAAGATGTAAATAGAATTGTTTGTGTTTTTATTAGTGTGATCAGTTCAGTAGTGATAGTAATGTATCATTGTAGGAATTTAAAATTTATAAAAATTATGTAATCACTTATAAAATTAAGCAAGATATTTGAATTTTAATAGTAGTTTTAGTATTAAGCATTAAGCACTGTGTAGCTTAAAGCTTAAAATTTGGGGGGAGGTGTTGTCATTGTCAATTGTACTTACTGTACTTGTAGCATAATTGTTACTTAGAAGTGAGAAGATAAGAAATTCTTAGTTGTGTGGAGAATCAGGGACAGGTGTCAGGTGTGTATACGAGACTGTAGCATATGTTTTGAATATAAAAATTAGTTTTAGGGAATTTTCCCAGGGTCGTGAATGGTATCTCACCCTTTCTCAATAAGCGTGACTGTCCAGGGAGTGATAATCGTAGCAAATCTGGCGAGACATATCAAATAAGAATTAATGGTGACAAGGTCTAGACAGGAAATATAAAATGTCACACAAATTTGTAAACGAGTAAGTAATGCTAAACGGGGAGTCAAGTAATGGGTCACAAGTGTGAAGCCAGGTGGTGTACTCCGTGGGAACATTGGTTAAAGCAGGTGTTTTCTTCCGTGAGAACTTTTAATCTAAAGTAGTGAAACACCCCCAAATCGTGACGTAGGGTCACGTGATACAGTCTTTGACAGTCTTAGACGAATAATAGAAAGTCTTATAAAAATTGTATGAAACTACCCTTACTCCAACTAGTTTTAGCCTATCATAGTTAAGGATTTAGAATTAAGAGGAGGTAACAGTCTGTGCCGGGAGTTTAAGTCCTGGCGCTTCTATTGTGGAGAAATTACTTAAGAGGATGAACTGCCGAAATAAATTAATTATGGTAATTACGCGTCGGTACGGGGTTGACGTTTCGTGGGTTTCACTGGACGCCGACGCATTCTGGTGGTGGAATATTGCGTTTATGTTTTCGACGCGCTTGTTTGAGGCAGGATAATTCAGTCTGAATTCAGCAGTAGCGGGCACTAGCAGTCGTCTCCCCCAGCCGAACCAAGTTTCTTTAAGACTTCTAATTTCTATTCACTATGATTGAGTAGAAGCTAAGCGAGCTCCGGGTTCCCGATTCAGTCGTAAGTCTGACTTACTACACGTGTGGTTAACCATCTGCCACAATGCTATAAATATATCTTGACTCGATCTTGGTCGCCACGGGAGGAACGACTGCACGTCACGCCACAGTACCCACGAGACATGTTCTGGATTACACTCAGGTGACATTTAAGCTTTAAAAATACTCTAGGCCGCTGCAGCAAATACCATGTGTTGTGACATTATTCTCAGTTAACTCAAATTCTACTCAATTGTGCTCGCGTCCAGCTGGACATAATGTTGGGTTACAAACTTTCTCTAGTATAGATTCAGAATGTAATTACGCCCCAAAATAATTGTAGACCCGGCCGAGGGGCACGTGTCCGGCGACCATTAATTTTATATTGTTTTACGGTAAAAGTTATAGTCGTGAAAGTTGTGGGGAATCAGAATTTTGTAATGTAATTGGGTGCTGTTCGTGAATGCTGGTGGCTTGACAGGCTGGTCGGGTCCCTATTACAATTTTGGGTTGTTTTATTAGTTAATCATTATTAATAAATGTATATTTTAAAAGGGGTTGGAAGTTTTTAAGGGAGTATAGGTTTTTTTTACCCTCTTACTTGTATCAGGCACCTGTGGGCGCAGTTCTATGCAGGAACCGGACGTGTTCTTTAATGTTGGATCAGGCCCTGGCGCGTGTCGGCGGTCGGGTCAATTCCGATTTTCTGTAAATTTCTTTATATATTTCTACACGGATTAAGCAAGAGATTTTACAATATTATAAAATCATTTAGAATGTACCAATACTTAAAATCATTATTGTCTTTCTTACTGCCATAGTCAGTTCAGGCTCTCTTAGGTTTTTTTTACATTTCATTCTATAATTCATTATATAATTCTTAGGTAACTATTTCATTCTATAATTGTCAAGTTATAAAATCCGCCTCGGTTTATATTTTATTTTCTGGTGGTTATGTTCCACTTGGTTTTCTTCAAAATTGTGAATTCTTATAAAAGCTTAAAAGAAAGTGAAAAACTTACAATTTTGTAAACCCATACAGACACGTTTACCTTGTGATGGCACTTTACTATCAGGGGACAAACCCAATTTTTTTTAATTATAGATTGTAACTTGAGAGTTTGTACAGGCTGCTATGCCAATTTAAATTTGTAAATTCTAGTCCTTATGATTAATTCAGTTTTTTGAATTCTGTTATACTCTTATGAGTTAATGGGTTTTGGTTTTTTTTTATGAAAATTTATATAAGGCTGTGCCGGCCACTTAAACTGATAATTGTAGTTTTGAGTCATGATGACTAATCCAGATGTTCTCCACATTCATGTATGGGTATGATAGGAATATACAGGCTGTCTGTCAGACTTAACATGCGGTATTGTGTCTGTGATGTATATGTATATTGTAACAAGATGACCTATGGGGTACTGCCTTCTTCCTTAATGCCCAGCGTTGGGTTCGTCACTTGGTAAGAAGACCCTATATATGGCTGTAATCTGATCAAGCCCCACTGTTTGGGCTAGCCACTTGGTCACCAGACCGCTGTATGCCGGTCGTTACAAAAGAATAAAAATAAAATGGAAAATTCAATAATAATAGAATTTTCAAACAATAAAATAATTTCGTTTATGTTTATAGAGGTATGTATACAAGATAAATCTGTTTTTTTAAAAGGTTCTGGTAAAATTTTAATAACAGGTAGGTATTTATTGACCGTCGAGCACTTCTTGAAGATTTGCACCAAGTCTGGAGTTAAATAGATTAACTCCAGGTAATAATCGATTGGTGACTTTTCTGACTGGTCCAATATCTTGTTCAAAATAGGATATATTCTTCTCACTTAATTCCTTCAGCCTTATAAATACCCTTAAATTACCCTGTGAAATAAGTACAGATACAAAATAATGGAAATATAAAGATTTATTGACAATTTTAAATAAATAATCGATATTTTATCGATGGAGAGCAATTATCGACTCTGTCTCAGGAATTATCGATTGTGTCATACAGAACAAAATTTTATGTTATATTATATTAAAAGACAGGTTCTTTGAGCGATTAGGATTAATAGTCAGAGAAGGGTGACGAGAAAGTATAACGTTAACAATTAAAGATATTAATACAATAATTACTATTCAATAGTATTTAAATAATTCCACTATGTAATGTAAATGAATGCTGTCAAACCATACGCAGACGATGACGTCACTGTGATATCGTGGAGGCGGTCTCTGTAGAATTAAAAGATGGCCGCTACTATTTCTTGCGTAGTTACTGTGAACTCGGCATGTCCCAAAATCACGACAAAATTACCTTTGTGAATGTCTAAAATCTTCCCGCACTGGTGTAATACGTCTGTTAAGTTAGTTGGTGTATTCTGGTGAAGTGTTCCGTGTAAACTTGTGTTAATTTGGTTATTTTGTCTGTTTTCCCTTCTGGGGTTAAGTTTTTCAAGTTACGGTTAGGTTTGTAAAGTGAATCAGTTGAAATATAATGTTTTACCGTTTACTGTCACTCGTATAGTGAAGTTAGAGGTTTGTTTTCACTATTGTCGTGAATGTTTTTATAGTATTGGCTTCAAAAAGTGTTTAATTTGTCTAACTCTCGTTCACTGATTTCAATGGCTAAACGTTAGCATCATGTTCGACTCGATTTTAAGAACGTTTTTGTCACACACCTATTCAGCTTGATATTCAACAAAAGACTAATTAACTTGGTCGTAAATCTTGCCCAGTTAATCCTTGAAAAAGTATTGTTAACATTTTTCGACTTCCATACACATTAGAAAATATTACATTATATATGGAATTTTTCTATTTTATTCCTTACTTTTATGAATTACTAACCTTATTATTGGTTTAATCATCTCATTCCCTTTAAATTGATGTATTATAGTCCATATCTGTAGACTTTTTGTGGAAATTAACAAATTTTGTTCACACTTTGGAAATATAGGCTCAAAATTGGATTTCCGTCTTTATACAAAATTCCTTCCATTTTAAATATTATTAATACTATTATAATAAATTTTAATTAGTCATATTACTCTCCCTTTCCTTAAATACATATAAATTACACCTTTGAACTGGTTTTTTGTGTTAATTTGTAAATTTGACATTGCTCTTTAAAATTAATTAATTTATATATTTTGACAATTTACAAAATGTTAAGGTATATTTCCTTATTGTCATTTTAATTCATAGGATCATTCCTAGTAGTGGTTAATTGTGTTATCTTATATAAATCTAGGTAGTTTACAGGATTTAGAAGTGAATTATACTATTTTATATTGGTTCTCTGATTTCACCCAAATGGCCTAGATTTTAGAATTTTATATTTCTTTCTTTCTCAAATAATTTAAACTTAATTCCTCCTCTGACTTTACATAATTACAATTATATCAAAATAACATGATTTATAACTTATTGTATTGTGTAGTAGTTAATTAACACTACATATTTAAAATAAATAATTATGAACATGGTTCAGCAATCTGCACAATTGAACACATTGCAGATATGGTTTGAACATATATCTTTCAACTATTTTTGAGCTAACATAGCATACCTTTTAGAACATTATTACTGGTATGTAGGTTATTATTTATCAAACATAATTCTTTTTAAAACACATAACATAAATCTTATTTTCTAATAAACCTTACAAATACATTTATTTAACACATTGATTTTAGGATTGTGAAATAACAGTCTATTTAAACATGTTACACTTATTCATACTATATTAGTACCAGTCCTTTCTGGTTTAAACCATTATTATTGTGATCCTCTACATCAGCAAACACCAACTCCCATACTTTATTTATTATCATTTTTTACAAATGTCTTGTAAATAAAGATTTACATTAAAATAATAAAATACTGGAAACCTTCCATTTTATTATTTTATTATGCTGTTTATTATTTAGATTTTAAAGTTGTGATATAGCATACTACTAAGTTATAGTATCACCAACTTTAAGTTTATTGCTTTTTTTTTAAAAAAACACTTACACAAATTCACTTTCACTGTTGGTTCTGATATTTTGAGTCTTATTATCTCAGACCAGACCTTTAGTAATCATGGACCGTTAAGACTAGTTTATTTCTTTATTACACATTAGCTTTTGCCGGTGCACTTCTTATAACGCTATACAGCACTTTAGTTTTCTCAATAATTACATTTTATAAGCTTTTGGGTATGTTATACTTTCTTTTGCATAGTTTTTGTGGGTTTGGGATTGATAGTAGTTTATATAATAATAGGTTTTACTACGGTGTTTCTTTCATACTATTTCTTCCTCTCCTCCTGTCTTCCTTCTTGTCCTTCTTCATATCTTCCTTCTGGTATTCATTCTTGTCCCTCTTCTAGTCTTCATTCTTGTCCCTCTTCTAGTCTTCACTCTTCTGTTCTTCCTTCCTCATTCTTGGGTAAACCAAGGTACTTGGTGATATCACGACTGAGGTTTAGTTTGTAGTATTTAATTTATTCACTGAACTGACTTTATTCTTCTATACAGGTTTCAGGGTATTGTTTTCTTCCTGTTCACAAACTTTATTCTTTCCTCTTCTTGTTTTTTGGGGTATTTTGGTCTTCACCACCCTTTAATTGAGTCTCTTTTTCTTTGATATAGTCTTATATAACTGGTTTACTGCTCTGAGCTTCCTGGGTAACTTACTGGTATTATATTACGAGTTGATGAGTTGCTTCAATACTTTCTTTGGTTTCTTTTAACACTGGTTTTTATATATTATGTAGTGAGGATTTTTATCTTATTGTGGTTCATTCCTCTGATTTATTTAAATGTCATTCAATATTATTATAACATTTGTTGGTGTAATTAAACTTTATGATTTCACATGACTTAAAATGTAGTGGATTTTCTGTCACGCTACAATATGTGTATTTATGTGCAATTATGTGTTTTTATGTCAAGTGTTATAAAAGGGTAATTTATATAATTTATATGTTATATTTACACATTTCATATAATTATTGTGTTAGGTGAATAATATATATATTTATATTTATAATGTCGGGAATACTATTGTGGGAATTTATGACAGTAAAAGAATGTTTCCTGAATTGTGATATATGATGATACATATGATGATAAAAAAGCATGGTAAATTTTAAATTGCAATTCATATATATCTATATGTATACAAAATATAATTTAAGAAAGATTAATATGGATTATGAAAATTATGAGAACTTTGAAATTTAATAAAGGGCTGTTATATTGTTTGTTAATAGCGAGTTTTAATTGCAAGTCCCGTCTCACTGGACCAAGCACATTTTATGCTTCGTCTAGGCCTTCTGCCTAGTTTTAAATATCTAGTAGCCTCTCCTAAAAAAAAAAACCTTGTATAAAAAACTGAATTAAATAAGGAGGGGTTACAAGTCCCACCACAAAAATAAAGGGTTACACCCACGATGATGTACTATAAAAACTCTCTAGCATTCGCTGGAGAAGACAGATCTGATTGTAAGAGATCCAAGAGAACTTACTCATCTTTTCTCATTTTTATTTTATCTTTGATTTGTGTTGGAAGGTGTTCTTAGAGAGCCGGAAAACCAGATGTTGTCAATAGTTGTCTTTGTAATTTTTGAAGTAACTAAAAGTAGTTACATTAATTTGTGAACGAAGTGCTAGTAACTGAAGGTACTTAGAGTTTAAAACAGTAATTGAATTAACTGACTTATAGTTTGTCAAGAAGAGTTTGTATAAAGTAACTTGTAAAAGTTCGTTTTTATTTTGCTAATCACAATAAATTGTCTTCAAGAAGAACGGTTCATTCTAATGATTCAACTTCACCTCCGGAAACACGTCAAACAAACAGTTGTAACTTAGCAGCCACTCGATATGTTACAACAATATAAAATATAGGAAAATCAATTGAATCAATATAAATAAATTTATAATATAGTATAAATTGGATCTTATAAACAATGTTTCAATAACGCATATTTTTATTGTGTTATTAACGTTTTCTTTAATGGGATTGATATCAGCCACTTTAAAGATACTATTGTCGATTAGTCTTGTTTTTTATTTTGTACAAAGTCGACCCCCCCCCCCCCCCACAAGGTCAAATTCTAGTCACGTCACAGCGGAGGATCTCCTAACACACTTACCTTTTTCTTGTGAATTTTCGTTGGCACTATTTCATTTATAACAATGAATTCGACCACAGCACGATGATTGATTTTCTCCATGTTTCAAACACCCGCGACGTGTAATTTTCGAACAGCTGGTAATCATTGAATAAACTGACAAATTAAAAAAATGTTTACACGAATCTTACAGTACACTAAAGTTTTAGTTCTACCGCTATCCTTTAGACGTCGCTCGGCGTACTTTTCCACTATGTGCTTATTTCCGACAAGCAACGAGTCTTGTTATGGTACGTAAGATCTCAGAGAGACCCAGGACGTAGACGCTGATCTTCATAATTATCTTCACAACACGGCATAGGCAAGGTGGCAAGGTGCTGCCTGTTCCGCCTTCAAAAATCCTCCAGCCATGTCTTCGTGGGTCTGCCCACACACCTGTGTCCTATAGGTTTGTATTTCCAGACTTGTTTGGCCAATCTGGAATGTGACATTCTTCCTAACTGTTCTTTCCACCGTTGTCTGTAATTTTTTAATTTTTCATTCAAGTTAAAAACTTGTAACTCTTCTCTTATGGCATAATTTCGTATACGATCAAGTTTATAACACCTTTTAACTCCTCTTAAGAATATAATTCCGAGGTTTGTATTTTACTGTCTTGTTTTTTTGGCTGTTGGGACGCTGGTCTTCTGCAAGATAGTGTTAGTCCTTATATTGCACAGTCAATACTTGTAGCCATCATAGAGAATTACTATCCACAGCCCATTTAATGGCAGAAAGCTGGCTCCAACTAGTATGTCAGAGGGAGAGAGACAGTGCTTGAACAGACAGATGGGGAGGGATGAGAGAGAGAGAGAGAGAGAGAGAGAGAGAGAGAGAGAGAGAGACGGCTCAAACAGATGGCAAAATAAAAACAACTCTGAATCAATTGAGAAAGGCCAATGGAAAGTCAATTTTCCTAATTTTTAAGTTCCATTCATTGGATTCATCTGCGTTAGTGCGCATGCGTCGCAATTAAGCCGTTTCATTGGTCAATAGACACGACACTGAACACACTATTACAAAACTCGGTTTGAAAGCAAACAAACTACTTTAAACGTTATTGAATTTCAGTTTGCGCTTATTTTTCTTTTTTTTCTTAATTCTTTTTACTTTAGATTTTATTTTATTTCCTTCTTATCGAGTTTCCGCTATCAAGGCCGTACGATATAAAGTTTTATATATACATACAGCTGAGTCGTAGTTCGAATTATGTAAACCACCTTGGCCATTATGATCTAGTCACCTGTTTGTTATTGAGGGCTGATCCAGTTGACCAGCGTTCGAGTCCCTGCATCTGTTTCGTTACGTCACGGATCCCGTTGCATGTGAAACCGTAGTATGTATAATGCACTGTTCTATTTATTTATTGTTTTAGTTTGTAATAATAATTTCATCAGTGGGGTGGTATCGATGTTTAGTCATTAAATTCTATCAATCCATTTCTTTCTTGTGGCTGTTCGGTGATCACAGCCACCGCAATCGATTTCCAGGTATTGTTTGGCCTCTGTCCAAAAAGAGCAGCCGAATACATGAAGCATTAATAACACAGATAGGCGTTTATTTTTATTCCAACCCGCTTTTGGCAATAGTAAGTTTTCCCGTATTTCTGCCAGTAGTCAGTCATTATGAAATGACTGGTAATTCCAGCTGTATTCTGTTATTGCAGTTAAATGTATCGCATTTGAACTTCTGTTGTAGCAAACTGAAAATGTACTGTAATATTAAAATGAATATTGATCATGAAAATAAATGTACTTAAAGTTAGTGACAAAACGGCTCCGATACCATTTCTTGTTTTTAACAATGAGTCTGCACTTCACTGAACTGGAAGTAACATGTAGACTGCCTTCTTCATCATCAGCCGTGGTTTTACAGCCCTTCGTGGGTCTTGGCCTGCTCCAAGAGTCGATTCAATTATTATCTATTCACTGCCCTGGCCAGTTTCCAGTTTCTTATGTTCAGCTTTCCGAGATCCTCCTCTATCTGATCTTTGAATCTACTTCGGGGTCTTTCCCTTGCTCTACTACTCGTTGGTTTCTGGTAGAAAATATGTTTCGTAGGCTGTCCTTCCTCCATTCTCTCTTTGTTTCCAACCCACCTTAGCCTGTATATTTTGATTATCCTGACAATGTCCGGCTCTTTTTAAAGTTGGTGTAGTTCATATTTATAGCGCCTGCACCACATTCCATTTTCTTGTACTCCTCTAATTATTGTTCTTGGAATTCGTCTTTCAAAGCTACCTAGAAGCTCGCTAGTTTTTGTCATTGTCCAGGTTTCTGAAACACACTGGCCTGATAAGTGTTTTGTCAATTTTGCATTTCGTGTTCTTGAGATGAAGCTAGATGCCAGGGCTTTTTTAATCCATAACATGTTTTATTTGCTGGATATATTCTTCTTATTATTTCAGTGTTGGTGTTGTTATCGCTGTTTACCTGGGAGCCAAGATATATGAACTCTTTTACTCCCTCTATATTTGTTGTGCCCATTTCAAAGTTTTGAAGGATAGACTGCCTCCTTACAAAACTAAACTTGGCCTGTTTCGTAATCCGGAATATCTAAGGGATTTTAGATTACAAAAATGGCTTTGTTAATTTATTCTGGTTATTTTCAGTTACTGTTAAATTTTAACTTTTGCAGTGGCAAATTCCCAGTAGGCCTACTTTTTTAAAGTCATTAAGGTTAACTGAAAATGTGAACATGAGGAAAAAATATAGACGCTTCTTTAAAGAATTTGGAGTTGTGCACCTATTTTTACTATAGTACTTGCGTACTATGAAAATTTCCAGGCTTCACATAGAAATGGCGCCACTACGCTAATTATTTTTATAGTGTTGTATGACTTCATCCTTCGTAGGCTGGAGTTTCATATTTTAAGTAAATGAGTTGTTTAGTATTAGGTCCATCACAGTAAGCGCCTCTAGCATTGTTTTAACACCGGACAGTGAAAATTCGTGGCGCGATTTAACTTTTTTTTTTGTTGAAAGGGTCGAGTGAACAGATATGAAAATTGAACTGGATTCAAAATCTGGAGATTCTCTCCATCGAATATAACAGTTAAACGCTGGATTTCTGAATTTAAAATGGGTCGGACGAGTCAAGTTGTTGAATCACACAGTTCGAAGACTCACGACATAGAGGAGTTAGCTGGGAGGAGACAGGCCTGCGACTAAACAGGAACTCACAGCGCTGAGCAGCAAAAACATTCAGAATAGCTGAAAAGAATGGCCAACGCACAAGGGGATGTCACATCAGCGGCGTGACTAGGAACTGTTCCCTGAGGCGAGGGGGATTATCTTGAAGGTTAGAATCCCCATTTTCCTCAAGATTCTGGAACAAATTCGGGATTCTTCCCATATAATTTTCATCATCATTATTACCACTCTAAGGACTAGGCCTTAGACTTGTTTCGGAACCCATCTCCTCATCGGTCTACCGACATCTCTTTTCCCAGTAAGGTGATAACCCAAGGCAGCCACAGGTAGACGGATATCAGGCACGCAATTCAAGTGTTCACACCATCTCCTTCTGTGGTCTTCAATTTTCTGGTGCAATGATACAATGTTTAAATCGCGTCTAATATCCTCATTCCTTCTCCGATCTAAGAGAGAACAACCTTGCGTCCCTCTTAGAAATTTCATTTCGGTTGCATGAATCCTCTGCACGTCCCTTTTACCAAAAGTCCATGTCTCACTAGCATACAGGAATGTGGGGACAGCCACAGTTTTATAAAATTTCATTCGGGTATCCTTCCATATAACTTTGTAAATACATTTAGTAAATTCTTTGCGTCTAAACGTTTTTGAGTAAACAAACGTGAAGTAAAGGATCGTTATGGAAAAGCAAAACAATGTGGAAAATCACTGATTTCAAGATATTGTACCATAATTAAAGTTACTCAAATTAAATGTAATCAAATTAAGTCATTCGGAATCACTTTAAATTCTAAATTTTTATTCTTAATAGATCCTGTAAAAACAAGTCTTTCTGAAGAAATTTTGAAAAACCTCAGTTTTATTACCTCTTTTCACTTAAATTTAAGGCCTTTGTCCCAGGAACCTTTTATAAAGCTTACAGTTAATGTCAAAAGTTAGTTATTTTTGTATGTAAAATTAAAGCAATAAAATCACCTCATTTTTTCTAACTAAAGTCACAAAACTGCCAGTTTACCTGCGCAAAGACAATGGTACAAACCATAGAGTTGTTAGACTAGAGGAGTCTTGACAATGACAATCTGTAAGGGGAAGTGTTTCTGGTCGAAGAAGATAAAGGTTGATTAATAAGATCTGCCTTCGTTTTCTGGTGTGTGCGTAATTGTTTGGTTTTTACTTCCATGCTCCGTAAGGAAATGGAAGTATGGTGATCGCGAAAAAATCGTGTTTGAGATAAGGGCCGATTCTGATTGTACTACCCTCAAAAAATGAAGAAAAGTAATTTTCCGCAAAGTGTGTGTGTGTGTTCTGTATGTTTTGTGTCAGTGTGTAGAATTTGTTCTATGGAGAACGATAACTACCGCAAAATCAAACAGAATCAAATATTTGTTTGTATATATGACCGAGTTTTAGAGGACTATTGACTTTGGTGAAGATTGGTTAAGGGGAAGGGGTAGTTTACCTGCAACGTTTTACGTTTTAACAAGAAGAAAGTAGTTAATTTTGATAAACAAAGAATCCTAAAAGAATGTAATAATAATCCACTGTAGAAAGGTAGATGAAATATCTATAAATGAAAAGGGTAGTTGAAGGGGGAGGTGTTAATCTTTTGTATTGATGTTATAAATTTATTCGACCGAAAACTTCAAAAATTTCAATAAAATATTAACAGTCGATATCGTTCCATGCTATGTAACCACGGATACGTAAACAAGATAATTTTTTTTTTTTTTCAGAAATTCACATATTACAAACGCTGGGCGGTATTCGCTTTCTTTCGCGTTGTTTAAATAAAAGATAATTTAATAAAATTGTTCTTTAAAATTATTAAAATATTAACAACTATGTACAATTCGTATTTTGATTATCTTTCTCAGAGTTTTTACCAAAAACATCCTGATATATTTAGTTTCATTCTGAGTGTAGCCTACATATTAAAAATAATTTTAAATTAATTAGAACATGGAAGTCTTGTATGGTTTTCCATACCGATTTTTTTAATGCTACAAATACCGACGTTATTTACGAAATGTTTTCTGTCATTTCTACAATCATTTGTAAGCCTTATTGTAAGACACGCAACTGGGTTACAAGTAGCACTAGTTTAAGTGCTTATGGCATTTCGCTGAAATTTTCAATACCTCTGGAGGAGGGAATTGATCCCCTGATCCCCCTCTAGTTTCGCCAGTGCCTGACGTGGTACAAGAAGAAGAAGAAGTCGGGCTAAGTAGGGCTACTGGAATCGGGCCGACGACGCTCGCTTAGTAACCGTATGCGCGTGGGTACATTTCGGTCAACTGGCACCCGAGTTAATGTAGCCTACGCCACTTTGTGGAAGGCGCGCGCGCGCGCACACACACACGCACACACACACAAACGCATCCTGTACGTAATGGACGTAGGTGAGACAAATAAACGTCTTAAGTTCGTTATTATGTGATTTTTTCTCGTTTTTGAACAACAAAATTTGGATATTGTTCTCGGAATAGAATCGCAGCTTCTGCGAATTCCCATAACGGTTACTGAGAATTTCCTAGCTGCAATTTTTGTTACGAAAACAACAACCGAATCATGTAGAGTACCTGACGACGATGGTCCGTTAAATGTTTTGCACACTTTGAGAAGCGGCGAAATTGAACGTTCCGAAAGTAGATTCGCGCCTGTCTATTCTGTGAAAACGCCTTAATGATTACGCGGAATTCTCTACGAAAAATGTTGACGAAAAATGTTGTTATAGCCTAATATTAATATAAAAAAAAGAATAAAACACTCGATACAGTGTTATAGTAGGGCTATATCCAAGCAGTGTCATCACGTAATTGAGTGTATTAACCATTAACTCAATCCCTAACCTCTCACTTCGGACTGCTTTAACATTGTTCAGCTTTTCGCTTCCACTCCCTTCTTGCAATTCGTTTTTGACCTGTGTTATCAAGAATATTATAATCCTAATCTAAACACACCGTTGCGTATTTTAAGGAATTTGCACTAGGCGGCACTAAACCAACCAATATGTGTATGTGTGTGTGTGTGTGTGATTTTTTATATAATATTGAAAATTATGTCATTTGAATTAGCTTGACCATGGTCATGTTCATTCTTTACTCGTGAAATTAACTGTAAAAACAGACACAAATGCTTTAGACATCAGAAAAATAAAAAAAAAACACCAAAAATACTCAAATGGATTCATTATAATTAATTATGTAACATTCAATAAGCACATTACAGTATGATGTGCACATTACTAGCCTGCTAAATGGAGGCCTGTTACAAATTCAAAGCCTTTATTACTGGTCTACTTAAAAATATATAAAATATTGTAATCACACACACACACACACACACTGAGATTGGCAAAAGTTTAAACACTATAAGTCTGTTTAATTTTAAATAATATTTTTAAAATGAAAAATGCATAAACATTTCATATTAAATTGCTTTACAACTAAATAAGTTAGTTAAGAAAGAAAAAGAAAAATATATGCTAGTAACAAAATATTTCCTTAATTCACATCAGAGGTACAAACTTAAAAAATAGAGTTTCTCACTTTTCGGTACCGGCACTAATAACCTGCCACTAGGCGGCACTAAGTCCTTCACTAAGCGGCACTAGTGCCGCCTAGTTTATTGCTTAAAATATGCTCTGAACACACACACACACACACACACACACACACACACACACACACACACACACACACACACACACACACACACACACACACACACAGTTTACAAGACAGCGCGCTAGAAACGATTTTCGTAAGACTTGGTATACGTATTCACACTTTTATCGTACGGATTTTGAGACTGGTCCTCGTAAAAGTATAGGGGCAAAACTGATTATTTTACTTAGTTTTTTTATTGTTATATTTCCATAATTTCCCGCCGAGGCGATCTGATTTAGATACGACTGTTCCCCCTCGCAAGGCGATGGCAAACCAGGGAGATGTATGCTGCCTAGTAAAAACCCTCCCCAACTATGCCGTTCGGATCCGGCGTTAAACTGTAGGTCCCATATACGTGTGAGAGACTCAGTAACACACACGCATTACGGGAATAAGGGGGAGGGTACAAACCAGTCGAAAGACTGAAGGACTCAACATAACATTTCCATAATAAGTAAAGGTTATACATTTTATATTTATACTGTTATTAATATTAATGATTGACAATTAATTCATTAATTATTAAGTAAGCAAACATTACATCAATCGGAATTTTTAATTGATACAAAATTGAGTATTTGTTAATTCGTGTAGAAACATCTGATAATACAGATGTGTTCTATGAAACATGCATCAGGTTAAAATAAAATGATAGAAAATAAAAACACTAGGAGAATAATAAGAAATTATAATTTGATTGTGTGTGCGTCTGTTGTGCTACTACTACTGTGTGCAGTAAAACAAAATGCTCATCAAAAATTTTGTTTTTAATTTTTCAGGGCATGCGCATATGATTCTCAATCTCGAGGCACGTAGCACATATAATAAAATAAAAGATTGGTTTACCATTTGTCTGATCTATTGGAGATACAACTCACTACACCTTTAGAACCCAACAACCTTTTTTGTAAGACTTGGTGTGCGTATTCACACTTTTATCCTACTGAATTTGAGATTCATCCTCTTAAAAATAGCGGCGCAAAAGTGAGGGGGTTCAAAAGTGTAAAAAATCGTAAGAGCCCATGTGCGGTATCAAGAATTTTAATTAAAACAGCAGACGTACTAGAGCACACTGGAAACTCTACAGCTACAGTACTGTTTACAAACATACCTTACAAACGTTTTGAAGACTGTCGAAAATTTACAAAGGGGTTTCAAAAGATAATCTTCTTCTTCTGATAGTTCCTATCCGTTTCGGAATTTCTCTACTGCTACACGGAATAAGTCAGTTGTATTCATGTCAAACCAGGTCCTTAAATTTCTCAGCCATGACATTCTCGGTCGCCCAACTCTTCTCTTTCCAAGTACTTTTCCATGTAGTATGGACTGCAATAAGTAAAATCTCTGTTCATTTCTCATGAGATGTCCCAGATACTGAAGCTTTCTTATCTTCACTGTGTTGATAACTTCTCTTTCTTTCTTCATCTTTCTAAGAACTTTAACATTAGTTACATGAAATTCTCAGTATTCTTCGGTAAAGCCACATTTCAAGGGTTCCAATTTTTTAGTTGTGGCTTTAGTCAAAGTCCAAGATTCTACACCGTAGAAGAAGACCAAGAATACGTAATAATAATTTTGATAATAAGATAGTAATTTTGTCAAATTATTAAAGACCCTGACTTCGTGTTTTAAAGTAAAATTTCCCATAATTTAACGCCAACCCCACACATGGACTTTACTTTCATTTTTGGCCTTTTACTTTCTTCTTCTTCTTCTTCTTCTTCTTCTTCTTCTTCTTCTTCTTCTTCTTTAGCACTACAGCCCACACTGAGCCCTGCCATCCAACACCACAATCTCCTCGAATGTCTCCTATCCATTGCCCTTTCAGTGTAATCCCTTACAGCCATTCGTCTTAGATGTTCCGGCACATCATCCAACCATTTATCCTAGGTCGGCCCCCTCTTTATGCTTTTATAGACTTGCGCCCTCAGATATTCTTTGGTTTTTTTGACCCGTGACACTCCTAAAGTTAGAAATGTTTCAAATTAAACACTACATTTCGATTTGGCTTAAAATCCCCTTTAGTCTGATACCTGGCATGGAATCTTGCAATTTCTCCAAAATTTCGAAAAAATTGTTAGTTCCTGATCTCCTGAAGTTTTCAGTTTTTCAAAACCGATCCTTCTGTTACGATTTTGGTTAAATCCTTTTTTATTTTTATTTTGTTAATATGGATTTTTGCGAATTTTTCAAAATCTTTGTCTTCAAAATTGTCGTCTCTTACGCCTCATGCATTTCTGAGAGGATCAATCTAAAATATCGGTATGAAGAACCATACATGACTTTCATGTTCTAAGATTTATAAATACTTAAAACCATTTACTTGAATTAGGTTCCATAATTTCTAACAAGTTAGGTGTGTTCCTTGTAAATCGAGTTTTATGTTCCTTGTAAATCGAGTTTTATGTTCCTTGTAAATCGAGTTTTATGTTGTAGCATGACAGATAATCCACTTAATAAAGATTACAATATTATCATAATTAAATATCAATTACATTAAATAGCAAGAAAAATTCAAATGAAAACAAATAAATATCAAAATAAAATACCACCGTAAAGGGAAAAAGTAAAAATAAAGAACCACAATGCAACAAAAATGTATAAAGAAAAATAAACCCCAAAAAACTAAAATGAAATAAGGATAATACCCAGGTAGGATAGGGGTAGGTAAGGAAGATACCCCGAACAAACCAACGGACATGAGAAAACAATGTTACCTTGAAGAAACCAAGAAAGAAGAATTTTGAAGAAACAAAATTGTAGGATGGGGGGACTACAAGATATACCCAAGGGAAACCTATTAAGAAGAATATAACAAACCCCGAAAGAGATTAAATGTCGCGGAAGAAAGTATGACACCCAAAACCTGATATTAATGTAAAATAGTTGTAAACAAAAGTGTTTAGTGTTGTAAGTAGAAGTGCACCCACTAAAGTTATTGTATAACGGAATAAACAAATCTTCATAATCCCTTATAACTAAGATTTTGGTCTTGGAATATTGTAAAACTCAATTAGAGATAAGATCCAAAAATATAAGTGAACAGGCGCAAGTTATTTCAGTGTATTATATAAACTTCAAGTAGAAGTGTGACTAATATTTCAACTAAGTACATGTGTACCATTAAACAACTTTAAAGTTTTCAATAACTACAGAAATAAAATTTTATAAGATATTCTTATGAAAACAATTACTAATGTTTCTAAGAAGGTGCCACTTTTTATCTAAAAACCTTCATTAAAATGTAAAGGATAAAGTGAGAGCAGGTGGTGAATAAATAATGTGACAGGGGATAAATCTTCAAATACCAAAATAAAAACAGATAAGACTACAACCAAAGTAAGTTTCAGAAAAAAATAAAGGGCTTGTTATAGTTATGTTAAAGCCCATGAACTCCATAATTCAATGTGGTGAGTAGAATATAAGATTTTGTTATAATTATAAAAATGTTTAATATGTCTAACAGTATTAATCCAGACTAAAATGTCTAAGTATGGATACAATACTCTTTTTATAAAATGTTTATTATATGTTATTAATAGTAGTTAAAACTAAGATGTCTGAATTTGAAGACCATATTGTTAATTTCAAATATTGTTTAGGTATTATGAGTATGAATACGATACTACATGTTCTATTAGTTAATTAAGGAGATTTTAATTAATATTGTATTAAAATAAGAAAGTCAGAAGGGGTATAAACCCAGTATTATTAAAAAAAAACATTATATGTAAAACCAGAAAAATCTACGCCAAATAGGAAACTCAAACACCCTTATAATTGTTAATTAAGTTAAATAAAACAGTTAAACTGATGGAATTTATATAAGGTGAATCAGTCACCAAATACTATGACTAAAACTGTACTTTAAAAGGATAGTGTAAAAAGATATATAAAATTATTGAAAAAATTGCAAATGTAATAACTAAAATTTCAGAGTGGGGAGTCATAGATTCATGAATTATATTTAAAAAGATAATCAATTGATAAAATTGCAAGAAATTAAGAAAAGATAAACATTTATGTCAATCTGAGATTTATTATAATCATAATTATAACATATAAAATGGCTAATATTTGGAGAAGAACAGGAAATAAAAGGTTGAGCCTACTTTTCCAAAATGAAAGACATATAGCATTTTTGATGAAAAACGTTGTAAAACTAGATTATTGGGTATCAAATTAAGCAGAAGGAATTAAAGAAACTAATTATGTATTAATTATTTCATGAAATTAATTAATAACCAAAATATATTCTGTGATATAATGTACTTTTTCTACATGTATCGGAAGCGATTAAAAATTGAAACAATACATTTCTAATATTAAATTGGCTAAGATTTTTAAGAAAACGAAGGAAGTAAGACAGTTCTTTATTAACGTTCGTAGAGTACAGTCGAGTGAGCTCTAGCTAAATAACAACCTATATCGAAACCATTAATGGCGTGTAAAAATTGAACCTAGCCTACAGTAAAATTTTGAGAATTTCAACAAAACAATTTTAAACCTTAAATTCAGTGAAAATTAACCACTACAAACATTTAATCAATTGAATACACAACCGAACTTAGTTAATTAACCATATGAACATCTAACACTAATAATTCCGAATAACTGAAACAAACTTTACGACACCAGTAACTTAACATTATCACACACATTTTGATCAAGTGAACAACAGAACATTGAACGAGAGATACTACAATAACACCAGAAATATTAATCACTACTGCGGTGACGAGGAAGCAGTGAAAAGGCAGCTTTATTGGAAGAAAATTTCAACACGACGAGTTCAGTTTTACATCAGCAGCTACGAAGCGGCCATTTTGACTCCCAGCATGCAAAGCTCACGCGACGACTAGTATTCGTCAACTCTTCATTGGTATAAAATTTCATTTTATAAACATTATATATTATCAACTAACTTTGTAATTTTTAAATTTTAAGCTTTTTTAATTGTAAATGTTATACTTTCTAACCTTACCCTTCTCTGACTATTAACTATAACCGTTCAAAGAACCTGAAAAATTAATATTAAATAACATATGTACCAACAATCGATCGCCCTGTGAACGAGTCGAGCATTATATGATAATCGATTTTAAATCGATACTTTTAAAACATTTGTTAATAAACTTTAGAATTTCTACATTTTGGTTTAAAATTTATTTATAAATTTAATAAATAGAGTTAGTGAACAACAGGACTACAAGAAAGGCGGCCATTACTCAAGTGGAAATAATACATACGAAGAAGAAGAAATACCGCTAATAGATCAGTGAATGAGACAATCCTGTTAACGCTGAATTTAATTCCAGTAAACCATAAGTGATATTAGTAACAAAATTGACACAAAGGAACTTAAAATTTTAACACCATACAATTACAAGAATTATTTACTAAATCATTACACATCAAAACAAAACTTTAAATTTTTTCAAAAATTAAATAACACAGTTATTTTTTATTTTGTAAACGAATAAAGAATTTAATTATTTCGTTACAAATTGGCGCTCACAACAGTGGGGCGTAAAACAAAATAAAGCAAACCCAGCAGAAGTCTTTATTTCGTTACAATGTTTGACAAATTAAAATGAAATATTTCCATAGAAGCTACTTCTTTGTTGTCGATAACGTAGTACATATATAAAAATTATCCCCTCCCCTTCAGTTACCATTTTCATTTATAGATATTTCATCTACCTTTCTGCAAAGGATTTTTATGACATTCGTTTCAGGATACTTAAATATTTATCAAAATTAACTACTTTACTCTTGTTAAAACGTAAAACGTTGCAGGAAAACTACCCCTTCTCCTTAACCGATCTTCACCAAACTCAATACGCTTTGAGTCCTCCACAACTCGGGCACATATGCAAAACATTATTTGATTCTGTTTCAATTTGCGGCAGTTGTCGTTTGCAATAGAAAAAATCTACACACAGACACATACACACAGAGAGTTTTTGGAAAATGACTCTTCTTCATGTTTTGAGGGTAGTACAATCAGAATCAGTCCTTATCTCGAACAAAATTTTTTTCGCGATCACCACACTTCCATTTCCTTACGGAAAATGGAAGTAAAAACAAGAGTGAACACAGAACATGGAACAAGAGTAAGAACATGGAAGTGAAAACAGGAGTGTGGCATAGGCGTGGTAAGTTTTATGAAAACACGTTGATACGTTCACAAGATAGAATATCGCGAGATATAGGCCTACACCAGATAGACAAATGTGTAACGTTCGAGTTTCATAAGTGAGAGCACGCCGCTTTGCTCGCTCAATTGTCATTATCATCATCATCATCATGGTCAGGGGGGAGTCCGGTCGAGTCGGCTTCATGCAAACAACAACAAAAAACAAGTGAAGACTAATCAACATTACTATGTTTAAAGTGGTCGAAGAACATGGGATAATATCCTGAAATCAGTCCCATTAAAATAAACGCTTATAACACAATAATGGGATACACTTATAATACGCGTTATTGAAACATTGTTTAGAAGATACTTATTGAGTGGATTGTTTTTTTTATATATTTCATCTATATTTAATATTTCAAACGTATACGCATATGCTGTGTAATAAACCTGTTTGCGCATTTAAAAAAGAGTTACTACTTTATTAGTTTACACAGCTGAAAAAAAGTAATGCAAAGTCTAAAATTAAGAGATTAACAAATTTCGTCAATTTTTTCAATCCTCTGGGGGAGGGTCCGGTCCCGTTCGCCCCCTTCCCGTAAATACGCCCCTGTCGAATGTACTGAAAAATATAATAAAGGTGTGTGAAAAACGAATGAAACATGTAAAATTAGGGAAGTTTGGAAACAAAAAAATAAAATTTTGCAAAACTGCGACGATACGATTTAGCTAGTCTAGACTCTACTGTACGCCAGTTAAACACAGACACTGACAGAAACACAACGACAGGGCAGATTCTTTTGGTACGAAATTGTCAGAAGAGTCAAAGTATGTAAGTGGTCAGAGGAATAAGTGCGACAACGAATAAATAAGAGATTTATTTAATCTCGTTTATTTTGTAATTTAATTTTCACGCAATGTTTATTTATTTTATATCTTCATGACTGTGAGATAAATGAATAAAAATTCAAAGCTGCTCATCAGATACTCATATTTTTAAGATTTCCTCATTATTCAAAACATCTATATATGATATTACAATTACATGATTGTATTGTCTATTTCGTTTTTTTGTACACGCCATACTCTTAGTGTTAGATTTATATAAAGGCTTCAAATGACATAAAGCAAGGAGAATTTTCCCATAAGAAACAATAGAAAAGGTACAGATAAGGTTCTAACGCACGAAATTTAACAAAATTTATTGATCCTTTTTCAAATTTTCATTTTTAAAAAAACCCTAAAGTATGTATCACTGTCAAGTAGAGGTAAAGACGGATGACCTCCCATTGTTCAACGACGTTAGATGTGGGAGGCAAGAAGAAACCACCATATTAAAGATCCTTATGGATATCTCAACAGGGAAAATTGGTCTCTTTAGTCTGGTAAGACAGCCAGTTTATGGGAGAATACCCAGACAGAAAATCGGGTTGGACGTTAAGCCTGAAGATGGCAGCCCCACCATACGTTTTACCCTGCGATATGCTAGTAACATAACCAGGGGACATATTCACTACTAAATTGCCTCAAATAAGGTTCTCAGGCACGTGGCAGCGTATACTCTCCATGATCATAGAAGAAATATTATGAGTATACTCGACAGGATCGCCCAGTATCGGCTGAATTGGTGGGAACATCTTTGCCGCATTCCCCAAACAACTATGGAACTATAACCCGAGGGGACGGAGAGGTGTGGAACGTCCGAGGAAGCGCTGGAGTGACCCGCTCTAATCTTTGCCTATTTGAGACCGGAACAAAACATTTTTGGTTTAATCCTTGAAGATGATGAAAAATCCCTAAAGCATCCTTTCATATGATGTTTGTTATGATATTACCTATAGGTATTCTGAAGATAGCTAGTTTTTAGCTATAATGATATGAAGACTAGTAAAGTGGCGGAAATGATAAAATATAGAATTATATGTAACGATTATATGTAAGATTAGTAGTGAACGAATGGGTATGGCTATGACGGGGTACTTACTAGAGGTCTCGAGTTCGATTCCCGGGCACACCATAAAAGCAAGGCGCGTTTTTCAGCTACCACGTCGGCTCAGCCTGGGGAGACGCAGTCCTGGCCACACCGTCTTTCTTGTACGCCGATCGGCTCAATAAAGTAGTACAGTCTACCTTTATAAAGGTTATCATTGTATAAACAGGTGTACAGTAATAGCCTAGCTCCTGGACTGCTTGGGCGGTAAATAAAGAGCCATTATTTGCGTACCATTCACACAATAGGTTCCCGAATTACGAAACTACTCATAGCCGAAGACGTATGAGAAGATCGTGGGAAACCCTTTAACGCCGGAACAGGCAACATACCGAAACGCTGTAATCATCATCATCTTCAAGGATTAAACCAAGGATGGTTTGTTCCGGTCTCAAATAGGCAAAGATTACAGCTGGTCACTCCAGCGCTTCCTCGGACGTCCCACACCTCTCCGTCCTCTCGTCTTATCGTTCCATAGATGTTTGGGGATGCGGCAGTCATCCATTCGGCAAAGATGTTCCCACCAATTCAGCCGATACTGGGCGATCCTGTCGAGTATACTCATAATATTCAGTTCCTGCTGTATATCTGTGTTTCTTCTATGATCATGGAGAGTATACCCTGCCATGTGCCTGAGAAATCTCATTCCAGCCGCTTGGATGCGACTGGCCTGGCCTTTCGTTAAAGTCCAATTCTCAGACCCATAAAGAAGTGTGGGAAGGGCCATCACCTTGTAGAATTTTAGGCGTGTTTCTTGCTGACTTAAGGGTTCGCCTGATGGTCCCGTACATAAGGTTGAACTTATGCAACTTATTCACGTCGTTGGTTGGATTATAAGACACACTGTAGCCCAGAGCTGCTAAATTGTTCCAGGACAGTACCATCTATAACAATTTTTGGTCGTACGGGATCAGTTCCAAGAAAAGTCATCACCTTGGTTTTAAGTATGAATATTTGCTTTGCAATCCAGAGTATATGCAGATTCGATTTAACAAATGTATACTCGATTTATGATGGGTATACATTTGTTAAACGCTGTAATGCGCAGTCAATTGGCTGCGCTTGATTCTGATTGACTGACGGTGATTTTCAGCTGACATCGTGAAAGTTTATTTAAGACTGTCCTTTTTGGGACCCCTCAGCCTTTGTCACCGTAGGCCTACTGTGGTTTACCGATGCACATCTTGTCAGTCGTTATACCGACTGTCGGTTACCGAAACGCGTGGTTATAACATCGATCAGAATGAGAATTACAGTAGACCACGGCCTTACAGCCAGGATAATAATTTCAATAATTATGACGTCGGCCGTGAAAGGCTAAGAAAAAAATGTAATGAATATTTATTTTTATCATTATTATAATACGACTCACTAGTCGGTATATTTAATAATAATTTTCAATTACAAGCTTCACTTAGTATGCCAACTATATAACAATATTTACGAAACTTAAAATATAAAATTTAAGTTGGTGATTCCTAATTTTTTGTTTGATATTATTGGAGTATCGTTGGTTATAAGCCTCACGTATGGAATGGTTTTAATTAAAGGTGTAGTCTTATTGAGTAACACCTCCCGTGGTAAGCGTCAATTAATGCAGTGGTTAAAATAATTACATACTTCAAATGGTTGATAAACGAATTGAGACATTATCGTTCATGAATTTATAGTTCATTTATAAATAATTGCACTTGACTTCTTCTTAACCTTGATCTAATTACTTACCTAACCTTAATTCAAAACCCATCAGTTCGGCGGGCAATGGGTGCTACCAACTGACTTCGTATGTAAACATAACCTTAACTCAAACCACTAAAATCATGTTGACTAAAGAAAATAATTCCATACTCCATTAATTTTGCTTAAATTCACTTTATTCATCGTATAATTCTTATTCTTTATCCCTTTTAAAATATTTAATTTGATTGTCGTTATTTTAAACAACAGGTTATGTTGGTTGAAACTCATATCTCAGGGTTGGCAATACGGTTTCATAAACCGTGTAGTGAACAAATTATCTAAGTTATTTAACTATAATTCGGGTTCTTTTAACTGCAGAATACGTAACAAAAATGTCGATTACTAATATAAAAACATCGTAATAGGAGAGTGATTACATAAAACTTAACAATGTCTTAACCTAATATAACAAAGTTCGTCTGACCAGACCACTGACGTCAATTTTGTAGGTTAGCGTATGGCTGATAGGTTACATAATTTTAACCTCAACTTCAAATAAAATACATTTAACAAGTGAAAAGTTACAGTATTAATAGTGTTTGTTGATTGGGTAGTGTTAGAAATAGTTCATATATGTTCAATAGGTTATAATTGCATTATAGTATAGTAGGATTATTCGAGTTAGTAAATTATAATAATCACTATACCTTCCTTAATTCTTTATATATATTTTTATATTCACTGTTAACCTTTTAATTTACATTCATTGCTTTAATAAACAATTTCACAACACTCGTTGCTCGCGGTTGAGTCACTTCGCGTCGTTAAGGTTAGAACGCCTTTGTTTACTTCCGGAACCGCAATAGGTTAGAGGTTACTGGTAAATTATCTTGTCGCAGAGCCGGTGTTCTGTACTGCACGAAAACTGATGAAGAACTCCTTTAGATTTGCGCGTCTCTCTCGCTGTTCTCGCTTGAGCCTTCGGGGGGGATTCTCGATGCAAGAGTTTTGATTGGTTGGAATGCAAAGAATTCCTTTATTAAATCGTCACCCCCGCGTTAACAAAACGATTTAATTCTTTTTTCAGCGTGGGTTTTTGGGAACGAGATTATCAAACCGACGCCAATCTTTTGATCAAAAATTATAAAAATAATTTACAATTGATCTATCTTTCCTATGCTACTTGTGATTACAAATATAATGTTACCATCACATGGCATTTGTTCTGCTAAACAATTTGACACCTCACAAGGCATAATTCTGTCTAATACAAACAAAGTTAATATTTTTAGCTTATGGCCTTCTACCATATTTTGTTTAAATATGTCCTTTTGATACATTATTGACATGTTGCTATTATACATATTGTGTACAATTAATACACAGTCTTCTGATATTATTATTTAGCATTATAAACATCCAATTTTGAATAAAACAGAATCTGTCTCTAGGCTCCATATTGCCTATTGTACCATGACCTAGTTTTGCTTCATACAATACCATTATTAAATTCTAAGGGTTTATAACACTTGATACTTAACTCTAATGAACAATACCAACTTTGGTTAACATCTTATTGCTCAAGACATGCCTTTTTCCTTGTATATTATCAATAATATAAGTTGAGTTCTTGTACAAGTAGGCAGCTTGTTAATTATTCTTATTACTATATTATACACATTTTATACTCCTCATATCTTACTCTTAATTACACATCTTATTTCTTTTTACGTTTTACCATTGCTTGTATTATTTTGACATCACCCATTATTTGCTTGTTTCATTTTCTGGTTAATTTACTAATGAAACATGCATCTTGGTGCAACAAGTCATTCTCATTAAAGATATTATTAGTGGTCCATTATTAGTGATAGTTATTATTTATTTTACTGACCAATAGTCAGTTCACTTATCACTTGTTATATTAATATTATTTAGATTCACTTATTATTGGTATTTTTGTTGTTTTTGAATGTACAAGATTAGTCTTTTATACCCTATCACATTTCATCATGTTAATATACAATAATACAATAATTACAACATCCTTGTGACCTAATCTTTGTTTTAGAATGGTCTATTTGTCTTCTAGTTTCATTTAGATATAACATATAATAGGTTTATAGTATATTTACTACATATTTTGTGTTTACAAGTGTGATTTCAGATTTTGTTAGGTTAGGTTGTCATATTTACCTTCACTGACTAAATTTAGTTCACATTCTTTGTCTTTATTATTTATTTTGATCACTTATTACCATTTATTAATAGTACTCTTTACTACTTGTAATTGTGATTACAATTATTCGTTTTTTTTTCTAGAATTCTAAGTACATTTTAAATTACAAAACAGTCCTGGTTCTGACATTCAGTTTGGCTGTTAGGTTTTGTTACATAAATGGTATAGTCTTAATGCCTGATACAACCTTATAATCTTATACTATACATTATTACAAATTTTATTATACTAATATATCCCTTCACTCTCCTAATCGGTTAGGTAACTTTCATTTTATGTCTAAGTTATAGTTATAGTCATGTCTTTTGGTATGTCTTGTCTGTCACTTTATTACTTATGCTTCTTACACAGTAGGATTCTATATTTTAATCTATTCATTCTTTAGATATGTTGTTCTTTATTTATGGGTGGTTGAGTTAGTTTAAACCCTTTTTACTTTATAAAATTAACTGTTTTTTTATTGCTTGCATTATTTCACCTACACCTAGTTGTAATACACCCTTCACTATTTATTTTAGGGTTGATCTGATTCAGTTCCCTGTATATTTTTATCTATTAATTGGAGCTTTTAGTACTGTATAATTTGGTGACGCTACATTATATGATACCAGTTTTTTCAAGAAATACATATATATATTCCGTTATGACAACATACCTTGCTATGTCTTTAGAATTAATGTAATAGGGCACTATCGCAAATTAGTTTTCTCTCTGCCCCTTCCCCCCTCCACCATCCACTCACTCTCTATCTTTCCGTCGAAATAGAAAACGTGTTTAAACCCGAAGTCAATGTTGTTCTTAGTAATGAAAGCTTTTACGGGAGCATATTTTGTATATATATATATATATATATATATATATATATTGTATATATTTTTACAGGAGCATAATATTCTGTATGGGAAATGTATTTGTATCATGAGTGATCTCAAGAGCAGTGGCGTTACTCGAAGCTGCTCTTGGGGGAGGAGGGGGTATGAGACTAGCTTGAAGAATGACTCCCCCCTCCACCAATTTTCTTAGAACAAATGATAAATTCAGAATTCTTCCCATACGATTTTATAAATACTTTTTAAATATTTTATAAAGTATAATGTGCATACCTTATACAGAATTTTATAAATTCTTTGCGTCTCAAATTTTCTGAGTAAACCAACGTGAAGTAATTGAAAAAATATAGAAAGTGCTGATTTCAAACTATTCTTCGTTGGTTAGTTGTTATTCAAATTAAATGTAAATAAATCTCACATCATTAAACAGCACTTCTGTTCTAAATTTGTATTCTTAATAAGTCTTGTGTAAATTATTCTTCCTTAAGATTTTTTGGAAAAAATCGGTTTTATTCCCCTTTCGAACACGTATTTTGTTCCAAGAATGTTTAAAGTAACTTACTATCCATATTGAAGTACATTATTTTTTAATGTAAAATCCATCAATAAAATCTTCTCGTTTTTCCGAATAAAGTCAAGACAGTGCTAGCTTTCCTGTGCAAAGACGTTGGTAAAACCATAGAGATATTGGACTAAAGAATCATGACGCAGACAACTCTGCCAAGGGCAAGTTTGTCTATGCGAAAAAGATAAAGTTAGATTAATAGGCTCTGCTTTCGTTTTCTGGCGTGTGAGTAATATTTTTTTTTCATCATCACATACGAAAGCTATTTATTAAATACTGAGTAACTGTCTAATTTACTGTGTAAATATTAACGGAAGTATTTCGTTCATCATCATCATCTACCTCAAGGATTAGGCTCATCCTGAACATGTCCGGGACCCACTTCGCTCTCGGCCGTCGTACATCCCTCTTCCCACCGGTCTAAGTGGGATCCAAAAAGCAGCCTCGGAAATGGTGTTGATACGAAAATGACCACAGCAAGTATTTTGTTAATTTACAAATATTGTAAATATTCTTTTTATTTCTAAAATTATTCCTACGCCTTATTCGTACACACGCAACTGGCTTAGAAATAGATACATACGTTAAACGATTATGCAATTTCGCAAAAAACGTTTAATAGCTCCCGGAGGGGCGGGGGGGAGGGATTAATTCCACCGTAGTTACTCAGAAGTGTTTGCAGGACTCGGAAACAATAGCTCTGGAAAGAACCAACTAAAGCATGTAGAGTATAGTTCCATAAATGTTAACACATTTTTGTGAATTTTTAGTTTGTTTTAATTTTTTTTTTATTTTCAAATATTTTTTTAAATATAAAAACATGTGGTAAAAGAATAATGAATGCTGGATATTTTTAAAATTAATTTATTGTGTACTCGTACTTTGTTCTGTTTTGTAGGTAGGCCTACTTGATAAAGGTGTAGTTTTAGGAAACTAAAAAAATAGGCAACTTTCTCCTATTGTTGTTAAAGATAAAAATATTTAATTTAAAAGTTGTTAATCTTGTCAACTTTTGTTAAATTTAATAATGTTAAATTTTTAATGTTTTACATTTAATGAAAATCTTTTTAACTTCAGTATATTTGAGCGCGCGCGCGTTTTAGTAATACAATTTATTGGTAATATTACGTGAAATTCAAGAGGTCATACTACAAGCATCAGATATTTGACTTATATTTTAAATTAAAAAAAAAAAAGAAATATCTGACGATGTGGTATGAACAATTGAAATCCGTATAACGTTATCAATAAAATATTTCTGTGTGTTAAAAAGTGTTAATTTATGTAAATTTTATATAGAAAGCTATTTATTGAATTATTTATTAGATTATTTATATTTTTCTTGTTAATAACTCTCGAAGTTTCTTGTACCAATTACATACTATTTTACACCAACAGAATATAACTAAATTTCTTCTGGAAATTTCCTTATAGAAGTTTATAGTCCACTTGATATAGGCCACTATTGTAAATTGGACACACACACGCGCGAAAATACATTTAGGCCTATTTAACAACTCACTTGTCAAGTTGAATTTATATCAAGTTGAATTAACAACTCACTTAAATTTACAATAATGAATAATATTATAATTTATATCAAGAATAATGAAAAAGTGTGTTGGCAATGTGTGAAATAATATAAGTAAATAAACAAGTGTGTGTGTGTGTGTGTGTGTGTGTGTGTGTGTGAAGTCGTAAAGAAAATGTGCACATCACATCAAATATGAAAGGATCTTTAGTTAATTAAAATACTTTGTTATGTACACTTTATTATTAATAAAATTATTTAATATTATAGTAGATTACGTATAACGGTCACGAATGTAAGGTTGGGGCTGCTCTAAAAAGAATTTAGTATGGGTTTAATATCGTAAAGTAACCTCTCTTTTCGTCTTCCTTCTTCTCGGCCTCTTCTTATTCTCTTTTCGTGTGGAAGAGATGCAAGTTGTATGCAAGTAGTTGTAGTAGTAGTAGTGGTAGTAGCGGAGCGGAGCGGTAGTGGTGGTGAGCGAAGAGAGAGGATAGATGATGAGGCGGAGTGTGGAGTGCAACGAGAAGAGAAGTAGGGGAATCGAACGCAAGTCGCGTGTTGCGAGAGACGGAGAGATTGAGACGGCGGTGGAAGGGGTAAAAACCCGAATGTACCCGAAATGCAGCGAGTTGCATCGTCGGCGACGTCGTTAAGTTGGGCAATGCAAGGCCCTTGTATTGGTGCATGGCGGCATCTATGCAGTTTTTCACAAGCGTGGCCGTTGCACATTTTGTGCATCGAACAACTCAAGGACAGAGAACACGCTTTGGCTCAGTTTAGTCTTGTGTTGAGCGCCCAATCATCCATACATCACACGGGCACCCCCTGTTTATACATACAAAAGTTTTGGGGATTTTATTTTTTTACTAAAAAATTTTTTTAGTACTTTTTAGTTGTTTTGTAAAATTCACAAATTAATTATAGAAACGAAAAAGAAATAAACCATACATCTTCGCGCATATACGGTGGACGAGCGAAACCGGACGAGGATTTTTTATTGTTATTGCAATAACCTCAAAGTATATGAAACAAATTGCGAAAAAGTTTTTTTTTACACGTCTAAACAATTGACATCTGTTATGTTCTGTGATACAAAGTGTTTTTGCAATAATAGTAATAATAGTATTGTTGACATTATTATTATTGCTATTATTAATAAGTGTTGTGTGAATTTTGTTTGAATATTTTTTTCTACTGAAAAAAACTACAGCAACTGAAAAATCATGGTCTGCGGTACAGTGCAACAAGCTGGATCTAACGTGAGTGAATTGTCATTATTTTATGTATATTCTGTGCAGTGTTTATGATGGTGTACAAAGCTTCTGTTAATTGTTGTCTTTCTTTTTCGAAAAGTTTTAACTTTTTATAACCTAATTAAGTCAACTATGATGGTGCATATACGTTGTTGCCCACTTCTAGCCTTGGCCTATTTAACTTAACTTCATTATTGTTGTGTTTATATCGACGCTACTTATTAAATTTTTAAATCGATTATTGCAATCTGTCGTTCTTAAAAAAAAAAAAAAACTTTATCTTAATGCAATTTTTCTTCGCTGATAACATTTTATCAATGTAACGACAATTCTTTTCGGCGTGGGTAGGTTGTTTCGTGTGCGTGTGTTCTCTTTATATTGTGTGCATTTTATTGTTGTGTGCATAATTCTTCAGTTTATCTGTGGATTTATTTCGGTCACGGAGTTGGTTCATTTGTGTCAAATTTTTGTGCGTTAGTTTATTTGTTGTGTTTTAAAAGTGTTAATTTGTTTTTGATGGTGCTAAAAGGTAGGCAAACAGCTGACATTGAAGTATGTGCTCATTATGTTATATAATCTAAACGTCATGTTTATATATATTAATAACATTTCAATATAAGGTTTGTTAGGAGTCATAACCTAATTTAATTTTGATTTTTCTCACGAAAAAATTAAGACGTAACATTTTAGTTTTCTTCATTCATTTGAAAAAGTTAAAATATAATTTTTCAAAATGTTTTATGTAATTGCTTAAATTTTTGGCCGTAAATTTTTTATTTTGTAAACCTTTAAACGGGAATCATAACCTATACAGTTTCAAGTTCACATAAACTGGTTCGACGTACCAAAATTAAACAAAAAAAAAAGGCTTCTTAAAACTTTATTTCTTGTTACAATAATAATATAAAATTCAAATTGTTCACAACAAAAATAATATCATTATTATTTTAGTTTGTTTTTTAACGTTTTGTTTGAATTTGGTATTTATTACACCTATCTTTTTGTTCAGCATATTGAAGAGTAAATATTTTTAGTGAACTCAAACCGGTTCGAAAATGTACGGAAAAGTAGTTTCGTATGAGATTTGTTTACATTGTTTATTTTTTGACCGTTTTCTTTAGCTAGGAAAACTTACCGAAACAACAACTAAATGCATTTTAAACAATTCGGAGCAACCGTCTGCGCTTGTGCTATTGCCAACACTAAGCCTATTGTAGATTATTATATTGCCTTTCTTATTTAAGCTAATTTTTATATATTCTAGTAACTTATTATAAGTATCAATTTGTACAAAAACATTTGCCATATATATATTTATAAAATATTAAAGAAAAGTATCGCCTGAAATTACGTTGTCATCAATAAATTAAAATTGATAATAACATCAATTACTTTCTTGGAAAAATAAGTTTACATTTAAATGCAGTAAATAAATAGCAAAACCTGCGTAACATAGTTATAATTATGTACCTGTAATATATATAACGTTTACATCGTTGATGAATCTAACATATGGTAGCTTTTCCGTTGGTAATAAGTTTGTTTTTTTAAATAAAATTAGTAAACTTGAATGTTTATGTTTAAAGACATTTATATTTCTGTTAATTTTGTCGTCGATCAAATGCAGACACGATTCTGAAAATTAAGTCTCGTGTTGTGTATCGTTAGCAAACTTACCTAACCTAAAAATAATATTTTAATTTATTTTCTACCTTAATCTGTCAGTTTTAACAAATTAGCCCTAATTAAAATTAAGCCTAATCATGTAATAGGCTTTGGTGTGATATTAAAATTTTTGTTCTACTTGAATTTTTAACAAATAACGTCTTCCACATATTATTTTAAATATTAATTAACATGAATATTGCCAACATTAATTGAACAAAATTTCAGTTAATTAAATGATAAAATTTTGAATTTGATAAGTAGCAATTTGGTTATATTAGATTAGCATTTTTTGTTTAATACAATACATTCGTCTTATATTTTGTCTGAAATTACGCAAGCCTATTTCAATTTAGTCTATAGGCCTATATTTCTGAACCAATTATGCTAATCAGACTATAAAGTAATAATATTATACAACTACATTAAAATTCAGGAGACAGTTTGTGGTGTTAAATTAACTTGCTATACAGTCAATGTCAGCAAATTTCCAGTGTTAATTTTACAAAGTATGTAGGTCTCAGAACCTCGGCGTGAATAGTGCTCCACACAAGTTTATACAAGATTTAACGTTCAAGTTTTTATTTTATAATACCATGTACGTTTGTTCATTTTTGTTATTTTGTAATACGTTTTTGTAAATTAATGTCACTTTTTCCGATTAACAAGAAAACCTGAGCACGCTTAGGTCTTATTTCCCTCGTTTTTTAGGTGACGCGTTTGTATGTTTTATTACCTTAAACATATAAATTTTATATGAATTGTATTATTCGAATAAAATAACATTTTTTCCTATAAATAGCGTATAACGGTACAAATAAATTGACTACTTTCTTAGGCGAATATTAAAACTTAAACGACTTACAAAATTGTAATACTTAGAACCATTCATTTTAGTAGGCCTATACAATTATTCTGTACCCTGAAAAAAGTCGCAGTTTTGACACAAACGTACATGCCGTGACAAGTTTATTGATGATATTGTGGCCTTAGATTTTATTGAATTTATTTTGTTTTTTGTTTTTTTTACTGGAATTGTTTGGCCTTTAGACATGTATGGCCAAAAAATAATTTTAAATAATTGATTGCTATTATTTAGCGTTGCATATTCGGATATTTACATAAACTAAACGCAATTGTTAATAGGCCTAACCTACAGCCTAGTAAATTACTTTCTTTTATTATAATTTAATAGGATTTTAGAGCACTACAGTAAATAAAATATACTATAGATTTAATTTAAGACTAAATAAGGTTTAAAAAGATGTACAGAAGTTTACCGAAGAAACGATAGAAAAAATCTTACAAACTTACAAAAAATAAATTAGTTTATAAAAAAAATTAAGTTTCGATGAAATAATGTCACCACTATAAGTGCTTCCACTTAACTTGGTATTTTATTGTTTATAATACGGCAATTATTATTTTGTGCAAATATTTAAGCAGATATTTGCTTCTTCGTTCGCGAAGATTTAGGCCTACATTGTCGTCTTTGTGCCGGTGTTTATTTATTACAAGGCAAAACTGAAAATATAATAAAATTTAAATGTAATTTGAAGAAACAAACTCACTTAATAAAATTATTATAATAGTAGGCCTATATAACAATAGAAACGGCATACAAAATAAACGTTTAAAAAGTCAAAAATAAACCCCTTAAAAAAATTACAAGTTGTTGCTTGAATTTGGGAAACTGTTGAATATTTAATTGTTGTCTGATCAAAAATTAAAATAAATCAACAAAAATACTGCGTGTGTATATTTATGTATAAAGGCCTACATAAATATGTATGAGTGTATTGTACATGTCTAGTAGTAAGTACACACGTAAAATTGATAATTTTCCATTGTATATTGTTAATTATAGTATTCAGTTTAATAAAGTTTAAATAAAAATTGTTAAAAGTGAAGTGACCGGTACATATAGGCCTAATGTAACTAGTTAGGTTTCAAAACGGCGTTATTGCAGATTCTGAGTATAGGCCCAATTGATTTTTCCTTTGTAAAAATTTTGGTGTTTACTTTTAACCGGCCCACGACGATTAGGCGAAACATTATCGGACTTTTGTATGTTTGTTTTACGTTTTATCGCCTAACAGGGAAATAATATTAAGGAACACATTTTTGCCATATCTTAATGTAACCTAGGCCTAAATGGTTTGCAGCATTTTCAACTCTATATTTTGCGTGAAAACTCTGCATCTCACAGTTATTGTATTTCGTGTTTACAAATGAATTATATTACATATAGAAAAATAGACAATATTATATTGTATTACATTATTCACATAGCAATGTTTCAGTCGAGTATTTTTGTATTTTCCTGCCAGAATATCAAATATCAAAAGAAAAATTAGTGGCGTTCCTCACGTAGGCCTATTTAAAACACGTTGGCACACACAAAATACATTATTATAATTCGTATTAAAGTTATAGGCATACAATAAGTTTATAAAGTTACTATATAACAATTCTACAATTATTAGTACATATTCAACACAATAATGATAAATGTTAATATTGTTATTGTAAATTTTAAAGAATGTAGTCGTTTAAGCGTGATTGTGGAGGCCTGTGTTCTTCCCTAAAACTATACGTTATATTAGATCGAGAATATTAGTTTTATACAAATACACCCTTTTTAAACAAATAGCTCAATAATATTAATGCAATTGAACAATATTTATACAATCGCCGCTATCTTGTGATTCAAATATTTTTTAAATCTCTATAGTGAATCGTTTAATTTACCATTATATTATAGGCCTATATTTTGCGACGAACTGAATTAAACATTTTTTTGAACAAAGTACTTTCATAAGGGATTATCAACTGTTTCAAAGAACGTTTATTGTTAGAAGACCACTGGTTTTCTTTGCACTAAGTTAGTATACATGTTGGCCTAACCTATCGCTTTTTTGTACAGCCTTGCAAACTGCAGATTTTCTGCCAAAAATGTCAGAATAACTGTCAAAACCTTTCTCATTTTTAATTTTTGTAATTTGGAGAGGGAGCACTTTTTATTTTTTTTATTTTAAAATCCTGCCTAAAAAAAATTATAGTAGAAATTATTGGTATATTAGTCAGTATACAGTGAAGAAAAACACTATTGTAAATAGTAATTGGAGTTTATGACGTAAATAACCTCATTTCATATTGTGTACGCTCAAAGAATTTGTAACAATTCCGAAACACTGTTTTACTGTTCAGAATAAAATGTTGTGCCGTTAACAGTTTTCCGTGTTGTTAACAACACATTGAAACGTCTTATCAGAACGGAATGTTGGTGTTACAATTTTAAATGGTCGTTAGACACAACAGATATAAGTTTTAAAGCAACGTTAAGGGTTACAGTTCCATATCCAGATTGGTACTACAGTCTTTGCGGTATTTTATTATGTCATGCCGTTAGTATTAAAGACGGAATTAGTTTAAATAAATGTGACGGTTATTGATTTCTTTAAAATTTGAGGGAACGGATGTTACAGTGATTTCTTAAAAAAAAAAAAACATGTTTTTACTTCTGTAGGCCACATTCAGGCCAATAAGTTTAAACATAAAAATACATTAACGTAAACACTGCTTTATCACTCCAATTGCCAAACATTAGGCTTTTGTTCTGTTTGTCGATGATACTAGTTTGGGGGGAGGGTATCGAATGCATGGACGTTATTTTTTTGTTCATACGCCCGATCATTACTGGCAGTACTGCAAAGTACCATGTCTCTGTTCTATAGCAGTATTTATTCCATTAACAGACCATTACGAAAGCGTCTTACTGATGCATATAAACGAATTTTACAAGTTGTGGAGGGTACCGAACACGTGGATGATCATGCTTGTAATTATAAAGTTTCATTAATAATCGATTTTAATTCAGTTTGTTGTCAGTAAATTCTCCTAGTATTAGGTATAATGAAGGCATAGGTGTTTTCTCTTATATCATAAATGTGTTAAGCTTAACTACTATTTTTCCGTCAGATTAATGTAGACCTACCAAATCTCAGTTCTTTAGAAATAGGCTACGTATTGTATTGATAGACTATCGTGGAAGCATCACTCTTGTGCATGCGTTTGTGTTCATTTGTTGGCACAAATAAGAATTTCTTAAAATTCTCTCCTAATGTCACTTACAAAATATGACTCTGTTTCAAAATTATTTCTACAGTTATTCTAAAGATATGATAAAACACAATTATAACTGCTAAGGCTTTTGATTTTACGTAGTTTGTTATTAACGAATTTTTTAATAGTTTTTTTTTTTTTTTGGGAGGGTATCGAATGTATGTACGTTTTTTAAACATGGCTGCCTATGCTCAATGATTATTGATATTATTGTAACGTACCAAGTGTTAATTCTTTAGCAGTATGCGTAGAATAACAGTCTACTCTAAATTCGTCGCTCTTATGCATATGTCTATGTTATTAGCTTATTCTTAAGAAGTATAAATAAATACGTCTTAAAAGTTTCAGAGTGTCAATAATATGCGACGATCTGTGTCAAACAATATTTCTATTGTTATCTTAAAGTATTTAAAAAAAAAAAAAACAATTAAAACTACGACTTTCGACAGTGAAGGTAGGTCCGAGTAAACGAATTGATTTACACTGCAGAATCTTACCTTTGCTTAGTACGTGTAGTTTGTGTTAAGAAATTGTGTTTACTGAATGGTTTGTATCAGTGTGAAAACAGGTTTTTGGGTAGTGTAGTCATCCGGTGATGGGCTAATTTCTATCGTTTCAGTCGAGAAAATTGTGTCTGGTAACTGTCTCGACTATCATATGATTATCATGTTATATTCAGGCATTTCGGCCTCACCTCTGGAGGCCATCTTCAGTGAAACGGTTTTGAAACGACTGACAAGGTGTGCGTCAGTATACCACAAAACTGTGGCAAAGGCTAATTGGTCCCCCAAAAAAAGACCGTCTTATAACATAAACTATTAGAGCTGCACGATGCCAGCTGAAAACCACCATCGGCCAATCAGAAACAATCGCAACGCTATAGGTCGAGCAGCACAGGATGCCAAACTCTATGTAATGCGACGTTTATATAAGTTTATATAAGACAGTCCTTTTTTGGACCACTTAGGCTATGCCACAGTACTGTGGTTTTACTGAAGCACACCTTGTCAGTCGTTTCAGAACCGTTTCATTGAAGATGGCCTCCAGACATAGGCCGAAAGTCTGATTATAACATCGATCAGCATGATAATCTTAGTAGACCACGGCTTTACAGCCCGGACATCAATTTGAATTATTATGAATGATTGTGTCGATTACGTTTGTGAAACCGAAATCCATATTGTGTGTGTTTAGAATGTTGTGAAACAGAGTTTTCTTAATTTCCTTTATTGTACAATCACGTATGCGTCCATTAATTATCGTTCTTAACAATTCAGATGTTAGGCCAGTGTCTGTGATTTAAGTAGCCCGTTTTCTGTTCTTTATGTTTTCTATACTTCTACTCGGGCGATGAAGCCGTCTATACACTGTAAACTAGTGTTTTTGTTAATGCGTGTGTATGCGTTTTGGAAATGGCCGCAGTCTTTCCATGTAACAGTTTTCAAGAATAACTTCAAAACCGTCGTATTACTAAAACTTTTTAAATTAATAACAATCGGACTGTTCCATACAATTATTAACAAAAAATTGTATGGTAAAACAGATTTACAAAAAATCTATAAACGTCATTTCAGTAAGTGTCACATGTCACCCATTATCACTGGAGTCACAGATTAAGGTTTGTCTTACTGTACCTTGTTTTATAACTATTGACCTGAAGACGACAACTACCAGGGTAGTCGAAACGTTGCTTTTTCTTTCAGAAACATGAGAAAGATAATCAATGAAGGCAAACGTCCGTTTCTTAAATAAATATTGCAACACTGCTGACGATTTTCAGCTTTTTTGTGTCTGCAACATAAACAGTGAGTCACTGGTTTTCCAAACGTATGTAATTCCTATTTCAACGCATAGTACCTTCATTGAATGGGCAAAGGGAGTTTCCAGTTTTGAATCGACAGTTTGGCATTTGTCTGGCTGTCTATCTGTATGCCTCACGATAACATTTTTATTATTATTATTTTCGCTGTACAATGTTTACACATTTTCCGGAACCAAAGATTACAGAAGTGATTGAATTCTCAGCTTCCACTACTGTTTGTCCATCCAAAGATCTTCAATTCCTCGTTCCCTCAATATAGTCTGAATTTCTTCTATCCAGGTGGTAGGTGGTCTTCCTCTTTTCTTTCTTCCTGGTGGGGTCCATTCCATAACTCTGCTTGGCATTCTATCTTTCCTGTGCCATTCTTTTTGTGCGCCCATACCATTGTATTTTTTGTTTGTTTGGATAAAATCAACAATTCCATTTTTCAGATTCATTCTGTCCTTAATGAGTTTATTTCTAATTTTCTCACGTCTGGATAGTCTTGCCGAACGTCTCCAAAAGTCCATCTCTGCTGTCATTAATCTTGTTCTTGTCTGTTTATTAGTAGTCCAAACTTTTGAGCCGTAAGTCATGTTACTTCTAACAATGGTTATAAATATTTTGGTTTTAGTTTCTGTTGTAATTTGTTTATCGCACAGGCCTCACGATAACATTTGAATGCATCGTGAGAACCGATTCTCGTGAAACGTGGCATGCGTGTCCACTCAACAACAGAACGTTTAGATTGATTCTCACTATCGATCCAGGAGGGCGAAAGGTATGGGATAAAAGGGGCGAAAGGGGATAAAAATTGTAAAAATCGGAGTAAGCCCAGATAGGGTATCAGATTCAAGGAAATTTTAACTAACATCTAAACGTAGTGTTTAAATTTTTGAAATTAAAACAAAAATTGAAACCCCAGAGCCCAAGAAGGAGATAAAAATGTCAAACTAAAAGAAATTGTAATACAAATCTGAATGTTTCCAATTTTTAGTGTTCATTGTATTGTTGTATGGTCTACAATTGGCATTTCTTATTAAAAAATTATCTATTAACAAAATTTGTCTAATAATGAATGTCATCGTCCACCGTGCCTCTACAACCCTTGGTGGGTCTTGGCCCGCTCAAGAGTCGATTCTATTCCTCCCTATTGCGTACCCTGGCTTGCCAGTTTCTTATGTTCAGCTTTCCGAGGTCCTCCTCTATCTGGTCTTTGAATCTACTTCGGGGTCTTTCCCTTTTTCTACTACCCATTGGTTTCTGATAGAAAATATGTTTCGTAGGCTGTCCTTCCTCCATTCTCTCTATTTGTCCACCCCAAATTATCCTGACAATAATAAATGTACTTTGTTCAAAATGGTGAGCGAGTTCTGCTGCTCATGGAGCATACTAATTGATATAAAGTGTTTTCTTCTTCACTACATGGCTCGGGCTACAGCCCGTTCTGACTTCACAGAGTCTCTGACCATTTTTTCCAGGGTCGTCTTCCACGATCTCTCGTTCCCACTGGCCTATACTCAAACGCTTGTTTAGGAATACGCGTGTCTACCATGCGTTCCACATGGGACTTCCCATTCTGCCTGTATTCCTTTATTCTCTCCAGAACCGACTGTAACTTCAGGTATTTTCTTATGTCGTCGTTTCGTAGACGACCTCTCAAACTACAAATATCCCTTAACTGCTCTTAAAAAAAATTTAATTTCCGAGGCCTGAGTTTTTGAAATACATTTTTGCAGGAGAGTCCATGTTTCACATCCATTACATTAAAGTCGGCACAGCCACGACCTTATAAAATTTTGGCTTTTATAAAACACTCCGTTTTATTCTTCAGTAATCGTCTTGTCGTACCACAGGTATAACTAAACGTGGTCTACTGTAGACCATAGTAAAAATAAGGCTTATAAATCATCATCATCACTTAATGGATAGTATTTCTCCTGTTCCGGTCGCATGACTCCAGCCAACTTGTGTCCGGCCAGCCTACAGATCTTCTTCCAACCGGCTCATACCCATAAGCCAACTTCGGAAAGCGGGTATTGTCCATTCTTTCTAGATGTTGTTTCCGGCAATTTCTATAATTCTGAATGAGTTCATTTAGAGAAACTATTATCAGGTTCTCGTCTAATATACTCGTTTCTTATATGATCTCTTGCACATTGGAAAGACCAGGCTTTTGTGTCGGGATCGTAGCCATATACTCACGATTCATCTCCATTTAAGACTTTGAGTCTCACACCGAGTTTTACGGCTAACTGAATAGTCGACTACATGAATGAGTAGGGCTACTCACGCACGCGCGAGTCAAAAAATTGCGTCCGATCGACTACATTGTTACATTGCAACTACACAACTTACTGTCGTGATACACAAAGCAGTCGGGTACTTTACGGTCAGACTTCGTACAAAAACCTGATCAAAATTGATGTAGTTAACGAATAAATAAGAAAACAAAAGATTTTCAATATATAAACAGAGATGCGCCCTAGCTTGATGACTCACCCCTCCAAACTTGACGAATAACCCCCTCCCCTCAAGGAAAAGGTATTTAAAATTTAAAGAAAATGTCATTTGTAATAAGCGTTTTATTAAACATAAGCTAAAGCTAAAAATAGTACAGTTTGCAAATAAAGTCTCATTTGAAATTAAACAAACAAATAAATAAAAAATCGAAGAAAGCAGATCTTCAAATATCTGTGGGGGAAGATCTTTATCTTTAGTCAACATCAAGTTGGATTAAAGAAGTCCAAAAGGATTTAGAAAAAAATAATATACACGCAGAAGAAGCAATTGAAAGAGAAGTTTTTCGGGCAAAAGGTTAAAAATGAAAGGAGTCTAGGGTAGGAGAGAGAAAAACGCAGGTTCAAAGTGGACAGAAGACAGGAAGAATAGGCACAGTGAAAAGATCAAAGAATATTGGAGAAAAAGAAAAGAACAAAGAATAAAGAATTGAAATGTGGTCCTTAGATGGCCGATACACACAAAAAATCGAAAGAAATTAATACATGTAAGACAATATTTTAAAGCAATGGAACAAACTATCAACATAGTGTATTGAAAAGAAAAAAATGAAAAAAATAATATGTCTGATGAAATCCTAGTTGCTTTGGTTTATATTGGGCACAGTAACTTCTTTTTCTGCGATGACGATAAAGAAAAGGCATCAATTATTTCTTCATTAGGAATCGGCTCTAATAAGTCTTTCTCTGAAGCTAGAACCGTAAGGTACGAAAGCCATGCGTTTCCCATTGCAGACCTGAGCCTGATTTTTATTATTTTCACTTGGCTCATAGCTCTTTCAACCGAACAACTCTTACGGCCAAAGATAGGAAAGCTGCATATACAATTTTCAGTCTCTTAAAGCTATGATTGCTTCCATTCTTTACCAACAGACCATGAACTTTTATAAAAATTCAATTTTTTATTGCAACGTAATTATAATTTTTCATACTTTCCCGGAGTTTTTGTCAACTCCCCTCCCAAAATTTCAATGACGCAGCCTTCGTCACGACACTCCCTGTGGACATCCCTGATATAATCGTTTTTTACATTCCTGTGATAATGGTGACCAATAGAGGTGTCCAACCCAATGTAGACCTACAGAGTAAAGAAAACAATATAAACCTACACTTATAGAGAAACAAGTTTCTATAATGAAATAAAGAATTTGGTATTTGTTGTGGATCGACATATAATAACTGTTATTATGTAAAAAAAAGTTATTATAACACATATTGCTTATTAGGAAATGTAACAAGGCGGGAAAAATGGTTGTTTATGTTATCGCTTATCACATTTACCGTAGTTTGGCCTGAAGATGTCTACTGTCGATAGCGTTTCTTCAGTACGGAAACTTACGCTAAATTTAGTGGCTGCTGCTGTTTTCCTGAATAAGTAATACAAACGTGGCGCATGATGGATGGGTTCCAACTTTCAGTGGCGTATCTAGAATTTAGTTTTTTGAGTGTGGGTCCTGGGTCGGGGAAAATTCATACAAAAAAGAAAAAACAAGTTAAATTTAGTGTATATCCTACACAATACTTTTATCATTCTTATAAGCACACAACGAACCAGAGTATTATCTTAATATCTGATTTCAAAATGTTCTATCCTGATTAACTGTTATTCAAAGATAATATACTCAGTGGCGTACCTAAGCCACTGGAGGCCGGGGGGGCGGATTTGTTTCTTAGGCCCCCTTTCCCATAAAACGGGTGTTTATAATCGTATTTATCTTTAAGTAATACATAGCAAAAACACTTTACTGTTGTATATGTATTGTCTAATTACTGCATTGTTAGATATAGTTAGGAAACTTTATAAGAAGCTGTAGTAATGATTCAGGAAGCTGCCGCTAGGGTGTTGACGCTTCATGGTAGTATTCCTGGAAATATTACAATAAACTATAAGTTAATACTAGAATAAGTTTAGGACAGTTGGTCGAAAAAACAGGACAAGGAAAATTTAGTACAGGGGGGATTGTGCCTCATATACGAACATCTCCTAGTGTTGCGTTTCAAGACGTGACAATAGAACATTTGGAAATAAATTAAAAAATTTACCAAAAACTCAATTTTCCAAATCTCGAGGCCCCCTACTTAGTGGAGCCTGGGGCGGTCAACCCCCCCCCTCGCCGCTTAGTGCTTAGTCCGCTACCGGATGCACTTCATGTCGTTAGGAATAACTTTAATTCTAAATTTTTATTCTTAATAAACCTTGTGAAAATGAGTGTTTCTGAAGACATTTTGAGAAATATCAGTTTTGTTACCGTTTTGCACTTTTATTTAAAGAATTTGTCTCATGAATGTTCTAAAAAACTTTCTTTCTATTGAAGTACTTTATTTTGTATGTAAAATCTAAGAGTAAAGCCTTCTAATTTTTGCCGAATTACAGTCAAGAACTGCTAGTTTACCTGTGCAAAGTGGACGGTTCAAACCATAGAGAGATTTAGACTAGACGGGACGTGCCATGTGAAAGGAATTGTGTCTGGGCGAAAAACATAAAAGTAAATTAATATCTTTCCGTTTGCATGATTGTTTTTAAGGCTTGCAAATACTTACGTGTTAATAAATGGTAAGTGACTGTCATTATTAAGAAATCTCTAACTTTGACATAAAAAAATTAAGAAATTTTTTATTATTTTTTATTAGCGTTTTCAAATACTGTAATTCTTATTATTTCTACAATTATTTATAAGCCTTATTTTAATACACGCAACTGGCTTAGAAATACGTCTACGTTAAGTGACTATGGAATTTCGCTGAAATTTTCAATAGCTATAGGAGGGGTATTGATCCCCTGATCCCCTTGGAATGCTCCCACTGCCTGACATGGTTCAAGGAGAAGAAGAAGAAGAAGTCGGGCTTTATTTTATTAATTTACAAATATTGTAGTTCCTTTTAGTTCAACAATTATTTACAGGCCTTACTTTTTTTCACCACGCAAGTGACTTACAAGTTAGTAGGCTACGTTAATTTATTATGAAATTTTGCAAACATTTGTAATTGCTCTGGGGGGTGGATCCATCCAGGGTCATAGTTTTTGTGGTATCATTCATGCGATATTTTATTTTAGCTGAACAGAAACCTCATAAAGTTGATTTTCCAATAGTAGAAAGTACTGTTTTAATTATTATTATTCGGCGCACATTTCACATTATAGCACTGGACAATGGGTATTGTTGCGTCAACAACGCTCTCTGGCGGCGGGCAGCGGTAACGGTATTCACCAAACCGTTTAGGGTCGTGTTAACAAAGTTTGGTTAAACTGTGTGTGTATAATCACATGTGGGGGGGATTTGGATCGGGGGGGAGAGGGACGCTGTGCCTGTGTTCAACAAGTGTCGCTCGTTGGTGGTGGATGAAATCGGATCGGCTTCACACACACACACACACACACACACACACACACACACACAGCGCGCTGCCCAGTATTAAATTAATTCGCCACAAAAATCACGTAGCCTATACGGCCTACTGTTGCAATGCTCAAACGTCATATTGCTGTTAAAAACGTTAAAATGATTGTTGGTTGTTGCCAGCGATTCTGTAATAATTACGGTACAGATCACAAGACTTGAATTAAAATAATTAATCATTCAAAGTAATAAAATTTAGAATAAAAATAAAACGATAATAATAAAATAATTATTAAGTAATCATGTGTGGAGTGGAAACAATGTTCTTTCAAAATTTGGAACCTCTTCTTAAAATTGAACGAAGACTTCTTCGGAAAACTTATGGCCCCAAGAAAACCGAAGATGGGTACAGGCATAGACCCAAAGAAGATGTGTACAGGGATCTGGAAGATTTGGAAACGGCTTTCCGATGGAAACGGCTTTCCGAAGGAAACGACTGAGATTCCTTGGACATATGGTTCGGATGGATCGGTCCAGGTTAAATAAACATAAATAAAATAAAATAAACCTCCGCTCAACAGTCCGTTAAGGACCAAGGCGTACCGCGCGGCTTTTGTGTTAGTGTGACGGTGTATGGCTAGTACTACGCGCCACCAGCCCGCTAGTTGCGGTGTTCACAGCCAGGAGGCGGCGCTGTTATCTCAGCGCCTACTCAGTTTGCCTCACGACGCTGAGTGCACGCCGTACGGAACCTCCGCCGGGAATTGAACCCGGGACCACGAGCGCATCTAAATAAACATATTTTCAACTATATTTGGCAACTTTCCAGTCGGAACGGATACACCAAACAACTCAAGGAGGAAATGATGATACTGGGTATCTCTTTGAAATGATTGTATGGATAGAAATACATACAGAAACAAAATTTAAAATCTTGAGGTTCTCTGCGGCGAGAAGAAGACGAGAAAGGGGTGGGCAGTGGAAAGGAAGGCGGCGCATAGTGTGTGAATGAGGGCCTTCTGGCAGGAGAAGAAAAGGAAATGATATTCGCGTGGTCCACTGCTGGCCTTGTTTGTGTGAAAAAAAATTATTAAATTCGAATTTATAAATCGATGGAGCAGCTGAGGAAACTAAAAATAAAAGAAAGTGATGAAAAGTTTTTTAACGAGGTTCGTCGGTTAATTGGAGATGATTTAAAAATAATCATATGGACGTTTCGACAATTATATTATGTCACCATGATCATCTCCACATCACGGCATAGGCAAGATACTGTCCTTGTAATAGAGTAACCGTGGTGCTGTCTGTTCGTCCTTCAAAGACCCTCCAGCCATCTCTTCATGGGTCTACCCACACACCTGTGTCCTATAGGTTTGTATTTCCAGACTTGTTTGGCCAGTCTGGAATCTGACATTGTTTATAAGTGTTCTTTGTTTATAATCTTTTAATATTTTTCATTCTGGGTGAAATTCAACTTGAATTATATTATCTAAATTATAAAATTATTGGCTAAGCACACGAGAACGAATTGTATATAGCGTTCACCGCTTCTCTCGCCTTTACTGATCAACATCGTCAGACTGATGTAAACGTGAATACCGGCGGCGCCCGGTTACTAATCCAGAGGTCTCGGATTCGATTCCCAGGCGCGGGTAGTTAGCCTGAAGAGATGAGTACCCGGTATATCGTTCTGAAGGCAGTAATGGAAGGATAAAGCTACGCTAGATTTATAACAATGGCAGTCATGACCGGAGTCAACACTTCTTCTTCTTCTTCTTCTTCTTCTTCTTCTTCTTCTTCTTCTTCTTCTTCGTGTCCTCCTACTTCTTCTTCTTGTCCTCCTACTTCTCTCCTCCTCCTCCTCCTCCTCCTCCTCCTCCTCCTCCTCCTCCTCCTCCTCCTCCTCCTCCTCCTTCTTCTTTTTCTTCTTCTTCTTCTTCTTCTTCTTCTTCTTCTTCTTCTTCTTCTTCTTCTTCTTCTTCTTCGACGAAGCCTCTTCAACGATTTTTGTCCATCGAGCTCTCTCATTGCATAGTCTTCTCCATTCTTGTATCCCCATATTTTTCAGATCCTCATCAACATCCTCGATTCATCTCTCTTCCTTCGGTTTCCTCTTGATCTCCTGTCCACTGGTCTCCATTCTAGAATTTTTCTGTAAATTCTGTGCTGTTCCATACTCATGGTGTGTTCCAGTCAGACTATCCTTCTACTCTTTATAAACCTTACTATGTCAGCTTCGTGTGTTAGATTATTATTTATCTCTTGATTCCTTCGTATTCTCCATAAGCCGTTGTTATTTTGCACTGGTCCAAAAGCTTGTCACAGTATCTTTTGTTCAAACATTTCGAAATACTGTTTGTCTTTTTGTGTTCAATATCCATGTTTCACAAGCACAATTACAACAGGTGGTCTAATAATAATTTTTTTGTATAGTTTTAATTTGAATGAATGTACAGTGCTTTCGACTTTATTATTTTTGGAGTAGGCGTAGTAACATCAGTTACCCACTAAGGTTTCTCGTCCGGATATCATTGCTTGATGTGTTAGTGTAGTTTATTTGTGAGCCTAGGTAGGAAAATTCTCTTGCGTGTTCAAATTCATGACTTTCGAATTTTAGAGGTTAATCAACTTTACTAAGACTATTATAAACCGGGCTGTGGTAGACTGCTTAAATTTTCGTCTCTAAACGTTTCGGGCACGCCTTCGGAGGCCGAAAGAAACCGTTCATTAGAAAGAAAACGATCGCAAGGAGACAGGCGCCAAACACGAACACCTCACAGTTGAGGAGTAATAAGCAATAACTTAAGTGTCTAAATCCGATTTGCGATTGGCTCGCTTAGGACAGCTGAAGTTATCCAGGGAATCTAATTTCCGACTTTGCTTATTGCTTATTCCTAAACTGTGAGGTGCGTTCGGACTGTCGTCCTCGCGAACGTAATCTTTCTTATTGAAGATGACCTTCGGAGGTGTGACCGAAACGTTTAAGCAGACGAAAATTTAAACAATCGATCACAGCCCAAATCGAAACATGCAAACAGATAATTACTGTTAGCGTATAGATACGCGCGCGCGCGCGCGTGTGTGATTTAATCACAATACGTACGAAACATGTGTCGCTGTGAGGAAAAATACACGATGTAGATAAAATTACGACAGTCAAAAATCAGTATCGATATCAGTAGCGCTCACGTTTCCTTGTTTTTCATTACTCATGCACGGATTTTTGGCCGCGTAATAACAGTGTTCTTCATTATTATTATTATTGTTCTTTGTTAATGACTTTTGTGTACTATTGTTTCCACTTCGAATCGGATTATTAAGTGACCAACGACGTACATTTATCGACAAATGTGAAAATGTCTCTTGGGAACAATGCAGTGAGTAACTTCTGTTGTTGTGCAAGATTTCCTTATTATATTTTATAACACTTTGGTATCTAAATAGAAACTAATACTGTATGTGTATCAGTGGCGTATCTAGAATTTGGTCTGGGGGGTCCGGTCGAGTCGGCTTTGTACAAAATAAAAAGCAAGTTAAGACTAATCAATATTACAATCTTCAAAGTGGCTGAAAAACTGTAATAACATACTGAAATCAATCCAATTAAAGTAATAACATAATAAAAATAGGCGTCATTGAAACATTGTTTACAAGATGTTACTGACTTAACTGTTTTTCCTATATTTCATATTTCAAACGTACGCGCGAATGCTGTGCAATAAACTTGTTTGTAGAGCTATATTAAAAAAAGGGTTACTACTGTAAAAAAAGGGTTGTTACTGTATTGGGAAATTAATAAAACAGCTTGAAAATTAAGAGATTAATAAAAATTTTTGTCAACCTCGGCCCTCTGTGGAGGGACCGTGGTCAGTTGCGACCCAGGTGCGAATTGAACCCTGTCAGTTGCGATCAATTGCATTTTCATGTTATTAAATAATATAGAAATTACCATTATAGTTATATTCATTCCTAGCCTAAACTAACATAACCTAACCCGACCTAACCTAACCTAACCCGACGACCTAACCTAACCTAACCGAACCTAACGTAACAAAAACATTGGAAGAAAGATGTTACTCGCACAAATGAAAAGTTGCAGAATTAAAATCTCGTCGAAGTTTCGAATAGGAACGTTTCTAAATGACAGATTCGGTCAGTAAATGAAAGTGGTGGGGGTGGGGGTGGGGGTGGGGGCGCGTAAAAATTGGTAAAAACGTAGTTTCGTCGCAACTGACCGAGACCGCTGTGGGAGGGGGTCCGGTCCCTTTCCCATTCTGTGGGATTTGTAGTCAACAACAAGAGCACATATTGTACTTAGAAGAAGAACACAGTTATTTCCGTGCCGTCAAACTAATTGAGCGACAATATAGAGTATATTCCGCTACACGCGGACCTTTGTAACTTGAATTTTAGTAATCCTGTTCTTGAAAACTAGCACTTCAATACCCCGAAATAGCCTATTTGATAACTCGAATTTCTTCCATTTCTTTTGAGATTCGACTTATTGAGGTTTCACTGTATAATTTCTTTGTTGTCGTTGTCAACTGGCAGAGTCGCCAGCAGAAATCACTACAGATGAGATTACAAATGCAGGAAGGATGGTTGAGCAGCAACAGTCAATTTCAAATAAAGACAACACTTTTTTACGTTTGGCGACCATGTTTTATATTGAAATCATTGTTAGTACCGAACGTTTCGCCCATTATATGATGTGGCATCGTCAGTGGTCCGTTCAACGATTTCTTAATACCACTGAGGATGACACAACATGGAACGGGCGAAATCTTCAGCCATACCATTAACAGTGATACCAATTCTGTATTTGAATGCTCCGTCCGGTATGGACCGCGTCGAATATATCTTGTAAGTCAACGTTTCGCCCATATTGCAATGTGCATCTTCAGGTCTGTGTGACTGAAGACCTGAAGATAGACACACAGACTAAAAATACCCATTGTAACGTGGGTGAAACGTCTAACAAGAAACATTCGACGTGGTCCATACCGGAAGAAGACTTCAAATGGAGAATCGATGTCGACCGCCGCGGAAGCCAACGTGAGAATATACTGACACCAATTATTATTAAATGAAAATGGCTATTGGTACCAACGAACATGGTACCAATATCATGGTAACATAATATAATTAACAGTGATAGGCTACCAATAAAACACGGTTGTCAACCGGAAGAAAGTGTTGTTATTATTTGTTCACATAATATGTTTTCGTTTCGCCTATAAAATACTCGTAAAATTAATGTAATCGTAAACGTTATATACGCGACCTTACTTCCATTTCGTTTGTTAAGTATAGTTAGCAACAAGATGTACTAATAATAACTTTTTTTTAAATTTAAAACTCGTTTTATTTTTTATTTATTTTTTTCTCTCCAGCATAAAATGTTTCGCTCATATACTCAGCGGCATCTCAGTCGAACCGATAAACGGATTTATTAATAGTGAAAAGTGATAACTACAAACATAGGCAAAATAGTCTAATGAATCGTACTCATGAAAATTTCCAATCAACTTTTAAAGCGCTAACGTGCTGATTCTTCTTCTTCTTCTTCTTCTTCTTCTTCTTCTTCTTCTTCTTCTTCTTCTTCTTCTCCTTTTTATTCTTCTACTTTCACTTTTACATATACTCAGGGCCTGTCTCCACCAAAACGTCATGTCATTTTTTTCTTTCAAGATGTCTTATCTTTGCGTTAGGTACACTATAATCTTCTTCTTCTTCTTCTCCTCCACTTCAAGGATTAGGTTATATAAACCTGTTCCGGCACCCATCTCATCCTCGGGCGACCCACGTCTCTTCTACCAATGACTTTATATTTCAGAGCCGCTTTCGATAATCTATCCCCTGTCATCCTTTGGAGATGATCCCACCATTGTCTTCTGTAAATTGCAATAATTTCATTTATGTACTTTACTTTGAGTTCTGCTCTGATATCTTCATTCCTTATTCTATCTTGCAATATATAATTTAAAGTATGTCGAAGAAACTGTATTTCAGCACTCTGAATCTTGCCGTTTTCCTTTTTTGCCATGACCCACGTCTCACTTGCATAAATCGACGTGGGTAGGCTACTGCAATTGTCTTATAACATTTAATCCTTGTTCTGTGTTTTGTTTTATTTCTAAGATTTCTATGAATCGTACCACAAATATTCCTAAATTTATTTATATTCTCTCTTATATCATATTCAGATTCATAGCTTACTGCTATAATCTCCATACTCGTATTTTCACCAGTCGGTCCTCGGTCATTCTCTTGACAGGCGCGTGTAACTCGTCTCTTCATCTCTGAAAGCGATTACATTTTTTTTATTTTGGACGCAGTGTTTTTCTTTTACGTTATCATTTCTCTCCCTGTCGACTCGTGGTGTCGTCAGATCGATTATTCTTGTAAAGGCCTTCATCTCGGTCGACACCAGTATCTGTGCTGCTGTTGTCGCACAAAATTTGGGAGGCTGAAAACACTAAATGCCTTCTAAAGTATATAAAGTTTGAGGGAAGGAACCAATAAAACAAAAATAACTATTAATGATCAAATTGTAGAACAGGCTAGCCATTTTAACTATTTTGAAAATGATACAGGCTGTGATAAAAATAATTAAGATATCGATGTTAAGTAAATCCCAGACGCTCTGTGGGAACAATCAACCGTATTCAGAAACAAGGTACGTCGAGATACAAAATTAAAGTTTTACAAAGTTAAGGCGGTCCCTGTACTGTCTTATGCTTGTGAATTATGGACAACGACCGAGAAACAAGACAGTAAAATACAGGCCTCCGAAAGGCGTTCTGAACTTTACCGTATAAAGAATGAGGCCATAAGAGAAGAACTACAAATTTTTAACTTGAATGAAAGGTTAAATGATTATAAACAATAGCGGAACACTATGAACACTTGGCAAAAATGTCTCATTCAAGATTGTCCAAACAAGTCTCTAAATACAAACCTATAGGACACAAGTGTGTGGGAATACCCAAGAAGAAATGGCTGGAGAATCTCTGAAGGCGGAACAGGCAACACCTTGCCTACGCCGTGTTGTGAAGATGATGATGATGAGGTATATAAAAAAAATTAAACTATAAACGTTGTTAAGTTTTTACAGAAAATCAGGGGACACTGTATTATAAATTTTATTTGAAATTTCAACTAATGTTTTAAACGTAATACATTTTGAACTACATTTATTCATTCTTGATGTGGATTAAATAATTCCACGACGTTTTGGTTTGTGCGCAATCACATACATACTCGCTTCAGCTTCCGATAGTCTTCGTATAACTAACAATGGTAGACAAATTGTCAGTTGTACTGTAAATATGTATATAGCCTAATAGGTCTACTTTATATTTTTTGCCACTAGTATATATTTTATTGTGTTTTATTTACACTGTGTCAACAGTTTTATAATGTACTGTCGTCATCAAAATTATATAATAAATCGTAATATAATAAATAAATGATTTACTATATAATAAAGCTGCTGCTGAAAAATTGTAAATAAAAGAACAATAACATATATTTTTGTAAATAAAGAATAAAATATATTCTTGTATCAAAAAATATAAAGTATTATTATTTATGTAAATTAGAAGAACAAGAAAATTAATGCAAAATGAATATTATAATATGTAGGCCTATATATATTTTTTCAAACACTTTTTGGTACAGTTTTTTTTGTAAAGTAATTATTTAATATTTAATACTATTTTGCCTTCAAGTTTTTTTTTTAACTGGTTCAGCCATTGTCTTGATACAAAAAGAAATCATTTATATTCTAAACATAAATTCTTTTAAGAATATTTTTATATTTATATGTGAGTAACGTATAGCCTAATTCAACAATAGTTCCCATTAACTTTAATTTTAATATTTTTTAATAAGATTTTTCTTAAATTATTACTGATTTTTTAAAACTATTGGAATAATAGTTTTATGATTTATGAATTAGTTTATAGTTTATGATTTTGAAGTTTTCAAGGTATATTTTTTTAAAACACACTTTAACTACAGAAATTTATAAGAAAATTTATGTATGTTTTCCAAGTAACAAACTGCCAAACTCAATATTTGTTTTAAGTCTTTGAAAAAGTATTATGTATTTAGTTAACTAATCTCCTTGCTGTTTTACACTTAAGAAATCAGAAAGAGGCAACGTGTCCGATGCATCTCTTAAGATCATTAACGGGACGTGATTGTGGTGGCTGTGATTTTGTTGTCGCCAAAGAGGTTAGTTATTCCAAAGCATAATGGTAAGAAGGCCTTCCTCGTTCTATATTCAGTGGAAATTTTCATTTTTCTGTTTTTTTTTTTTCAGTCGTTCAACAGACTGCGCATGAATATTTATGAGAATATTTGAAAACTGTAGTGCAATAATGGAGAGATAATTGTTTCGCTTTTTCATTTTAATTATCGTACACACGATATTTCATCATTGAAACTGAGGATTTTCTTTGCAAAATGCATACAATTTTTTCCAGCTTAGAAATACAAGAATGAGCTCCGTCTTCCGCGCCCATTCTTTATCTCTGCCCCCCTCTATCTCACTCCTACACACGTGTTTGCTCCAATCAGTATTTTCATCAGTATCAACAAAAAAAAGTAATATCTTTTTATGCAAGGCGTGTGCTTGTATTTTACAGAGTAGCTGTAAAATATCTCACAACCCCAATCGACTGTTATACGTTAAATATATATATATATAATTAATATTTACTACTAGTTCCAATCAAGATGTATTGATATCCATACTTGGAACATGTTACTACGCGTGTAATATCTGAAACCCGAAACATGTTCCAAGTAAGGAAATCAATACATCGTGATTGGAAACTAGTAGCAAATATAAATAATAATACATATCAAGTAAAGGACTGTAGCAGTGTGTGTGTGTGTGTGTGTGTGTGTGTGTGCGTGCGTGTGCGTGTGTGTGTGTTTAAAAACTTTCCGTTTTCGCACTGTCTCCTGAAACGTGTTAGTTACCTTATGTTTACAAACGGACCGCAAAGTCATACAAACTTACAAATTTTCATATTCCATTCAATTATCCGAATACTTGAATATTTAAGTGGCAAAGGTACATTGTAGTTTTAGCAAATGACCCGAGGACACGATTCCCTCCTTACTGGGCGCCGATATAGACCTAGGCGTAGAGGCCGTTCTGTCGTGTCCCATACAAAGTGGCAATGATGACGTCACGATAAATTACAAATTAAACGCAACCAACGATTTTCAATCAGACGATGACAAAGGTCTGCACAACGCTCGCGCGGTTTCGACGCTCTGTCCCAGAAAGCTAGTTAGGGTAAATCCGGGAGAGATGGCGCTAGTTTTCAAAATCGTTAATTAAAAGACCTATGGTGCACTTTTAGTCAAACTTTTTTCTTAACATCTAAGCCAAACACAAATACTACAGCATATAATATTTTGGATTTTTTTTTTATGTAACCTTTAGGCATAATTTTTTATTTTGAAAAACCTTTACGCTGCGGCGTCTATCCCTTATGCTACGGGTGACATGCCGCACCCTTGCGGGAGATATGCCGCACCCAAAACACCAGTATAAACAGCACAGTTGTAAGCTAAATGTCTGTATATAAAATCGAAAATACATTTTTGGTTTAGAAATTTTGTGGAGTTAAAAAAAAGTACGCAAAAATGTTAATAAAAAAATTTATTTTATGAATAAGTCTATGTAAAAATTACAGCTTAGGTATCATACAATCAATGTTATTTTTACTGGTTAAGATATAAAATGAAAATTACAAATACAATTAAAACTAAAAAACTCACAGTTCATTTGGATTTTTGGCGATTCTTTCGGCCACAATCGACACAAAACGCATCAAAAATAGTACAGTCTTCATGTAGCCATAACTTGCAAGTGGCACAGCACAACCAATCGCACGTTTTTTGCGTTTCCTGGTACAGCTCTCCGCATTCTACACATGTGTCTAGGGACGCGTTCTTTGACTTTATGGTCGGCTCATCGACATCAGAATCGCCGGAAACTGAAGCGTCAGTTTCAAAATTTAATTTTGTCTTCTTAAGTTGAGATTTGGATCTTTGGCCTGCTATCCTCTTTTTAAGATCTTTATTAGTCTTTTCATCCAACCTCCTTTTCAGTTGTTCCCTGTTTTCTTTAGAGGTTAGTACAACCGCACCTTTCTTTTTTCTGTTTATTTCATTCAATTTAGGAACGGGTGAAATTTGAGCGAGATGTTTGGAAGGCGTCCCTTCGGGTTCAGGACCACTGCTGTCCTTGCTGCAACAAGGTTGCGGTTCATTATCAATAAGGATGTTAGAAGCGCAAGCTGTTGAGTTTGGCTGATTTTGAATCAATTCGCCATTAGAGTTGGGCACCATGTTGTCAGATATTGAAAATAAGTAGTCTGGGAGAACATTTTTGTCTAAGGGGAAAATACCTGTCGATTTAAACCCACTTGTGCCATTCCCTACAGAAGCAGATTTTTCCCACGCTTCACAAACTAAAGGACCAACCTGGTACCTTGTAAGCCTGCGGCCAACATGTTGCACAACCCAGGTGTTACTGGCGGTTTTGATATAAGCTTTCAAAGGACCGAAGAAAGACTTGTCAAGAGGCTGCAAGGCATGTGTTGTGTGTGGAGGAAGGCAAAGTAAAAGTAACCTCTTCGGCTTCAGCAAGTTCAAAAGGGCGATGGAAGTAACATGGGAGCAGTGTCCATCAAGAATTAAAATGTTCCTTCCTGGTGCTTTCCGGGGCAGAAACAACTCTTTAAACCATTGTAAAAATAAGTCACTATTTATGTAAGCAGATTTTTGATTCATGAATACTTTTGATCCTGTGGGAAGCCCATCTTGGAATTCTGGTTTTAGGTTTTTTCCTTTGTAAATTAATGATGGAGGAAGAAACCTCCCTTCTGCAGAACAGCACGCCACCAAGCTTACCGTTTCGCCTTTTTCTCCGGTTGTAATTTTGTTTACTACCTTTGCTCCCTTTTTTGCCACAACCTTTCCAACTTTGTTAATAAGTTGGATCCCACTTTCATCAACATTAAAAATGCTCTGCGGCTTATCCTGGAGGTTACGTAGATTAATCTCTGTCTCAAGAAGATTGTAGAAATGGTTTGCCGCTTCTCTGGTAAGTCCTCTGCCTCTTGCCATTGATAACCCCTCTGCTTTCCTAATTGATAATTCAGGGTGGCGACGCAAAAAACTCCAAAGCCAATCATATCCCGCAATCTTCTTTTCATTGTTAAACTTATGATTAATATTTAAGGCAACTGCAAATTCATAAGCCATTTTTCTGACAGCATTTTGATCGGGGCAAAATCCAGCATCACCAAGTTTTTTATGTCCCTTACGAGCCTTTCTTCATTTTCAGGTCCAAGGCTACCTGAAATCCCAAAAACTATGTTTAGTGCACAGTGGTTTTTATCATACCAATGTACACCATGGGTCTTTTACCTTTAACACGATATTTAATTTTGTAAGAATATTACGAGTTGTGTAGCCTAAGACTTTATAACAATATTACAGCAGTAGTTTTTTACAAATTCTTGTAAAAATACTTGTCGGGCCGTGGCCAGGAGCGTCGGTTTTTCCTGCATCCATCCTTCTTTTTATGGTCCTGGCTGGTACTCCATAGTATCTCTCAGCTTCCCGACAAGAAATTTCCCCCGCTTATATTCTTGTAATAGCCTCCTACAATCTTTCCGGCTCCCACAGACCACCAGGTTTGGCCCCTGGTTTTCGTTTGTAAAAGGTAGGCATTTGTAATTTGTATCAAAACCTAAAATAAACCCCTAAGTTAATACCCCCAAATCAAACACTTGAAATTATCTAAAATACAGAGTTATTAATTTGATAGGCTATTTACTCTTTAATGTATTATTTAATATACAAATTGTGTTCAATTTACTAGAACGTACTCGGCAAAAAACGCAGTAAAAAACTCCAAATATATGCCTACTGTTTGTATATTTATATATTTTTAATATTTCAGTAAAATCCTGAAATAAGACTGTATGTTCAACACGAAAAAGCATGTTAAACAAGTTAACACCATACAAACACAAAAAACATTTTACTAAAAATGTAAAACTGTTATATTTCATTTTTGCGGCAACTATCCCTTACGAAAAAAGTGCGGCATAAGTACCGGAATACACTGCGGCGTCTATCCCGTTCTGTAGGGGAGAGACGCCGCATCTTGTAACTCCATGACCTTGACAACCATGGTGGCCAAACTACGACCAAGACACTTCTAACAGAACTTACTGTTGCTACAATCACTCATACAACTGGAAATACTTGAATGCTGAGTATGCATTACGAACTAATCGTGACCCTAAAAAAGTTTTGATGGAAATATCATGGACTTACCTCAGTTATTCCGTTGGAAATCACGTAAATCTTCAGCGATCAAAACGAATACACTTTTACTTAACTCTGGCGACAACTGAGCAACTGGTGTGCGAATGCGCGCACATTCTATCGGCGTTGACCGAAACTAGGGGGTGTGCGCAGTCTATCCCGCATGCGGCGACTCTCCCGGATTTACCCTATATGTAATTACGTAACTAGGCGTATGTTGTAGACGCTTATTACTGACTACTTACTGCACGTCTGTTTTGAGTGCACATATAGCTTTTAAATATCTAGATGGCTGTTTATTGCACTACACGCTTTATTTTGCATATTCTTCCAAATGTTTAGCGTATTTTATGTTTTGAAATTTAAATTAAAAAAAAAATGAAGGAACAGCTCCGATGATGCTGGACAGTGATCGTGTTGAATCTGCAAAGTAAATTCACATGTCGTAGAGCTTTCACTGGAAGAAACCAGAAACGCATTGCATGTTAATGTACATCCCCCATTTAAATAAATATTTATTTATATGAATACATTATAAAAATACGTATATGGTCGTACACAACATGGTGTTTCGACGTACTATCTTTACAAATAGTTACTTAATTGTTATTTCAGAGATTCCTGAAGGAGTCATAGTTATACTGGAAGTTTTCAGTTTCCAAACGTTAGTTATGGCCGCATTTTATTGTTAACAAAACTTTACTCTCTTTGTAAAGTGGCGTGGCGTGTAACTGTGAAATGTGGTCGCGGCGTCGATACACGGCACGCACATTTGTGTGTGTGTGTGAAACTCTCTCAACGGATTCTCGCAAAGTCTAAAAATACTTTCACATTCGGTCTAAGACTGAAAACAATGAACTTCACTGCCGCAGAAATTCATTGACCTGCCTTCATTGCCTTCTTCATATTCGTGTTTACTCTATTCTGGGTCTTTGTCGTCATCCAAATTTCCGTAGGCCTACATGATCTGTTGTTTTACGTATTAGTTGGTGTGTTTCATTGTTGGAAGAAACACGCAACGAGTATACAGTTCAAATTACACAATTATTCAGCAAGTGTTTAGCGTATCTCGTGAACTCGTTAATCCGTTTAATCCTTACTATACTTAACAAAAATAAAATAAAAAATTGTGAAACATAAGGCACGCGCATGTGAGTTAGTTCGTCTGTACGATACGTTTTTGAAACAAGAGTAGGGCCTACATTGAGGCCCTATTTTAAGTGACAACAACGTAGGAAAATTTTCTTTTTCTTTTTGGTTTTTATTTATTTGAATTTTCTTATTCATACTCTGTAATGTGCAAATATTTTATGCCAGTTAAGTAGACTACAGTTAATGCATTTTGTATCGTTTTTTGTATTTTTCCGTTCCACAATTCTTCTTTCAACTGTTTATAAATTGAATTTGAACGTAATGTTTTTAGACGAATAAGTTTTTTTTTTATAATGTTGTGTGTCCTGAACATACCGGACTTTGAGGGTAAATGTTAGGCTTTTTTATTGTTTGTATTGTTTGTAGGCCTATAGTTTTCGTTCACTTTTACAGTTTAGCGGTTCATTTTATTTATTTCCGACGATTTGTGCTTGATGCTGCAAATTACCTCAGGTAGTATATTTTAAAATTCATTTTACAATTGTTTATTTCCGATTATTTATGCTTTGTGTTTTTATGTTGGAATTTACATCGGGTTGTAGATTTAAAGCGTTAGATCAAGTTCATGGTACACCTGAAGACGACCGCAGATCACCAGTGGTCGAAACGTTGTCTAATTAATTGAACGAGCAAAGCGACTTCTCAGTTTTAACTCGACCGTTTGGCATTTGTCTGTATGTCTGTTTCTGATTGGGGTATGACTCACGGTAACTTATGAACGCACTAAACGATTGATACCGCCAAAACTATGTGTGGGGGGGGAAATAATGTGAGGGGTAAAATTGTGAAAAAATCACAAACGCCCGTGTGGGGTATCAAGAAAAGGGACTTTTTACCACAGTCTAAATATAATGTTTACTTTTGAAAATTTCAATTTTTTTTTGACGTCAGGATCCAATTCGTCAGACTTTAACTAACATTTGAACGTTGTATTAATTTTTGGATATTTCAAAGAAATGACAGAAACTAAAAAAGAGATCAAAAATTTGAAAAAAAATGTCAAAATCCAGCAGGGTGTCAGATTGAAAGGAATCCGACCCTGATCCGAATAATTAGAAACATTATTTGCTAGGCTGTTAGACCGTGGTCTGCTGTTTGTGTTATGGTGAACAGACGTTTCGGCCTCACCATCGAAGGGTCATCTTCAGTGCCGGAAACAATTGGCACGATGTCCGCCAATTCACCCCAGTGATGAATAATTGTGACTTTACATCATCACTGGGTAATTTCTAAGAAAGTTTGTTTGTGTACCAGGGCCAAAAAAAAGTGTACAAAAATTGGGCACCGTGGTATCAAATTAAACACAATGTTTCTTAGACCATTTTACGGAGTGATGTATAATCTACATCTTGAACGATAAATTACGTTTGAATATTGAATACTACGAGGTCTCTCGTACTTCACATAGGCCTAGGCCTATAGCTCTAGGTCTCTCGCTTTTGAGATTTAGAAGTGCTGAAGACTTCTTCCTCGTTATATAAATTTATGTGTCTAGGTGTAAACGTTATACCCCTACATATATAGGCCTATATGGTAGGCTTATGTATCACTAGAACATTCTTTTACTAAAAAGTAATATTGGGAATAAATGGTACTAGAGATTTATTTCTGCAATTTTCATCAAAATGATCAAATATTCGTTCTGTGAATCTCAGCAGACTCAGATCACACCAAAACGGGATAGGCCTACGTGTATGGAGGGAATCAAATACTTGGAACACTCTGTGCTAAAACTGCTTGTATGATTTCATTTTCGCTTTTGTACGTAAAGCACGGCTTCACCTTGAAATATAGATTTTAAAAATAACGTTTAAACATATAAATTGTCTGTAATTCGGCCACTTGTAATTTTAAGTTAAAATTAAAATTCATGTTCGTGTGAATTAATTACAAAAATTAATAACCCAGTTAGTTACTAACATAAATTAATTAGAAGTGTTGTGCGCGAACGTCTACACACACGAAGTATGGTCATACTGTTCTCAGGGGGGTGAGTCTATACGCTTTGCTCGGATATACGAGGCGACAGTGGACCCCGTCGTAATGGACATTGGATGTGAGACTTCTTTACACTTTGGTCCCGGATGAAACTATCAAAGGAAACTGAACAATAAATAAGAGGTAACAAAATTGGAACCGGACGTCTCTGTCTATTATTTTCTAGATTTCGTCATTCCGTATTCTATATCTTTGCGTTCAGACTCGGACTGTTCCAAATCTCTTGCATTCCGTTCGCTCTGCAAAAACCTCAGGCGTACGAAACTAATAAAGGGGAACACGATTGGACTACAGCATAATAAGAGTATCCGGATGGAAATGAAGCAACTGGGACCGTCCGGAGGCTCAGCCTGACCAAGGGTTCGGCCAAGGCAAACGTGTCGATCGCGCTAATAGTTGCTATTGGTCGCCACGGTGACCAATCTCCTTAGTTCGTTCATGGTTGCCCCACTTTTCCTACACTGTAGTAGTTAAGCGTTAGTTTCTTTCCCAATTCCCCACTTCGGCGATTCTGGGAAACTGGTTTTGTCAATTCGTGGAGCATTAGCCGTCGGTAATCGTTATCGTTCGCACCGACCAGTTAATACCTTATAAACTCTCTCTCTCTCTCTCTCTCTCTCTCTCTCTCTCTCTCTCTCTCTTCCTCTCCAATGCCGATACACATCAAGTGGACCCTGGCCCTCTTGGCACACTGAAGACTGTCTTAGCATAAAGCTGGAACCCGTCCTTTATGTTTCACCTGTATATTTTTATTTTTATTTTTTTTCGCGTATGAGCCACTGTGGACTACTTACGTTTGTTTGGTTCAACTGTTTCCTCCCTTCTTCTCCTCTCTCTTCCTCCTCTCCCACATCTCCATCTCCCACATCTCCATCTCCTTCATTCTTTATCGATGTCTCTCCCTCCTTTCGTCAGTCCAGATGGCACATGTCATCTTCTTGCGTTTTTCCTGAAAACCGTGGGCATTTTTTAAATTTCTTTTTGAGTGGCAAGCGTTCTTCAATGTCATCTTGAGTAATCTGGCATTCTTCTATGTCTTTTTCTGTTTCTTTGAACCACGTATTGGACATTTTGAGTTTTCTGACATAGTTAAAAAGCTTCCCTGTTGGTCTGTCAGGATTCATTCTTTGATCATGTCCGTAGAAAGTAATTCTCCTTTATGACTGTGATTTTCTCAACACGTGTGTACAGCTCATTATTGTGCCGTCTTCTGTACTGTTCTCCATCTTTTATTGGTCTCAAAATTTGTCTTAATATTTTCTTTTCTGTGACTTCCAGTTCTTCCATCATCATTTTCTTGTTCAGAGTCAGACACTCAGCTCCATAAAGTGCTTCCAGGCGAATTACTGTTGAATAATGCCCAAGTTTAGCATTAATTTATACTGATTATTATTGGTTTCACCTTTATTATTTTTTATTTAATATGAATAAATTATCCTCCATTACTAAATTTGTTTAAACAGCCTACGTATGAGTAGGCCTACTTAAGATATGCTGTCGTTAACTATCTTCAAGTCAAACTAATCCCAAATGCGATGACGTAAAGATAGATAAACAACACCATACGCCCATTATTTTATTCCTTAATTTTCTACTAATGCTGAATTAACTTTTCGATCTTCACCAGTATGTGGATCTAAGATCATAATTTGTCATGATCTTTCCTTCTTTCTCGTCTTGTTGTCCTTCTAGTGCATCTTCACTTTCCAGTAAGCAGTTTCCTTCTTTCTTGTATCCAGTATTGTTTTATTTCTTTTCATTATAGGCCTAACCTTTTAAAGCGTTTATAAAAGGCTTTTATAACCTTTTGAATCCTTTTCCAAAAAGCATTCCTGTGTATTTTTGTTTCAGGGATGGTCATTTCTGCTATGTTCTTCGTAACTTATATGAACCAATGGATTTTTGTCCTGCAATTTTCGTAATTTTTTCATCAAAATGATCAAATATCCGACCTATTAAGCTCACCAAATTCAGATCACAACAAAACGGCGTATATATAATAACCAAATAAGGAGGGAATCGAGTCCATAGGACCCTTAAATCTGTGCTAAAATTGCTTACATGATTTCATTTTCGCTTTTGTACGTAAAGCACGGTTTCACCTTGAAATATAGACTTTTAAAATAACGTTTAAAGATATAAGTTGTTTGTAACCCGAATTCTTATAATTTAGTTGAATTTTAAATTCAATGTTACTATTAATTACAAAATTGTAATTAGCGGAAATACTAAATATACACAAAAAATAAAAGAACGGAAACACCGTTGTGAAGACCCTGGAGGGTAAAGGAAAAATTGGAGCGAGACAAAGGAAGGAATTACCAGTGGCACACAAATCTGTCGAAGACGATCCCGAGGCACTAGAGTAGTATTAAATGTTAATAGCCTTTTCTGTGTCTTCTCGATTAATGCGTTATCTGGACTAGTAAACGGACTAAAACTCATTGAGTGAACTAGAAAGAGTTTATGGATTCAATTTTTACAGTTCCTTTGTGAAAGCAAATAGAATTTTTGAAATCCTAACACCAGTCTCTTATTAGAAAATTCCATTATGAATGTACTTTCAGCATTCCAATAGTGGTAACATCTGAGTGTAAGATTTCGCATACAAAGCAGCAGCAGCAGGTCCAAGCCCTCGATAAACCTTATTGATGCATGGTGGAATCTTGTCAGAATCTTTTAATGTGTGTGTGTGTGTGTGTGTGTGTGTGTGTGTGTGTGTGTGTGTGTGTGTGTGTGTGTGTGTGTGTGTGTGTGTGTGTGTGTGTGTGTGTGTGTGTGTGTGTGCCCGCCCGCTCGCACGGATGACCCACTCGAATAATAATTAATTACAACACACGCATCCTGGAATTGGAAACGAAATTCTGTGTTTGCTGCTGACGTTGGTAATGTCTTGATGCTGTGATTGTTGATCAAATTTATGAACTGCTGCGTTTTTGATTTTTTTTTCATAAATTGTATTTAATTTAATTGTCATCTAAAATTTCAGCGCACATCAGTTTTGATGTTGCAATTTTAGTTTGTAGTGTTTTTATGATCAAAACCGATTCATTTTATGTAACAAAACCTAATGGAATGTGTTATTAAAACAACGAAAATGGCTTTTCCTTATGACTAAATTAAGAATATATTTTTATTGCTTACAATTTTTGTGTTAATAATTCTTCTGTCAACCAGATCTGATTACTTAGATATTGTTTAATATATGTTACCACGATCATATGTGTGCGCCGACATTAATGACAAGAACAAATTGTAATTAAAAATATTATGTATTTTATTATAGTATTACGTTACTATGTAAGTATTTATGTATTTTACTTACTGATACACATTTCACCGAACGTTATTGTTGAACATCGCCAAAGTAAATGTAAAAGGTTAATTTATACTGTAAACGTTTTGTGTGTGTTCTATATATGTGATTGTAATATACAGTTATTACATTAATGTGATGCCTATTATATTGTGATTGCTATGATTATTCATTAACCATTTGCGATCTCACAGACTCTCGTCGCTAATAAGGATATACCATTCACTCTATTCATCCATTAACTAGTGGATCTTTTCTAATGAACAAACACAATGATAGTCCTAAATAACTCATTGGCCTATATACAAACAGCTGTTTCCACGGTTTCTTCTTAAAATGTAAAACTAAAAATCAACCTAAATATCTATCCACTGTGTAATTTACGTCTACAATATTCTGACAGCTGAAGATAGACCAATGACAGAGCAGACTTTACAATGGATGGTTTTACACAGCGTAATTTACTTTAACAGTGTATTTAGTAGTGGCGGCTGATGGTTCCAAATTTTGGTGGTTTCAGTAGTTGGTTGAGTAGGTGGGAGAAGGGTTAAAAGACATTAAATTGTCATAATCACAGTTATACAAAATTATTACTACAATTTTTATGTCCTCAAACAACGGATAATATTTACCTTGAACATCGTAAACACTAAACCTGAGACAACTTACAAATCAAGAAGGCTGTGCTGATTTCATGACACAACTAAGGATGCGCTACAACGCTAATAGTAGACCGTTGCGGAAGCTTTGCAACCACCAAGCTCGTATTGGAACGTAGGGTAATTGTGAAGAGTAACGCACGCCCTCCCGTGTGTTTGTGTAGAAGCTCTGCCATTTACTGTTTAAGTTGTGATCGGCCTACAACCACCAGCCTGCGCGCCACATTTGGATTGTACGCGATCATTACCGCATAGAATCTAATACGCTTTCCGTTGAAATTGATGACACTTTTAACTGCTTAATGATTTCATATAGGTCTATTATTTTATAGTTTAGTTATTCTAAATCGGTGGTTGTGCAACGCTGCAACCATAACACTAGCCACCACTGGTATTCAATTAACATTCCGTGATGATTCACATCCCCGTTGTTCGTATGAAAAAACTCAACCCTGAGATGACATTATTCCAATATAAATTTGTTTTTGAATCCAACATGTTTAGCCAACTTGAAATGAAACCCTGTGAACGTTGAGCCAGATGTCATCATTTATGTGAATCATGATTGTTCTACACGTTTCCCAGCGCATTTGTAACAGTCACACGAAACATTACGATTGACATTAATTGTGTCGAATTCGTGGACCGAAGATTCCCTACCAGTTAATAAATAGCGTAAAGATGTTATATTCATTCAGTGTATCCAAAACTTTGTTCCTCTAAATAAACCCTTTACATTTACTCTTACGATACAGGTTCTACGAAATGTACATCAGTAATTAAAATATGTACACTCTTGTATAGTGACGTAATGTTATAATAAAATAAAATATGTTTATATAGCCTATTATATTATAAAATACAATATATAAAATAAATATTATACGTATGTCTGAGAGTGGGGGAAGGGGTGTAACATGTCAAAACTTAGGAGCTTGGGATTATCAGAGAATTTAGTAAACTGTCGTAGGCCTAAACACGTCTATGACAATCGACACTCTATTCAGAGTATTGTGTCAGTGAACGCTACTCGATTGTTTGAACGTTCAGAATATATAATTTAGAATTGGAAACGTCGCGAAGAGAAATTCTAAAAAAACCGCGACATCGGTGTGAACTACGGAATACACTGTAATTGGTGTTATAAGGAACGGCGACGTTGGCATCACTGATTGATGGAAAGTTTGAAGAATAAGAATGTTAATATTAACAATTACTGAAAGCAGTAACGTACTTGAGAGACTTCCTTCCTGCGAAATATATTGACAGGTGTTTGTGTGTGGTTTTTTGTTTTCAATTTTAAATTTTTGGGCCAGAAAAAGTTAATTGTAGCTTAAACGTGTAATTTTTTTTCGTATTGGAAAGATATTTGGAAAAAGGAATTGAGGAAAAAATTTGGGCTCTGAGCGAGTTCACACAGCATTAAAATTATGTACGCTGCGCACGTGTAAAACGTGCGCGCGCGCGCGCGTGTGTGATATTATTATATGCGGCAGGAAAAGATTAATTTTATCACATACTGTCTGGTTTCACTAAATTCAATTCGCAGTGTATAATTTGTGTTTTTTTTACGTTTCACAAATTTTGTCCAGAAACAGACAAACCAAAATGAAAGTTACTGGCTTCCGTAGGCCACGCGATTGAAGAGTACTCCACTTCTTACCTATCTTCTTTTAGCATTCTTCCCCTCTTATTTATACGGAAGGGTGTATCACCTTTTAAGTTAATTTTCATTATTAACTTATTCTATAGGTTACAAATTTCTATAAAGTTTTCTTTTGTACCGATTTTATTAATTGGAAATCGTGTCCCTGACATTCTCCTTTTTCTTCCCCATTAAGCTGGACACCATTGGTACGCTCCTCGGACCACTTCTGTGCTTCCTGAGAACAACTGGAGTAATGAGTAATTCGAATTTGTCTGTGTGTGTGTGTGTGTGTGTATGTGTGTTTTAATATTTTAACTGGCGTTATATATTTGTTAATTAGCACTAAAATAGATATTACTATGTAGTTTAACTGTGTAGTTTAGTTAAAACTAGGGCGTGGATGAAGGCGGCTTACGATGAAGGCTGCACACACACACTTATCAGTGCTGATAATAACCGGCTATCTGACACAGTGCCACCACCTGATACACGCTATCTGTACACTGGACTCCTATGTCTATGACCGTCGTCCAATTATTTTCAATTTTTCAACTACGATTTTTCCAATTATTTTTTGTACTTTAATGTTTAATGCACTCTGGATCCAGTCGATATTGTGATTTTTAACAATGGGGTCAAGTTTTTCTTTCCGAACAACTGGATCAAATTTATTTTGTATTCTTTACAACTTTTTTAATGTTTTCGATTATTTTTGTTCGCTTCCGTAAACTACTATAGTATTACTTCAGTATATTTAATAAATAATCCAGCGTTTCAGATCAGAACCTGCGGACGAAACTAATCGGTAAAACAATGATAGGCATTGTTCCCATGGCTTAAGCCTATTATACAAGTTGAACAGTTTAATAATTTAATTTCCGTTTAAAATTTACCTTGTTATTTAGTTTTTGTTTTTATCCATCGATGTGTATGATTTGTTTCCATTTATGAATAATTTAATATGTTTTGTCTTAAGAATATCTCTCTGTACACTGATTAGTTGTCATCGTGATTGTCGTCGTCGTCATTGTTGTGTCGGACTGCGTACGCTCGTGTTTTACCTGCGACACTTCTTGGTTTCACATTTAGATTGTGATTTAAAGAACCAGACGACAATCGACGGAATCGCGACCTTCATTTTGGTAACTACTATTCTTTTTTATTTAATTTTGACTTCTAATTCTGCGATCCAACGTCATTTAAATTATTTACAGTTACAACATGGGTACTCATACATTTTAATCGTCTTTAATTATGATTTCCAACCATAAGTAACGTAGTAAATTTGCAGTTTTGGAAGTTACTGTTGGATGAGAACGCTAGGCACTTAGAAATTTTTCACTTGTGAAATCTGGGTTTGTTGCAAACGAATTAAATATCTGTCGATATTTTTAACCAACAGTTACAGTTGTGTTCTGAGTATTGTAGATTCCTTTACTGCGGCATCATGATTAACTTTTAACATTGTCGTCGTCTCTTCAAGGTGTAGGTTTGTAGCCTGTTCCGTTTTCACTGCAGCCATCTCATCCCGGGCCTACCCACAGATCTTCTGCTAACAGGAGGTTTCGGCTGCTTCTGAAGATTCTGAGTATTCAAAAAAAATTACCTAATACAGGTTACCAGCCTGTAGTTAGGTAGGCAGGTGATGGGAATGCCACATCAAGGTACCCTGCCATGCCCGATTTTCTATCGGAGTTTACTCTCCTAGGCCAGTTGCTTTCTCTACAACTTGCAGCCTGGCCTACCCCTCGGTTTGGTTTCGGACTGTCCGTCTCCTAGCTTTTGGGAATCTATCCCATAACATAAGGCAGTTTTGGGCAGTGTCTATTTTATGTCGGAACTTACTCACCATGTCACAGCATTGTCATAGGGATTATGTGGATTTAAGCAGGTGTGACCACGCCACCGGTCACCCCAGCAAACCCTGATAATGCTGCCGCCTCGGTTCGGGACTGCTTGTTTGGCGTATCCTTAGTCGCAGCTGTACATCATATCTGATGGAATCTTCGCTATCCACCAACTGCGATCCGCCCAGTAGCTGATGCTCACCACGGGGTTTTACTTTTATACAAATTTTTGCAAGAAATTCTTCAGATATGTTGCGACATTACATTCCAGGGAATTAGCAAACAAATGGGAATAGTGCTTGGGCATTAACCTAAGGGTCCCGGCTTCAATTCCTGGATGTAGGCTACCATAAAATCAATGTACGTTTTTTTAGCTCTCAGGTAGTCTCAGCCTGTGGGAGTGACTACGTGCTGGAGATAACATCCTGGGGCAATAATGCCGGCTAAGGCGTAGTGCTGGCCACACTACCTTCCTTGTTTCCTTGTTTGTCCTGTATGGCATACATAAGCAGCCTGTCCTAAACTACCTCGGTAATGCATAAAGGAGTCATTATTATTATTATTATTATTGTTGTTGTTGTTGTTGTTGTTGTTGTTATTGTTGTTATTTTTTTTACTAGTGAACAAGCAAAAGCGAACAAGTTTATAGGATTTTAAAATGTTTTAAACATTTTCATTTCCCTCTTAACAACGCAGTGCTACTAAAGCTAAAGAATTCAGTTTAAAAATTATATACGAATTTAGGTTAAAATTCCTTCTACTTTGGTACTCGGAATGGACTTTTACCATTTTTCAAAATTTGTTTCCCGTTTTGGGCTTTGCTGTCCCAAAATTTATAAATTTTAAAAATGAATACTGTATACCGATTTTGGTTAAATTGTCTTTAATTTGATACCCCGTATCATAATTTTTTTTTGCAATTGTGAAAATTCTAACCACTGACATGTTTTCCCTCCTTATTTCTACTTTGGGATGGGGAAATATGAAAAGTTGGTTAATTCTTTAACGGTCTAAAGTATAGATGATAAAAATGAGTGAAGATAAAAATTGACTGTGTTATTACCACTATAATAAGTTTATTACCGGATACAAGTATAAAATGATATCTGTGTTTGTCAGTTCATTGTTCTTTTAATAATATTAATTTACCCAGTTTAAAATACACACTACTCATTTAAGTGGTGTTTCATACAAAAGTTCTACAATGATAGACTCTACAATGTAGACATTCGTAAAGAATTGAACATTTTTAATATCCAAGATTGTATTGGAGAGATGGATTGCCAGAGGGGAGTTATCTAAGAAAGTTTGGCAATACAAGCCTGTTGGACAACGAAATATGGAAGACTTAGGAAGCGTTGGTAAAGTGTAATATTTCTTTGCGATAGGAACAGGTGATTCGCTTAGTCTCGGATAGAAGGAGATCGAACAAAAATTAACACGGTGGTAAGGTGTTTAAATTTTAAAGTAATTTTAGAGTAAAACCATGAACATACCTAATGTGATATGAATTTTGTATCATATTCACAATCACAGAACCATTCTACAATCACAAGACAAGGAAAACATTCGGGCTGAAGTGACCCCCCCCCGGCCGGGTCTGGGTCTATGGGATAAAAATATGGTGACGCTTGCCACGGTTTCACGGAGACCGACTGACGAGTTCAAACTTATCGTGGTGGTAGACAGACAGACAGACAACTGCCAAATTCACTTCGCTCATCCAGTTGTTGTATTCCCCATTTTTTACTCTTGTGCCAAGCCAGTTACTCATTCCTCGTTGCACTGCCATATTGATACGTGTTGAGATTTCACTGATTCAGTAGGACCACAAAAATATAATTAAAAATTTGTATGCGATTCTGACGTTTATCTTATTTTTAAAAATGGATCTGAGCTGGCAAATTAGGATGGGTATCGGCTCGTAGAAGACAAAGGCACATGATCGGACTATCCGGAGGTGGATCATTAGAGAGACCAAGGTCTGCCCTGAACTGTAGTGCCGGATATGCATGTGTACATAGCATTACTGAATACACGCTAGTGAAATGAGATTTTTACGATCAGTACTCGGAGTATCACGGACGGACCGGCTAAGAAGTGGTAATATAAGGAACATCCTTGGAATATAGAACCTAAACGAAAGGATAAAGTAACCTGTTAGACAGGATTAGAAAGGATTCAGACAGGGTTGGACAGACCATATTAAAAGGATGCATAATAACAAGATACCAAAGAAAATTGTGGTTTATAATACGAAAGGACGGCGGAATATTGGAATACCAAAGAAAAGATAGTCGGACCAAGGAGAGCGCAACGGATCGTAAGGTCCGCCGCCTGAAGAAGAAGAAGAAGAAGACGAAGGAGAATTAATTTAAAAATAGAGAGATGTTTTCATGAGGGGATAAAGTTAAATGATGGTGAACATGACGTGAGGATTTTCCTGCCGAAAACAGACTAAGCTGTTCCGTGGCTCTTGTCCAACGCGGGCGAAAGCTGTGGTGAGCGACTAGTGTTCGCAGCAGGTACGAAATTTTCAATGTCTGGGATGTAATGCTTCGTGGGGTCTAGTCAGTGATGTGGAGAACAAGTTGAGTGAATTTAAATCCATCTGTGGGACGATTCGAAGAACCTTATACATTTTTTAAGGTTATGGCGGTACCCATCTACCTGCTGTATGGTGCACAAACATGGGCTCTGAGAAAGGCGGATGTGGACAAAATCACCTCGGCAGAAATGAGTTTTTTTAGAACGGTAAAAGAATGCTTACGACTAGATATGCTTTCCAATGAGGATATATCCGTACGAAGTGTGCTTAATGTGCTCCCACTGTCTGAGAAAGTTGACAAATATAAGAATAAATGTTCTTCGCATGGAAAATAACTCTACACCAAAGGGCGCATAGTTTTGTGTCCCGTAGATTAGTTGTAATGTAGGAAGGGCCCAGAAAACATGGTCTGATTTTAATTCAACGTAAAATATTTGTAAATAATAACAATGAAAACTATCATTAGCCGGGCCGTTAGCCCGTGGTCTATGAACGCTAAGTGCAGGCGTTTCGAACCTCGCCATCGGAGACCATATTCAGTGCAAAATTTGAGGTAAAACTCAGTATTTGGGTTATTTGGCAAACTGCTACCAAACAAATTTAGCACTGTACATGGCCTCCGATGGCCAGGCCGAAACGTCAGCACTTATGCACTTAACATCGATAGACCGCGGGCCTAACAACCCAGCTGATGATAATTTGAATAATGACCGTGATAGCCTAAGATCTAATGGAAATTTAAATTCACAAAATGTATAACGCTTCTGAAACCGGAACAGGTGTTTAGACCTATTCTAGGATCGAAGAGGAAGAAGAAGACGATCAAGTATACGAAGACGTCACGAATTAGAAAGATTGCGCTGGGCCGGACACGTAATCAAGAAAGACGATTGAAGAAACCTTGAAAGGATGATAAAAAAATATACCGTTAGGAAAGGTGATTCAGGTGAAGTGGAATAATGGTGTTGCTGTCGGAGCGAGGGGGTGGATGACAGGCGGATATCGGTGGAGGCCAGGACCCTTTTTGGGCTGAAGTAGCAGACGAGCAGAATTTAATGGTCGAATTGTGTATTCATTGCGTATTCTGAATTACATATGTCTTAATTAAACCAAAAATGTAAAGTACCGTTTACCAAATGGTAAAAGCTTAAGAGCATGATAATGTCTTTCAGCCGCCAGCTAAACGCAACAATATTATGGTTACTGACTGACTGATTGGTTACATACCTATCTACAGCTATGCAGTGTTGTTTGCTTGTTAGGTCTTTAATCTGCGACGGACGTTAGCACGTTAGCGGTCGCGGTTTTAGTTAACGATTCCCGGCTGGTAAATGATGACGTCATGCAGCGTGATGCGTTACAGAAATTTCCAAATGATGGCCAGCCATAAGACATTATCATGTCAAAAATCGTTACCATATCACGTATTCAATCGTAGTACTGCATGAGAATAATACTGCTTGCAAAACAATTTGTTATTCGAAGTGTCAGTCTGTATTAACATAACGAATCAAACTACAAACTCGCCCTGAGCCACTCAACCCAACTTGGAAATATGTGATGAGCTACTGAGACTGAGCTAATGTACGAGCTCGTATGTTCGGCAATAAACTTTAAGTGTTATGTTGTTGACGAAAATCAAACATAAAACAATACTCTTTGTTTCACGTACAAATGCAGAAATAATTTATTTACAAATTTATTAATTTTTTTATTTGTTAGTATTTTCAATTTATTTGAGCATACACAGGTTAATGTTGTTGTCTGTTGTGTTTTACGTTTTATTTTATTTTATTTTTTTACAGTACGTAACTTCTGGTTGTTGCTTACAAACATGATGACAGCTGTTTATAAACATCTGCATAACAGACGATGAGCGTCTTCTTCTTCTCCTCAACCCAGAGGTTAGCGGGCTTTCGAGTTCTTCCCTTCCAAAGATAGTTTCTTAATTTCTACATACCTTTCTCCTCCTTTATTTCATCCATATAGTCCTGTTTGGGCTTGCCCTCCCTCTACGCCCCTCTTTCATTCCCTCGAAGCGTAGCAGGTGACCAACCATACTGCTTCTCCTCTTCTCTCAACGTTTTAAAACAGAGTATTTCTGTCATCCATTCTGTTCACTATTGTCATCATTAGTCACTATTTGTGTTCACAGTATTCTTAAGGCCATCTTACAGCAGCACATCTTAAAAGCTTCAAGACAGCTTTTTTCCAATGTCCTCAGGATCCAAGTTCCTGAGCCATATGTGCTCCAAACGAAACTTTTTATGAATTTCTTTCTGGTTTTCAGAGACTCGTTTCTGGACACCGGAAGAGATTCTTGAAAAGTGCTACTTTTGCTTGTGCAGTTCTACTTTTTACACTACTGTGCGTCTCCCGTCTGATGAATGCACCAACAGATAATCACATGGGAGTAAAAATAATCATAATTATACGGTTGGAAAAATTTATTCCGTTCCTAAAATAATACCTGATAATCCTGAAGGATGGTACTCACTTTCATCAATTACTTTTTTCATATATTGGGTGATTAGTTAATCATCCCCAATGGAATACAACTGTCCAATTGTGAACGTTTCTATACTTTCTTTTTGTCATCTTCATAGTCGAGAATGAAGCCTCACATAGCAGGACAGTTCTGTACCACTGGTTTTAACTTGAACTTTGCAAGTCTTTTATATTGGCGCGGTAGACACGTTATCGATGACATCAATGACGTTTCTGAGTAAACAGACACCCTGTTGCCTGTCAGCGATTGCTGATTGGAGTCCTTTCAACTTTTCCACAACGTTTAGCATTTATGTATATATATATGTATTCAAACACTTTTTGCTATAGTATATTTCTTGATGCATTTATTTAACATTTATAATTACTTTACTGCAAGATGTTTTTTCCCTTATTTGGAACATGTTTCGGGAATCCAAAATCAAGATATAAAATTAAGAAGGGTGAGGATGGAAACAATAGGGTTCTCGAACATGTTCCAAATAAGGCAAAAACATCTTGAGGTAAAGTAATTATAAATATTAAATAAATTATATATATATATATATATATATATAATACTCTCTGTCACTGGTTGATAGTATTTTTATTACTTTACATGTATTAGTATATAATTAGCCTGTAGACGGCTGACGATTGTTTGGGTGGCCGAAACGTCGCATTTTTATTTCTATGATGACAAAACCACGTCACTTAGATACAAATGTCTGTGTATTTGTTTGGTTTGGTTCCATCAGTAATTTACTAAAGGGAGTATTGACAGAAGTTTCATTTAAACATTATTGTCACATATTAGTATAGTGCCCTATAAACACCAAATCAGGAATCTCCCAAATTTTGATAAAAACTACCAGTGTTTACGAACGACACCAAAATTACAGGCGACACGTGTTCGATCCCTATAACGAACTCACGGGCTTCACGTTTTTGTTAAATACACCCTGTATTGCCTTTGTGTAACAAATAAATAAAAAACTAATTTAACTTTCAGCGAATGTCATCATAGGAAAAATAATCAAACATGTCGTTTTTTTTTTTAAATTAATGTCGAGAAATTAATTATTTTTGTTTTCACTCTTAGTAGACTTCATCGTCTGTTTGATGTGTGTAGGAAAAGTTTCATTAAATTTGAGATTTCTCATTTGTGCCGCGATGATGATCACTTCGACGCTAATGTAGGACGCACAACTGCCATCTGTGTTGGACGAGCGGATGACATTCATCGTAGGCTGCACGCTCGAGACCCTGCTCTAAGGTTTCTCACGGCCCTTCACTCAACGTGCATGGTGCTGTCTACGCAAATGCCAACATATATTCTTGCTGTGTGTGTGTGTGTGTGTGTGTGTGTGTGTGTGTGTGCAGGTTTACTTTTCCGTTAGAAAACCTTATTTATTTTATGCCTTACCTATGTTTCTATGAATCAATAGAATGTAGGCCTATATTGTATCCTGCCTTATTAATGTTCTTGTAATCTGTGCTTGTATCGAGCAGTGATCTAAGCGTAGGTATAAACTTTTATTTACATAAAATATCGCATACGGCTTGCAAAAACTGTGGGCTCTGAGCAGTTTCTTTACGGACTGGACGTCTTGGCCTCATCGGTAGCGGATTCGGACACTTTTGCGGCCCCAGGCAGTATATTCTCAGAGGTTCTGCTTTTTAAACACAAACATTTATTATCCCGTTTTAACATATGAGATTTTCATCATTTCTGTATCACTTTTATCCTTGACTGGGCGACGTGGATAGTTCATGCCCATAAATTACTACAGGAGGCCGCAACTACCCGACACTCCCTGAGTGAAACGAGACGATTGAATAAACAATCCTTTTTAAAACGTGGTTCTGTCATAAGGTCACTAGCGATTTACAAAAACTTTTAAGGAATGTATGTATTTAATAGAACAGATTCTAAACGATTTAGTGAATGGTCTTTATTATGGTTTTATCTTATAATAAGACTGATTTTATTTTTTTACAAGCTTAATACTAATAAGTTTGAAAATTTAATTTTTTGGTATATGAATGCCTATTGATGTACTGTATTAAATAATTTATTCCCTCCCCCCAAAAAAATCCCCATTTCTTTATCTGTGCCTTCTTGACAGTATCAGAATTGTTAAACTTAGAATCATTATAGATAATAAAAAAAATGGAACAATTTAGCGGTTGTCTAATTTTTACTAAACTTGTATTGCAACCACTAACACGCAATTATACTTTCTATAAGCGCTTTTAAACCTCTCGGCTCATCTTCAGATGGAACACAACCTATCTGAAGGTGGGCCGAGAGGCTTGAAAGCGATTATGGTAAGTATAATTGCGTGTTAGTGGTTGCAATACAAGTTTAGTAAAAATTTAATAAAAATCTTGGATTCGTTTTGAGAAGAGCAAAAACGGATTTCAGACCCGTCAAGATTCTTGCCAATTCTCTACTTCCGGTAGGAATAAGTTTATTACTACCTATTCTTGAGCCTGCCTTTGATTCTTATTGTAAGGAACGTAAAATATTTTTAGTTTCTATTAATTTACGTCTATGTTTAAGGCGTGGTTTTATTCCAACAAGTGTAGCACATCCACAAATCCCCAAGTAAATTATTTCTGAAACACATGTCGCTGATGCTGTGGTGTTTTTTCCTTTGAATAATTCACATCTTAATAATAGGATCTTGGGCTCGTTTCCAGGAAAATAATATTACATCACGTGTGAAATTAAACGCGCAGTTTTATTGGTCGATGTTTAACGGCGGGTGCGAAAATCCGAACGGGAAAATAACGGAAACGTTTAGCAACCGCAGAGAGAAGACGGGAATCGAACGCACGCCACCCGGCCAGCATTAGTGATTCACTGCCCCATAAATCACTCAAGCAGTCAACAATCGATTCCGGTACATTTGAAGACACTAATGACCACATCGTATTGCAGCTCAGTACTGTGTGGTCCATGTTGTGTGATTGGTCTTATGTGTCAGATTATTTATTTCAAAAAAATTTTAAATAATATTTTTGCACGGCATGTTCACTTGGATGTTTTTATAAATGTCGTTGGAATGTAAACCTTCCAGAAAGTCAGACGTTAATTAACCTTTGAAATCTAACGTTCGTGAGTTCAATAAAGAAACGCATGTAGCTTTCGTTGACTTTGAGAAGGCGATTAATAAAGTAGATAGAAATTTGCTGTGGCAAGGATTAGAAGAACCGGGAATATCCACAGCTTTTAATATCTATACAAGGCCTATGCAAGGAACTAGAACAGCTATTAAAAATAATTGTAGGATATTTCAACAAATATCTGTCAGTCAAGGTGTTACACAATGATGCAGTATATCAACTACTCTTTTTAACATTTATATCTACGATCTAGTAAGAAAATGAAAGCATCTAGTGAAGCTTGATATTAAGAGATCACGAGACAGATATTTGAATGTGCTGTTGTTTGCTGACGACTTGTTTGTAATTCAAAATACAGAATCTGATTTGCAAAAATCTGTTTTTAAGCTTCACAGATTAGCAAACAATACAATATGAAAAAACTCCACTACGAAAACAAAGGTAACGGCATTTCGAGACAAGGAACCAATAAGGATAAAAATAATAATGCTCAAATTGTAGAAAAAGTGAGCCACTTTAGCTATTTGGGAAATGATATTGGCTATGATAAGAATTATGATATTGATGTTAAGTTAGGAGGTAAGTTCCAGACGATCTGTGGGATAATAGCTTTTTTCTATTGTTCATATGTCAAACGTATTCGCTAATGCTATGTAATAAACCTGTTTGTACATTTTAAAAATAATTACTACTATATTATTATAGTACACCACTGAAAAACATAAGAAAAGCCTAAAAATTAAGAAATTAACATAGTTCGTCCATTTTTTCGGCCCTCTGAGGGGTGGGGTTCAGTCCCCCCGTCGAGAAAACGCCCCTAATCATATCCAGTGTATTTGAGGATACTAGCAAACACATGTACCAGGAGAGAATAAGTGAACATTTTGAGTAAATAAATGTGTTTCTTGTTTCACACATTCAATTGTAACAAAATGCCACGTCACATTCGTTTGCCTCTGTATATTACACTTTATTGTGCTGTCACTTTTCAAGACACGCGGACAAAAAAATAAATAACGTTCCCGCGCGCGCGTTTTGCAATGGATTTATCGTGTAAACGTTTGAATAGCAAATTGAATCCCTACAATATTTAATAGCAAATGCAATACTGACATATTTAATATATTAAATATGTAATATATTCTATTGATTAATATATTTTGTATCTATAATAATATACAAATTTATCTATGCAATTATATACGTACAGGTTGCATAAATAAATGATGAAAAAAGTCCGTTATTATGGTGGTAGTATTTAATAAAATTGTCTAAACTAAACTCGTATATTGTCTACAACAATCTTCCATAAATAGAACTAAATTGTCTTTGGCACATCTTCTTCTTCAGCACTACAGCCCAACATGAGCCCTGGCTTCCAACATCAATCTTCTCCAAAGTCTCCTGTCCATTGCCATCTCACTGTAACCCCTCACATCCATCCTTCTGAGATCTTCTAGCACATCATCCAACCATCTTATCCTAGATCGGCCCTTCTTTCTGTTTGAATAGACTTGCGTCTTCAGAATTTTTTTTGGCATACCCTGATCATGTATCCCCTCTAGCTGACATAACCATTGTATTCGTTGAGCTTTTATGAATCTTACACTGACTTCGTGATTCGATAGCTCATCTAGCTCCTGGTTATACCGTATTCGTCATTCACCATCTTCTTTAACCGGGCCATAAACACGTTTTATGATCTCCCCTTCAACGCTTCTTAGTGTTTCTTGTTCCTTTTTTATCAGTGTCCGTGTCTCGTTTCCATAAGTAACAACCGGTCTGATAAGAGGTCTTTGGCACACCAAAATTATAATTAAAATGTTTATAACTGTAGGATGTTACTTGACGGACGAATTCCCAAACTCATCCTCTTCTGCTCGAGTGCGTTTGTTCCAGCCGCGCGTTTCTGCAATCCGCTGTGGGTTCATCTACTACGAACACCTATCCGTTAGATCTGATAACTGTTTAGTTAATAATATTATTAATCATCTCGTGGTTTGTTTATACGGGTTTAGTAATTTAATTGCTTAAGTGGTCTCGCTGAACTTGCATTTATTTCAATCTTGAAGTGTTCTCGCGTATATTGAAGCCTTAACTCCGCGTATGAGCACAACTTAGGCGGATATCAGCACTGTCCCAATAACCGTACCTGCAATCATTATCGATTTCGATTATGCAATTATTGGCATCGATATGCAGAGAATATCGCATACAGGCTAATTTTAGTTGGATGATAGAAATCGTAAAAATTTAGTTGTGTATGTTATAAAATAGTTTGTTGACGATTCCAATTGTTTCATTATATTTTTTACGAAAAATATTTCTAGCAGTAATATAATTCCGATGTGTGCCTGTGACGCCAAAAGTTCGCGTTGTTAGGTTAACATGCAAAATTAAATTACACATAAAAACCAATGTACCTTTAAAATCATACTCGCTTTTTGTGAAATCCATGAAATCCACGTAGAAAAAAACCAACTCGAAGTAAGGCCTGTTAGAAGGCCTGTTACACATGTCTCCTTTTTATGGCACAACTCGTTTTCCACTAATACTCGTTTATTCACTAATACTCGGTTTTTGCAGATCACTGGAAAAGCAACCAACTTGAAGCAAGGTTTTTTTTTTGTATTTCGCACAAATTTGCTTCCAGTAAAGTTTTAAAGATTTTACTGAATAACATAAAAGTATGTTGACCACCTAACGAATAACAAATCTTGTTTTTATTTGTTAATACGTTGCTTTTTGTTTTAATTTTACTATTCAGATATTATTGTATTTTTCATCTTTTTTCTGTTGTTGTTTATAACCCTATTAAAGTACTCAACATATATAACTTTATAAGAAACATATTCAAATAAGTTGAATCCTTCATACAACATTAGAAACTGTAGCGTCAAATATGATCTATAATCCTCCAAGTTACATTTCGATAAGTTAGTAAACAACGAAGTTTTTCATCTTTTCTATAACTGATTCCCAAATATGAGCAATTTAAGATGTCACACTTGACAACCTAAATCTAATACAATACTTATGACTAATTAACGAAATTCAACAAAATTACTGCCTATACCTGCGCTTATACGCACGAGAAAGGAATTCTACAAATAAATATTTCTTCTAATTCTGCGTTCTGCAAGTTACGTTGCAGTGTGTGTGTGTTGCAGCAGCAACAATTTGCTGCTGCTTGTCATTCCAGTACGCCAAGCATTTTTGTCTTGTGTATCACCAACTGTAAGTTGTCTGCTCATCATTGCCTCGTCTATAGCGTTCTCACGTAGGCTTCCGCGGCCGGTGTCCATTTTGTTTTTGAAGTCTTCTTCCCGTATGGACGGCGTCAAAAATCTCTTGTACAACAACGTTTCACTCATATTACTGTGAGTATCCTCAGGTCTATGTGACAACGTAGTTGTCATACAAGACATTTTTGGCGCTGTCCCCATACCGGAAGAAGACTTCAAAAACATCGTCTATAGGCGTACTTGGTTTATATGGGTCTTCTTCTTCTTCTTCTTCCTGTAGGTGTGCAATCAACAACCTTATTAGGACACATCTGGTTTCTTACATTCTTCTGAAGTGGCCGTGCCGTAATAACCTTCTTTGCTATGTTCGGTCTGTGATATCCTATTCCTCATCCGTCTTTCCCTGATAACGGTATTGGGCGTGTATTGCAAAATTGCAACGGAATTAATTTAAATTGTCTGTTCGTTTTAGGATATAATAATTGAACACTTACTATTTGAACAATGGTATTCGGACACAGACAATAGTATTTGAAATACAGGCTTTGGAAATGTCTTTCTTAATAGGAGTTAAAAGGTGTTCTAAATTTGACCGTAAAAGAAATGAGGCCTTAAGAGAAGAGTTACAAGTTTTTAACTTGAATGAAAAGTTAAAAGATGACAAACAACGGATAATAGAACACTTAGAATTAACGTCAGATTTAAGGCGCGCCAAACAAGTCCGGAAATACAAACCTATAGGACACACGCGCGCGTCTGTGTGTGTGTGTGTGTGTGTGTGTGTGTGTGTGTGTGTGTGTGTGTGTGTGTGTGTGTGTGTGTGTGTGTGTGTGTGTGTGTGTGTGTGTGTGTGTGTGTGTGTGTGTGTGTGTGTGTGTGTGTGTGTGTGTGTGTGTGTGTGTGTGTGTGTGTGTGTGTGTGTGTGTGTGTGTGTGTGTGTGTGTGTGTGGAAGGCGGAAGAGGCAGTATCTTGCCTATGCCGTGTTATGAAGGTAATGATTATATTAGTATCTTGTTATAAAATTATTATTATTATTTCTTTCTTCGTGATGTTTTCTATTTCATGGTCCAGGAAGGAAGAAACCATTTAGTTATTTACCAACTATTGCTACTGTCGATAAAATTACCCTCCGAGGTTAGTTCATCTTCTTCAGATCCCACTACGAAATACTCCGTCTTTTCGATGATTATTTCCAATAATAATCGCTTATATTCAGTGGCGTCTCTAGGATTTAGAATGGGGGACGGGGTCGAGTCGCTTTCATAGAAAAGAAATTTAAGACTAATCAACATTACCATCTTTAAAGTGGTTGTTGAGAAACTTGTGATATCATCCTGTTGTCAATCCCGTTAAAGTAAACTGTAATAACACAATAAACATTCGCGTTATTGAAACACCGTTTGCAGGATACTTACTGACTCATTTGGTTTTTCCATGTTTCATATTTAAAGCGTAGGCTATACACTAATGCTGTTTGTATATTTAGAAAACAGTTACTACTACATTAGCGCAAACAGCTGAAAAAATAAAGAACTCCCCCCAAAATTAAGACATTAACAAAATTCGTCAACTTTTTTTACCCTCTGGGAGGGAGCGGTCCGGCCCCGTTCGTCCGCCCTTGAAAATACGCCCCTGCTTAAATTTCTTTTCAAAGTTTGCGAATCATGTAGCTTTGGCTCATCGCAATCCCCTGCTATGAAAACCTGGACGTCAAAGAATAAAAACAAAAAATAAGGAACAACAACAACAATAATAATAATAATAGGGTTAGAATAGATAACAAATCCAAAGCTGTAAAATTAAGCTGTTTAGGTTTCGCTGATGATCTTGCCACATTCGCCCACTCACAAGAAGAAACAAGTAAGCAAGTAGAAGATCTCAAAGAGGTAGCGGAGAAAACTAGCCTCCCAAGCTCCTTCGCTAAAACGGAAATTATGACCACCCTATTTAAATTCACGAAAACTTGCCTGGACACTACGAATGGAGAAATAAAATGTACTAACAATTTAAAATATCTTGGGGAAAACATATCCCGAAACGCCTCAGACAAAAGAATCCTTTAAGATAAGGAAACTCAAATTAGCAAAGGTCTTTACTCTAACCCGGGAACTGTACGGAAAGAAAAACCTTTCCAGAAGTGCGAAGTCCGCCACTATAGCACTGTGATCAGACCGGTGATTATGTATGGAGTGGAAACAATGTGCTTTCAAAATTTGCAACCTCTTCTTAAAATTGAACGAAGAATTCTTCGGAAAATTTATGGCCCCCAAGAAGAAGATGGATACAGGTATAGACCCAAAGAAGAGCTGTACAGGGATCTGGAAGATCTGGAAACGGCTTTCCGAAGGAAAGACTTAAGATTCCTTGGACATATGGTTCGGATGGATCGGCCCAGATTAAATAAACAAATTTTCAACTATATTCGGCACTTTCTAGTCTGAACGGATACACCAACCACTCATGAAGGAAATGATGAAACTAGGTATCTCTCTTTGAACGACTGTGTGGATAGAAATACATACAGAAACGAAATTCAAAATTTTAAGGTTCTCTGCGGTGAGAAGAAGACGAGAAAGGGGTGGATAGTGGAAAGGAAGGCGGCGCATAGTGTGCGAATAGTGCGCATAGTAGCGTGGTCCACGGCTGGCCTGTTCGTGTAAAAAAAATAATAATAATAAACATTTACAAAATACTATCATACAAACTAAAATAATAACAATAATTTAAACGATACACACAATACCCCAAACCTACAGTGTGCGTCCACACGGTTTTTCAAGTTAATCGCATCTTTTTCTGGGTTGGTTGGAGGGAATCGCGCTTATAAACGATTCGTCAGACCTGTGCTAAACTTGTGTAATACATGAAAGTTTACATAATAATAAATTGCCACAATTATAATGATGGTAATAATAATAATTGTTCGCTTCAGCGGGTTTCATTATTTCGTTTTGTCTTAACGTACAATGACTGCACTTCATCACTGACTATGTGAAGTGTATTAACAAACCAGGGAATTATTTATTTCCCTATAAATATTTTGATTGCTGTAATGTTTTGTTATGTGACCAGATCTTCTATCCGTTACACTGGTGATTGTTTGACATATTACAACAATTTTTAATATTATTTAAAATTAATATTCAATGAACCTTCACGTCATGCTTTCGTTTGTATTTATGCCTCAATTAGTCTGCGTTATTGTGTGTGTTCTTTATTCGTTTGCCCTGCGTGAAATTTGTATAAAACAGTAAACAAAAATATATGTAACGAAAGTATTGCTTCTGTATATTCGTGAGAATTGTTTAATAAATGTTATTTACTAAATACTTTATATACAATTTTATTTGTTGATTCCTTTAAATAAGTTGTAGCTACTCATTCTCGCTTGAAATAAGATTTTAACTTAAACTGAGTGACACTTGTATTTAGGAGCAGTGAGTTTGAGACTAACATATTAATAATAGACTATAATAATAACGACCATAAAATGATAATACTCGTATAATTATTAAGTTATTATTATTATTTTAATGTGGGTAATAAGTAATAATTATTTACTTGTGAAATTATCAAATTTTTAAAGATTATGTTTTATCCTTCTATAGATCATTTTTTAATACCATTATAGTGTAATTATTAATTATATATTAATATAATTAGAATTCCAACTTTCTCACATTTCTTTGCTGAACTGCTAACTGATGTTTGGAGCTGAACGAGGATTTTCGGCGTTACAACCGTTATCGAGTACATTGTTGCCTTTACTAATTGAGTTATTTATTTTCGCTATGCGGTGATAAAAACAAGACGGACGGGATATTTAGTTGGCTTTGATTCCTGTTAAGTCTGGTCAATATTAGTTTCCACTGTAGCAATCTGATACCAGTGCCATCGATATAAGGAATGTCGTCGCCTATGTAGCCTATACGGGGATCGAACACAACGCAATGCAGAGAAATTCTGTTACTTTTTTTAAAATAAATTAACTATTTATTTTTTACTCAACTAATTGAGTAAATATCTTTAAAAATGCATATAATTTATAAATAAATTTATATACTAATAAATAATTAGAAAAATACTTTCTTGAATCTGAGAACATGTCTCTGGGAAAACACCTATCAATTTTATGATCTCCTTATGGGCGTTTTATACAATTGATTATATTTACGTTATAAAAAGATCTAAAGGATATTAATACAATTACCAAAATTCCATCGCACTCGCGAATGTGTGAAATAATATTGTCAGGAGAAACTTATTGTTATTATTTTTCTTTTATAAAATTGCTAAACTGCTATAATTGTTATTATTTAGACAAAGCTTTTCGTCATCACTGACATCTTCAGGTCTTAAACAACCTGGTTGTTAAACAGGTGGTTGTTTAAGACCTGAAGATGTCAGTGATGACGAAAAGCTTTGTCTAAATAATAACAATTATGGCAGTTTAGCAATTTTATAACAGAAAAGTAAGGATGGCTGCTAATTTAAACAATACGAAGAATAAAACATGCTTATTGTTATTAATTGTTCGTTGCTCGCGATATAATAGACCTAGTAAATTATAAAACAATAATTAAACCTTTCCAGACAAACTTTGATTACTTTAATTGTTTATTTTTTTCAGTCTCAATTCCAAGACTAATCTTTTAATTAAATAATTTACAGTTCATTATATGACGTTAATTTTCATTCGGAAGAAAATGTAATTTCTGATTGCAATTAGCCCTAAGCCCTCGTATGTCTTTTTCGAAATATGATAAATTAAATTTGGCAACGAATGTGACATAAATATTCGACGACATATTGTACTATATGAAACTCGATGGAAGTAACTTTAAGCGGCGGACTCGCGGCAGATGCAGAACAACCCTGCCCTGCTCGACACGCAAGGCGAAGTTAGGCCGTACTGTCTACGAGAAAAACAACCACCGGTAGCCGGTATCGAACCCGTTACGCCTCCGCCTTCAAACTAAACTAATCTTACTGACCATTTTGATCGCAAATCATTGTAACACAGTCTCTTCGCAGTTTTTATTTTAAAATTATTTTTATTAAATTGAACATCAGAAATACATTAGCTGTAAGTTAACTTCAAATACAAATCCATTAACATAAAACTTATATAATAAAAAAATAAAGTTTACGCAACTAAATTCTGATTTTTGTCGAACTAGTTTAAATTTAATTACGAAATAGCAGTGTAAAAATTGAATTCGTGAAGCCCTTATTCGGCTAAATTGTAGTCCACACGGCGGTTGATCGAAATGTATATTTCCTACCTTATATAATAAACATTTTCACCTCCCTACATGTCAAGTGTACATGCCATAAGTAACAGCACTGTTGAATATAAAGAAATGTCTCGTTATGTGCGGGACAAGTGCTATTTCCACGACATCATTCGGTGTCTGTTATCACTATCAACTTCTAGCATAGAAAACAGTAAAAAAGGGATAGAGAAATTGAAGACCAGTACAAATGAGCAAAAACACTAAACTTATTTCATTACATGTAAAGGATATGTTTACACGCATACGAGCCAACAGACCTATATAATTGATTAAAAGTAATCGTTTAAAGAACTTTGACTAAAAGGAGCAAATAATAGTATTTTCACAGCTGCAGAACTCGCTCAATGTTTTGAGTAAAACACATTTATTATTAGATAAGATAAAATTAATTAATTATAATTTTCTCAAGCTATGTTTTCCTCTTCCCTTTTAACCGTAAAGTGAAAACATGTTAAAGCAAAAACTACATTCGCAATTGGGTTAAAATTCCCTCAGTCTGATATCCTGCATGGGCTTTTATAACTTTTTCAAAATCTTGATCCCTTTTTTGGGGGCTCTGGCGAATTAAAATTTTTTAATTTCCAAAATTTCCACATTCATTTTGGTCAAAATCATCCTTCGAACAATTTTTACAAATGCTGATCCATTTTCTTTGTCCTAAAACTGAACATTGTATTCAGATTTTGATTAGAATTGTCTTTAGTTTGATACTCCGCATGGATTTCTTGCGATTGTTCAAAATTCAGAATGACCTGGTCTAGCCGATCTAGGGAAGTGTAATTAAGAAGGCTACTAACAAGGCAACAAGTGCAACGTTTGTGCAAGAAATTATTCCTCCAAAAGTCCTCAACTACAATCCAGAAAGAAAAAGACACATGAACCAAGGAAACTGACTGTAAATACATTATGAGGTCAGAACTGAAACTGAATTAATCCATAAATATGATGATGATGATGATGAGTTTTATTATTATTATTATTATCATTATTATGAAAAAGTGGATTTAATGAAAACCAGTTAGGGAGGTGGACGGGGATCAGATGCGCGGTTTTTTAAGCGTACCTTCACCAGCTGAAGACAGGACAACGAGATAAAACGTGCGATTCACAGCCACCATAATTAGACTTATTAAATTCTCCACAGCTGGCTGCGAGAGTGCAAAGGTCATTGCGCAGAGGTAAAACGATCGTACAAAAACCTGACCGACCGTTTTGTTTTATTTTATGTTATGTTCGTTCTGAAGAGGAAATAAACTAAATGGGACGTGAGAGAAACTATCGCATTAGTAATGAATAAAATCATCGAGAGAAAGCTGTCGACCAGTTTGCTAACCGACTAGTTTTAGGAATACGGACGGACAGTGCATCTGAAATTGTGTGCGCACAAGAAAGTCTTGGTAATTATCTGTAAGCAGAAACTGTCCAGTATAACAAAATCGCATAAATCGGCCAATGGTTTTACGATCTCTTAGTAAGTTGTACGTCTGTCATGGATTTTCTACGCTGTCACGTTTGTTAAATGCAAATTTTAACTCGATATATTAGTAATTTTAATATGTGACAGGAATCAGAAACCCAGTAATGTTCGTGTTCAAACATTATGATTATTTTTCAATACAATACGTTCTTTCATTATTAGAACAACTTCCTTCCTGAGTTATCAGGCCATAGGTCCAACGTGACCATACAGCATGCCAAACGTTTCAAACGCGGCCATGACTGCCATCCGCAATGGCGAGGGAACAGAGACTTCAGGTATTTACCCTTAGCCATACGAGGGCAATTGAGATAGCCGTTTCCTCGCCGTTGAAGATGTTAGTCGCGATTACGGTTGAAACGTTTTGCACACGATACGGACAGCGGACACCTTTGACTATGACCTGACAGCTCGATAGAATTTTCTAAAATTGACACCGGCCGACAGAGCTCACGTCCTTTTAATATTTACATTCCTAAAATCTGATAAAATATAAAATTGTTGGAGTAGGCCTGTTAAGAAAAACATTTAAAAAAGTATATGCAGCCTGAACCTCCCGTATGTACTAGTGTGCTTCCTGAGCTGTAGAACGCGCTCACTATTACATGAATTTCCATATTATATAATTTTTCGATTATGGGAAAAATTACAAACCTCCCTATTACTCTACTATTTTTTTAGCGATTTAACAATTGTGGAGCATATAATCGTACAATAAACGCTAAAAATTGGAAACCTTCAAATTTGGGTTACATTTTCTTCTGCTCTGCATCCTGCTGGATTTTCACAATTTTTTCAATGTTTTAAATTTCTTTATTTTCGGTCCCTGGGTCCCAAATTTTATAAATTAAAAAAATTTATTACTGCATCTAGATTTTAGTAAAAATTCTCCTTATTTTGATATCACCCCCACATGTATCTTTTCTATTGTATACAAATTTTTACCCACCTTTTCAGTTTTGACGTCCAAAAATTTTGTAATTTTAAAAAATTAACACTTTCTTTAATTAAACATTTTCTTTAATTTGATATCCTCCTTTTGGGTTTTTTATCAATTTTGAGCCCTTGACACTTTTGCCAGGCTAGTCGTATTCAAGCTGGCGAAATGAGATTTCTCAGGCCCGTGGCAGAAAATATACTCTTCAAGATCGCATCACAAATGCACATATATACATCAGGAACTGAATATTACTAGTATAAGCCTACTCGATAGGATGTCTCCTACTTTATAGAATTTTCCAGTATTGGCCAAATTGGTAAGAATATCTTAACTGCATTCCCAAACAACTATTGAATTATAAGCCGAAAGGACAGACATGTGTGGGACGTCCGAAAAAGCGTTGGAGTGATAAGATCTGTCTATTTGCTTGGGACCGGAACAAACCATTTTTAGTTTAATCCTTGCTGAAGACGATGATGATGATTAACGTGATCATTGACTTACATTAGTTCAATGCCCCTTCTCCAGTTCAGTTTTGAAGAGGGTTCTCAATAAGATTCGCCTGGGGCCTGGCAAAAATCCTAGTGCCGGCACTGGCTATCTATACTATTTTCGTTCTTAGTTCAATCCTGACGTAAACAAATCTGATACTCTATTGATCAGGGCCGTTGACACTGTTCACACAGTAATGTGTTACGCGCATGTGCATAATGTCTGTATAGTCATGTGAGAGTTGTCACACATGACTATACAGTCGGGGCACGTCATTTTAAGACTTCCTCCTTATCATTGTATTCTGAATCCTATTGAGTTTATATGGAGCCAGGTGAAAGAATATGTTGCCCCTTATCATTGTAATATACAGTACAGTGATAATCACAGCTTCTATTTTTGTTTTAAATAAACTTTACTTTTTCTGTTTTGTTGCGATTTTTAAACGCTTAATAAAAAAAAGCCATTACCTGGTGTTATAAAATACTTCACTGTAGATCAGACACAGTCACACAAATTTTAGCTTCGTCAGGACATTTTGCAAGTGTTTATACAGTATCAATATTATATGTACCCTGTCTGTACTCCTTCTGTCAGAATGACACGCCTCTAATTCAAGCAGCAACTAGTGTTTCAGATGCGCCACGCCTAGTTTGTTTACATCAGGTTCAAGCTAAGAACGGAAATAGTATAGCCTACACTGCTTCGTCATCACCACGACTATCGTGTTCGTCGTCATAATCATCATCAGCACCAGCAGTGGTAGCAATGGCAGTAGCAGCAGGAGTTCACGGCTGGGCAAGACTGTCGCCAACGATTACGCCGCGTCCCGAGCTTCAGATGACCTCCCGCCGCCGCAGCTGTGGACAATGATGGTCTGCTACCGGCCGTAGGGTCTAATTCGGGGTGAGCGTTCGCCGAGGACGGGAACAAGATTTACCTGAGTCAGGTGGGTTCCGACCGAGGGCGCTGATTAGTGTGTTCCTCTGGAAACCGACACAGTGGCACAGTAGCTTATCTAGAATTTTGGAGTCAAGTCGCCTTCATAAAAGAACAAAACAAGTTAACAGTACTATCTTTATAGTGGCTGAAAAACTGTTATAACATAAGGTATGGGAATGGACTCTGCTAGAGGGTGGACCCTCTAGAAGAAAAAAAGGAAGACCTAAACATTCATAGAAAATGGACGTCGAAGATCCAATGAATGCAAGAGGACTTACAGAACAGGACTGTTTAGACCGGCGCACCGCGGCGCCCGTGGAAGCTAGGCAGCGCCAGCCGTAATTAAATCGCAAAAAAAAATTCGTGAACTTATTCGTCCCTTTGGGGGGTCTGGTCACGTTCACCCCCCCCCCCCCGCATATACGCCCTGCAGCGGCGGTAGGACTTTGTCGGAATGGTGGCGGACATCTACGGCAGTGGAGATAGTCAGATTTGAAGTTAGGTGGTGAGTTCACCAGATCCAGCGCAAACCTCGGTCTACGAGAGACTGTCCCTTTCTCTTATGAGTCTTTCCCAAGCCTCGTACTGGGTTCGCGTAGATAACCATCGGTATCATATACATGGTAACGACGAGTTTCCCATTGAGTTGCTGGAGAGCATGGTTCGGAGTTGATATACACTACGCGCTATTTGTTCGGACGCGTCTCCCAGGCGAGACGTCACTCGAGGCGAAGCCCTGGACACTTCACACCAAGAGACAATAATAATAGAAGTTGTTTTACAAGGGAAGGCCCAGGACATCTACAACCCCACAATCCGACCACACTACGTATAACCCCAGACTCTACTAACTCGCATTGGACTCAAACAAAAACCCAACCCTACTAGGATGACCTAATTAGGAGCGTCCACTGACTAGCTGTTCCAAATCTTTAATTTATTCCCCCCTGAGGTTCAAGTCGCAAGTAAGAGAGTCCAAGTCGACCTCAACCATATCGCAAGTAATCCCATCGCAGTATCATCCTCGATAATCATTCTGAGATCCAGCGTGAATCCAATATCCATCAGTTGTTCCTTAAACTGGACTCAACTATCTGCTATCTCAACACAGTCATACAAAACGTGCTCTGGCGTGTCATACAACTTGCCATCGTCTAAAGAGATCACTATTCCTCAACCCAAACCTCTTTAAGTAAGCGCCAAAGTTTCCATGCCCTGTCAGATATTGCACACTATAATAATTTATATCTAAATTTAACTCAGCCCTATGCTTGACATCTGGGAAAAGGAGATGAATGCGCCGACCTGTATCCGCTCTATCCAATCTTTCTTGCCACTAAACCAAGAGACAAACTACCAAGGAAGTACAATATCGCCAATGTACAGTCTGCAAGGGAGCCTTCTGCGTCTGAAGAAGGCCACTGGTGTACTATTGGCCGCGTTAAAGGAGGCCCCTCCTCCATATGTGCACATATGCGCCCAGCTGTTGGGTACCGCTACCGCTCGCGGGCACAAAAGTGGCTCTTTGTGCAGAAAGGCTGGCCACTATTGACCAGTGACGTATCTGGAATGTGGCCTTGGGGAGGGTCCAGTCTCGGTTTGGCTTCATGTACAAGAAAAACCAAGACTAATCAACATTACTGTACTAAAACCTCGTTTAGCCGAATTTGATGGACCGCGTCCGTTTCGGATAAACGAAATTTTTGATAAACCGAAACTTCTATTTTAAATAATAATACATATGAAAGTAATAATAACTTTATGACTTTACTAAAGTAGTATTATGACTTTATTTAGTAATAATAATTTAAAAGTTACTTACAGTGAATATGACACAATAAACTATAAAACGGCACCGCACTTTAAATTATAGTTTCTTCAGTACTGGAACAGTCCTATTGCTTGTTCGTACAGTAATCAATCATAGTTTTTCGCCTAAGCTTAGATGCTCGTTTGCTGGCTGCCCGATCTCGAAGTCGTTTCATTGTTAGAAGTTCTGCAGGGGAAGTTTCGTCTTGTCGCTCCAAATACATGAAAAATACTTTTGTGTAAGAGCTCTTTTAATTCGCCTTCAAGATTTACGATCATTAGAAATGTAACTCTAGTTGTTATTGTGTGTATCCAATAATTTATGTTTTGAGAACACGTTCTTGTCCCATCCTCTTTAGTAATTGACGAGAATGAATGCAAGTTTTTGCCAAGATAAAGGATATTCTGATTGACTGAGCCTAATAGTCGCTTAATATACAAATACACGTATATTAAGATTTTTTTTAGATAACTGCTTTTGTATTCATAATCTAAAGTCTACTTTTAAAGTTTACAATAACACACACACAGTAAGCCCTGTTGTCCATTGTCCCACGTTGATAAGGATGCCGAATAAGTTAAATTTTCTATTCTGTCAAAAAGACAAACCCACGATATCGCATAGACAGTTAATTAGCAACAGCTGATAATGTTATTTATTGGCCAACAACAGCAATCAAATGAAACTTTGAAATTTAACTACCAAAAAACTGCAGATAAAAACAGTTATGCAAAACGTTGTAGTTCTGCCAAATTGATCGAATGCGTTGTCTGCCTTGACCTCTGACTCTCCCTCTGTACCGTTTCAACTAATATTAACAATAATGCAGTTAAATCTGCTGCACTGTGTTTGCCGTTGGATAGATAACACGTACACACACAAGAGCTGTAACGCTCTTGTGTGGTGTTCGCAACGAATACGGATCAACACTGATTATACATCTGTTAGACTCAAAGCTAAATCTATTCACATCAAAGAAAATCAGCCTGAAGGTGAGGAAAAATCTTATTTGTGTGAAGTGTCGCATTGTATGGGAGTGAATCGTGGACAACTGGTGCAAGAGAAAAGAAGAAGCTTCTAGCTTCTGAGGCACGGTGTTACAGAACGGTGCTTTGGGTAAGTTGGGTGGAGAAGCTGAAGAATGAAGAGGTGTTTTGCAGAACTGGAGTAGATAGAACTTCGTCTCATCATCATCATCTTCAAGGATTAAACCAAAAATGGTTTGTTCCGGTCTCAAATAGGCAAAGATTAGAACTGGTCACTTCAGCGCTTCCTCGGACGTCCCACACCTCTCCGTCTCTCCGTCCCCTCGGCTTATAGTTCCATAGTTGTTTGGGGATGCGGCAGTTATCCAGTCGGCAAAGATGTTCCCACCAATTCAGCCGATACTGGGCGATAATGGTTAACCATAATATTCTTTTCCTGCCGTATATCTGTGTTTCTTCGAAGATCATAGAGAGTATACCCTGCCACGTGCCTGAGAAATCTCATTTCAGCTGTACACGACTGGCCTGGCCTTTTGTTAAAGACCAATTCTCAGACCCGTAAAGTAGTGTGGGAAGGGCCATCACCTTGTAGTATTTCAGGCGTGTTCCTTTACTTGCTGACTTAAGGGTTCACCTAATGGTCCCGCACATGAGGTTGAACTTATGCAACTTATTCACAACGTCGTTGCTTGCATTATAAGACACACTGTAGCCCAGGTATTCAAAAGTGCTAACTTGATCCAGGAGAGTACTATCTATAACAATTTTTGCCCGTAGATAGAACTTTTATAAAAAATTAAAAAGCTCAATTGATTGGACATATACGTGTTAAGGCACGACAGCCTAACCAAGAGTCACAGAAGGGAAGGTAGCTGGAAAAAATCTAGATCTTATCTTACCATCTGATCCTCAATGAAACCAAGATTCAATTTCCTTCAAGTCTATATTTAAAAACCATTTTCACCATTCCAATCCAGTCCATTTTGTCCCCAGATTTGTAGTTCCAACCCGGTGTCCGCGGTAGTCCCGCGAAAAGGTCGACAGTACTCCGTGGGTCTACCAGATAAAAGCATTTGAAAGATTTTTTTAATATTTGAGATTTGTTCGAAGATTAGTCCTGGGCGTGTCTTGGGATTGACCCCATCAGGCAGAGGGTAGCGTAATTTATTATGCGGGAAAAATGAGCCATTATTATTTATGTATTTGTTTATATTTGGTTGTCTCTATATTTACATTTAAATTTTGTGTAACTTGCTGTTACATATATCTCAAGATGACCGACCACTGATTAAAAGTGGTTCATGGTGTTCAGAGTTTATGTTGACGGAATTCAGGGAAGTATTTTGTAACAATGACTGTCAGTAAAATATGAACAGAAATCTATTACGACAGTGAAATTACGGAGGCCGTTGCGTATAGTAACGAACAAGAGGTTTGTCTGGATTGAGCTACTGTAGGCCAGTGATTCCCAAATTATGTTGACGTAATCTGGTTGTTTGGCCATGGGTTCGGACCAGTTCGAAACAAAGCAAACTATTGGCGTTCTTTGTGGGAGAGGACGTCGTTGCCACTTATGCACTGAGTTATGTTTATCTAAGGCAACGAACGAATTTTCTGCAATTATCTCTAACTCACTTGTAGAAATAGGCTATTGACACTCCAACACTTCCATTTCAAATAGATTAATAACGGGATATTCAAGGAAGTTAACCATTACTAATGTTTAGTGTAGGAGTACTTTGTTGATGCTATAGAACAGCTGGCAATCTACAAAAGACATCCGTCTGTGGGAATTGGCTGCCGCTCGCCCATTGGTCAATTAAAAAGTCTGTATCCGCGGCCTAAATACGTTCAAGAATAGGAAATGCAGTTTATGCAGGCATTTTGTGTATTTTCAATTTTCTATCTAACTATAACTGCATTACAATATCCGCAAATTTTTTTTTAATTGTTTACTATGGACCAAATTAGTGCTGTAGAAAACTGTAAGGAACAACCTAGCTAAAAATAAATAGTAGAGTCGGAGTTTATTCAACTACACAAAGATTGGTTGAATAAAGAGGGCACCATTAGAAAACATCAGTAGGCCACGGGCGCAGCGAGTCTCAAACGTTTGGGAAGCACTGCCATAGACAATCGAAGTATGGTCACACTCATGAAATAGGCCTACAGGAAAACATTCAATTCAGGGTGAATCTAAAACAAATTGAAGTTGTGGAACAAAACAAAAGCGGTGGGGGAAACAAAATTATAACTAATAAATTTAGTTTAGGTCCAAGGAGCAGAACCACTAAATTGATCGAATTTATTGGATCCTTCACATTTTTTGACGCAGGAGCCGCGAGTTCGCTGTCTTCTAATTTTATTTGCTAAAACTTAAAATAGGGAAATATTTCGCTACGTGGTGTCTAATTCATCGTACTTTATACGTTTGTTTCATATGCATGATTACATTAACAAATTGTAAATTTATGTGTAGATATTAATTAATTAATTGTGTGGTGCGATATTACCGATTGTAAATTTGAATAACTTAGTACAATCGGATTTGGATGGCTTGTTCAAGTCTGCGTCGCGGGTTCTTTTTGGTTTACAGAGGTTTTGTTTAGATCACGGCATCGTAGATTTAAACTTTCTAATACAACTGTAAATAATTAATTACTAAACTACCTGAGCCGGTTGATTCGCTAACTATTTTGAATGATCTTGAAGAGGAAGCACAGCCCAAACCAGAAAGAAAAATATTTCTAAACTCGCGCGCGCGTACACTAATAAACGACTGTCAATCAAGAGTGTTCCACAAATTTCGTAAGCTGTACAAAATTATTAGTCTGTACAAAAAACGTGTAGGTGACAAATCCGTGGAGTACTTGGGCGCGGCACCACACACCATCTTATCACCTGTTACTCTCTCTGTCTCTCTTACGATAATTATTTTTTCAACGATAATTTAGACACTTTATTGGTGAAACGATTTTTTGACAGTTTTTTTGTCAAGTATTTGCGGAAAGAAAGAATTTAATCCTGGCACGCGGTTACGATATGATAAAGGCTGTGGAGTGAGAGAGATAGAGAGGGAGGAGATATGTTTTCAAGTGAAACAGTAAACCATCTTATTAGGTCTGGTTTTCAGATACTTGATTATTGTTTGTTGATTTTCAGTAGTTCAAGTGTACAGAACTTTACAGAATCGCGTTTAAAGGTATCTGCCAAAACATATAAAGGAAAAGCGTTTAGTTTCAAACGTATCCGTTAGGTGCGCTACGAAACTATTCAGTTTCATCATCTGTTTATCTGATAACAAAAGTTTTATAAAAATTAAAGGCAACAATTAAGGTTCTTAATAGGCTCAGCGCTGAAACACCACATGTGTACTTTGTAATGAATTACTTGAATGCCTTTGGAATTTGCAGTCTTCACCAGCTGAAGTACAGCTAAAATATAATCGCCTGATTGCGCAGTGTAAAAATATCACATCGCGCATGGGTAGCTTTGATGCTTTCTTTACGCAGCAATCATTTTGTGTTCAGAACAGATGCACGGTTGGTATGTGCACGCCCCACTTCTAGCATTGTCTTCCCTGCTTTCCGCTACGATATGCGCGAACCATTTCGTGTCTTACTATTTAATCTGTATCTCGGTAGTGATCCCTGCTGGATGGCCGTGGTGGTGAGACTCCGGTGCAACATAGTTGGTGATCACCGCCGCCAAGAACTCACCCAGATATGTGCTGCTTCCTCCGGCGGCATCGGCGCTGATAGTTGGGATGGTGAATTCTCGCATTTAACTCCACCACTGTCTGACTGTCTGTCAGCTTGGGGAATGTCTCGCGATAACTTTGAGTACATCTACGAATTTCTGAAACCTCAACATGGGTGGACGTCCATACGCTTATCCTGCAGAGCCCCAAGATTTTTAGATTTATCCCCGCCCACCAAAAAATAGGGCGGTGGGAAACAGAAATATAAGGGAAAAAATACTTTTTAACGAAACTGTAAATGTAGTATTCAGTTTGAAAAATTACAAAAAATTAGGCCAGCAGAGCCCAAAACATTTATCAAAATTCAGGAAAAAATCCACATAGGGTGTCAAATTATAAAAATAGTTATAGAAAAATCTACATTTTTGCGCAGATTTGGAAATTTTAAAATTTTGAAACACGAGAAGAGCCCAAAATTGGATCAAAAGTTTGTACAAATCAATGACCCGCGAAATAATTGTGTTGAAGGAAATTTTAACATAAATCTCAATGTGGTGTTTACATCGAAAATTCATTTAATTTCAGAGGCTCCATAGCACAATAAGGAAAGTCAACATTTTGTAAAATTTGTATCAACTTACTTCTTACTTCTTAATACGAGCATCCGAGGCTGGCTGCTTCGATGGTTCGATGTCTCCTGTAAGTGTCTGCTGCTAGCGGCCACCAACAGCTATCGGATAGTATTTTATCCAGAGTTTTTTCTCCGGCCATTTTGCGTTTAAGATTTTCCCTCGCTGGTAGCGTTACCGGGCAATCCAAGAGAATGTGATTTAGGGTTTCGTCCTGCTCCTTGGACATTCCACAAAGAGGACTGTCTTTTAGGTGAAACCTATGCAGGTACCTGTTCGTCACGATGTGACCCATTCGTGTCTTGCCGCAAATGACGCTACAGATCGAGGCATCCCTTTATAGATTTTTGGGCGGTTTGGGGAGCTTTGGATGGCGAAGTACTCGCGTCCGGTGCTACAATTCTCCCATCTCCGTTTCCAGGAGTCAATGAAGAACTTCCTGGCTGCTTCTTTACACTGTGTCAGAGAATAACGCTGCACCTGTACAGGGCCCATGCAGCAAGCTTCACTGGCAAGAGTATCTGCTACTTCATTTCCATGAATCCCGCAGTGACTTGGAATCCATTGAAAACAACATTCTTACCTTTTAAACTATTAAGTTGTTGCAGGATTTCCGATGTTCGAAAGTAATAATCTGTGGTGTTCTGCGCTTGTAAGGCCTGTATAGAAGACATGGAGTCCGTGAGAATGCAGATGTCACGCGCATCGATGGCTTTGCAAAACTCCAGTGCAGCATTCAGGACCAATAATTCAGAGTTCATACTTGAGGACGCGTCGCAGGGCAATGAAAAGAGTCACCTGTTTCTGGGCAATAATAAGCAGCTCCTCCTTTATTGTTGACTTTGTCAACAGAACCGTCAGTGTATATTTTGGCGAATCCATGATATTTTTACTGAATCAATGTGATTGACACTTCCCTTAGAAGTGCTGGGAAGTCTTGTCCTTTGGTCAGTGAACCAGGAATTTTTGTACATGCCTTTAGTTGGTCACGTAGCCAGGGCGGGGTATCAAAAACAGCCGGGATCAACTCAGGCTGAATGAATTCTAAAACTCTGCCTGGCCTATTTCGGTGGTTGAATAGAGATTGCCGGATGTTAACCTCGTTAAAGCCTTTTACTGGCTGGATAGCTTGCAATTTGAAGTGCTTCCTCCGCTTTCTGGTTTGGATGTAAAGATCCAGTGGTTCGATTGCCAGTTCGATTTCCATTGCTTGAACACTTGTTGTTTTTGGGCATCCCAAACAAATTATAAGCGCAACATTCTGGAACGTTTGCAATTTCTTGATGTGTGTTTCTGCCGCTCCTCCCCACACTTCACACGAATATAGGATTTTGGATCTTACAAAAGACTGATAAAATTGTCTTAAAATGTATGTGTCTGCACCCCATTCTCTACTAGCAATCACTTTTAGAGCATTCAGTCTGCTGATACACTTTTCAATAGTGTAGCTAACCTGATCCCTCCATAGAAGTTTGGGATCCAGCTTTATTCCTAAAAGTATAGGGTTCGCGTTATAGGGGAGGGCATTTTTATTGAGTTTCAGCAACGGCTTATAATGTTTGTGGGTGTAGCGCCTAGAGAAAAAACACACTTCTGTTTTTGCCGTGGAGATGACTAAACCCCATTTTTCGGACCATTGGTAAATTTTATCGAGAGATTCTTGAACTCTACTTGTCGCAATTTCCGGTTCCTTATGCGTTGACCAGATCGTAATATCATCTGCAAAACTCGCCACAGACACGTTTGTTGGGATTACATTTACCAAGTCTTGAAGAACAATATTAAAAAGTGTTGGGCTGATGACGGAACCTTGCGGTATTCCATTAAGAGTAGTTCCTTCGGTGGAGAGGGTTTCATTTATTTTGGTTTTGATAGTCCTGTCTCTGAGGAAATGGACAATGTGTTGTAAAATATTGCCTTTCAACCCAATTTTCATGCATTGTGCGATGATCGATATCCTTGAAACTCGGTCGAATCCGGCTTCGAAGTCAATCAACACTGCTGTCGTACATTCATTGTTTGAGAACCCTGAATAGATACTTTGGAGAAATATAGAAGGCCATCGCACGTACTTCTTTTCGGCCTGAACCCAAATTGGTGCGGGCTGAGAATAGCGCGTTTTTCAAGCCTCCACGTTAGACGATTGTTGACCAACCTCTCCAGAAGTTTGCCAGGGCATGATGTCAGAGCTATTGGTCTGTAAGACGAAGCCAGTTCCGGAGGTTTCCCGGTTTTTAACAGAGGAATTATAATGGCCTGTTTCCATTTCTGCGGTATTTCCCTAGACACCCAGATACGGTTTAGACAGAGCAGTAGTTCATGCAACAGGTCTTCCGAGCAATTTTGAATCATTAAATTGTGCACATTGTCCCCGCCGGGAGTAGACGGTTTGAGTTGATCTATTGCAGCTCTCATTTCAGAGTTTGTAAACGGTGGGTCGCAGTCATCCTTTTGTGATATTGCTCCGTCCAACTCCACCGAGAATCTGTGCTTCCGAGGTTTAAGATGGGAAGGCCAAATCGCTTCGTCACCTGATTTTCCCATGTACATCTTGTTAAAAACTTCAGCAGTTTCCCTCTCGCTGGTGACCGTGAGACCAGTGGCTGTTTGAATTTGAAAAATTTTTTGGTCCGCTTTACCTTGGATTGCCCTGAATCGCTTCCATACGGCCGAACATGGTGTGTTTGAGTTTATCCCATTAACAAAGTTACGCCAAGATGTTCTTTTTGCTGCTTTCACCGCTCTTTTACATTTAGCAGAGGCTTTGTTGTACTCACTCCTGAACGCGGGTGTCCGGAATTTCTTCCACTGCTTCCTAGCCCTTTGGCTTGCCTTTCTTAATGCCGATATTTCCTTTGTCCACCAAATATTAGAAGGCTTTTGCCGTCTGTTTGGTTTTGAAGTTGGGATGCACTTTGAGGCGGCAGTTATTAAACTATTATCGATTTCATCAATACTGTTTGCGTTACAGTTGCTCGTGTGGAGCTTAAAGAGAGTCCAGTTTGCTTCTTTCACTTTGAACTTAGTGGTGATGGCGTTTCGTGCTTGGTCATTCTTTCCCGAATCGACGCTGAAAAAAATAGGAAAATGGTCGCTAGTGAGGTCACTTTCTATACGCCAATCTTTGATTATATCGATCATAGCTGGTGAGATGAGGGTCAGGTCCAGTGTGCTGAGAGATCCCGAACTGGGTGATTGATACGTCGGCTCTTTGTTCTGGTTTAGGAGTATAAGATTAGAGGAGAGAATCCAGTTGTACACCAGTGGGCCGTTTCTATTCTCGGCTCCCTCATTCCATGCCGCATGTTTGGCATTGAAATCCCCCATAATGAGTAGGTACTTGGTGGAGCAATCCAATTTTAATAACTCGTCCAGAGTTACGTTTTGATTAAAAATGTAAACGTTTATTAACTTTACCACGACATCCTGACTTAATGTTATATCACAGGTTAGCACTTCTATATTAGTTGTGATAATTTGCTTATGATTGCTCACAACCACCGATCTGTGAATAATGGAGGCTACACTCCCTCCTCTTTTATTTGGTCGAGAGAAATTGAAAATTCTAAAATCCTTAAAGCGAGGGTGTCGCTTTTCATCCAGAGGTAAACAGGCTTCTTGTACACAGATAACTTTAACTTGAGTATCGTCGATGACTTGCTTCAACTCCTCTAGTTTGTTCATTAGAGAACGCGCGTTCCAATGCATAAATGTCAACCGTTTTTCTATGATCGGAGTGATTGCTTGTTTGGTCCTCCTTTTCCGATCTTTGTAAGTAGTTCCTATAGAAACGTGTCGCTTCTGCACTTTTCCTGTTGCGGCACCACAACTCTATCCTTTTAAGTTTTCCTATTCCTCGATGTCTCATAATAATGTTCTTGTCAATGCTATAAGATTTTCGCACATTTTTAATGTGTTCGTCATCAATATTCCAAATGTTTACTTTTAGTCTATCAGGATGATTGCGCTTCCTACGGGAAGGCTGTCTAAAATAGTTCTGAGAAGAACTGTTGGATGTGTCTGTTTGCATCACACAAATACGACGGAGGACTTCTAAAAGAAGCGACTGCTGATTTGGTTCACAACTGTGTTGCTATCCAGGGTCACGACGGGGAGGTATCAGCTTGACCCCGTAAACTTTGTATAAAGATATATATACAAATTGTGTAAACCTGTCTTCTTCTTCTTCTTCTTCTTCTTCTTCTTCTTCTTCTTCTTCTTCTTCTTCTTCTCCTTCTCCTTCTCCTTCTCCTTCTCCTGCTCCTTCTCCTCCTCCTCCTCCTCCTCCTCCTCCTCCTCCTCCTCCTCCTTCTCCTCCTCTTCTTCTTCTTCTTCTTCTTCTTCTTCAGGCTGTGGACCTTACGATCCTCTGCGCACTCCTTGGTCCGACCATCTTTTATTTCGTCTTCCAACAATCCGCCGTCCTTTCGAATTATAAACCAAAATTAGGTCTCCTGTTCTTATGCATCCTTTCAACATGGTCTGTCCAATCCTGTCTGTTTAGTTTTATTATAGTTTATTCTCTGTTCAGTTTTACAATTTGTATTCTATGATCTGGCCGACACTTTCCGTGTTATTACATTGTCATAATTCGAGATTACTTTGTTAACTTTATTTATATTAACAACAACAAAGACAATAAACCTAATTTCGATTAAGGATCGGTTCACGTACGCGTTTCGCGGTTTGTCTGAATAAGGTAAAGTCGAATTGTCATAAAAACAATGTTTACAGGGTTCACTTTGTATGGTTTTATTGACGTTAATTGTTTCACTGCGTCTGCTTACTCAATTAGACGTAGAACGTGCAATTACGCATAAGTACGTTAATTTAATCTCGTACCAGCTGTGGTGGACATAATGAGAAGGACAAGAAGAAGCTGATAACGACGACCGCGAAGAAGAAGAAGTAGAAACGACCGTTTCTTGTACCGTAGGCTATATGACATGAGCAATGACCATTTGAGGTATTAATTAAGTCTCTGCAGGGTATCGTCGCTGCGGTGGAAACCACATTTACACAGACTAAAACTTGTGCAAAGAGGTTGTATTCTTATTAAATTAAAGAATTACATACTGTGCGTGGTACATTAATTGCAAACTTGATACTCTGGTACTGTTTATTTTCAACGAGGTAACACGTAAATATATAGAGAATTTCAAAACTTATGATCTTTAAAATGAAAGTGTATACATATAATTATTATTTTGTATTAATAATTTTAAATATTTACATAAATTTTTAAATAATAAAACTTTGTTGGATCGGTTAACAAAATATTAAAGGTAATATAATTCTTCTTCTTCTTCTTCTCCGTTGTGCTGCAGCACATACTGCCCATTGGGCATCTACCAACAGTCTTGATCTCCTCCGACCGCCCGCCAATTCCTCACCCCCAGAAGAGTCTCAGCGTTGTCCTGCCAGCATATCCTTACCCTTAGTCAGGTGCCCAGCATCTGCCCATTCATTATTTTCTTGAGCGTTCGAGTGTCACTCGTCCTGCCCATCTTAGACGCTCTTCCGTTGTGTAACCTAAAATGCGGGTGATTGCACCTAATGCGGTATCCATCATTACCTGCCCGCTCAAAAAAGTTCAGCAACTCTTCAATTCTGTGTTGTATGCGGCCAAGTTTTGCAACGATAGATAGTACCATCGTCTTGGATTTCATAATTTTATACTTTCGTTGCTTAACGAACGCACTATTTGACTTGCCACCCTTCAAAATTCGACTTCTCATCTCCTGTGTTATATCGTTGTTGACATTTATTTCGTTAGTTTTTTCAATGAGAAATTTATATTAGATCTTTTTCGCACTGAATTTAAATTATTTATCGGATCTTTCTATTGTTTTCCCCTGTTGTTCTATGCTTATTATGAAAATGATTGAGATTGTAAGTCTTATGGACGATTAGGCGGAGCGACGGAGCCAACATTAAGTCAGCGATATTCAAGACGAAAATTCTTCTTCTTCTTCTTCTTCTTCTTCTTCTTCTTCTTCTTCTTCTTCTTCATTAGAAGAACATAGTTTACATAGTAACATAGTTTAGGCAGTTGTTCCGTCTTCAGGTACATGATCATCTATTTTCTTTGGTCGCCCTCCATCGCTCCTTCCTTTTGCTTTGTATTTGAGAAAGTATAAGGTAAGGTTTTCAAGTTTTCAGCGTCAATAACAACGTTTTTATAGGTTCACCACTGAGTTGTTATAATGTTGTTAGTTTTCTTAACACCAAAAAGTGAGAGTGGCTTTAAGAAAAATAAATTGACGTGTTAGAACAGGTTAAGCAATAAAATTGCTTTTTAGAACGGGTTCAGACTTGCGTCGTCGGCGATCGATTCTGTAAAGCGAATTGTTTACATTTATAATATTTTTTTATTGGCGAATTTGTGAAATTAATTCTTGTTAAAATTACACGATAGTAATTACCTCGGATAAGCAGCACAATAATATACGAGTATGGTTGTTATTGCGTTGTTCCAAATCGGACTCAACGTGTTATTTTTTGGCAACAGAACGACACACAACCTTGATTTCAGTTTTCGTAAAAGTCAACCACTTGCGAACTGAACTGAACGTTTGACACGTTTTAACCCGCGGCGCCGATCCCAAGGCTTTCTTCGCGTTCCATCCGTTCCGCATTGTACTTTCACCGTCCAGAGTTTCGATCCTCCTAGTTTGTGTATAATTCGTGTTCAATTGTTGAAGTGGGGCTGAATTATCACGTGTGGCAGTTGATTTAGTTTGACGTTTTTCTTTTTCTTTTTTTTTAATGGTATAATCTTTTCCGTTTCATTGAACACGAGTAACACGTTTTATACATAATTTTCGAATTTCGTTTTAGGCCTAAGTGGTCAAATATGTTCAGTGAATTTTGTTGGATTTTTCCTGGCAGAAGAAGGTTTGTACTGATTAATTTTGTTTTTGTTTTTGTTACGCTTTACTTATAGTGTTAAAAAACAAGAGCATTTAATCGCTCCAAGATTATACAGAGGAATCTCGATAACTCGAATCTCAGGGGAAATCGAAAAATTTATTTATTTTTTTTTAATAATTTTTCACAGTAACAGTGATAAATTCTTTAACGGTGTACATATAATAATCTAAATACACTTCAATTTTGAACAAACCAAAATCAGAGTACAACGCATATCAACATGTTATTCACAAGACCACAGACTGGTTGACACTATAAGGTTAATCGAGGTTCCACGACGTCGTTTGAATACGTAATAACGAAACTGCTTGTTCTGCTGCATCCGTTTGCTTTTGTAGATATAAAACTCTAACGGTATTAGTAAGTTCATCACCGAGGGATATCGTCGCCATATCTTTGCCAAAAACTGTGATTGAACCAGCGAATCGAGTTATCAGTTTTTTAAACTCGACGGTTTGGCATCTGTCTGTCTGTCTATCTGTTGTAGCATGTCTCACGATAACTTTTAACAGATTTTCATAAAACGTGGCATGTGTGTCCATACTTTTACACTATAGATTTCACCCTGTCCCAGAAATGGGAGATCGAAAGCAAACATTGTAAAAAAGTCGCAATAATCCACGTGGGGATAACATTAAAAGGAATATAAACTAACACACAACTACAGTATTCATATTTTTCAATTTATAAATTTTGAAACGCCATGTGAGTCAAAATGTTCATAAAATCGCAAAAATCTACGTGAGGAATCAAATTCATCGGAACATTATATGACGGGTATCAAATTAAAAGAGAATTTTAACTAAAATACGAAAAATTGTACAGTTTTGTAGTCCTAAATGTCAACAATTTTTTAGCACGAAAATATTGATTAAAAAATTGAAAAACATTTTTAATCCAGCCAGCACCACGGACTAAACTTGGAAGTCTATGTGGGTTTACGAGTCTAGAAGTCTAAGTCTTTAGGTCTACGAGTTTTAAGAAAATCGTTTAAGTCTATGTGGGGAGTTAGTAATTTTAGTTAAAATACAAATTCGGTATCTTTAATAATTGGACAGAAGTAAAATCTCTCAAAACGCCTTGCAAACGTTTGGTTTGCCTTTATAAAGTTTGTAATGTATGTTTACAAAAGAACTTTGTACATTGTTATCAGTTAAGTATATTGTATGAGAAGAATTTATTTTTAGGCCTACACGTGTTTATGAATACGAGCATAAACTTAAACTTTGTAATTAAATTACTTGTCATTTAGGTAGCACTGTTATAAATTTAATTAGAACCAAGGCGGTAGTTGGGAATTTTTAGTGTTTGTTGTGTGATTGTCTGCTTTACAATTATTTAATTAAAAACGTAGTTGAGTAATCAGGATTTTCGTAATTTTCTGATAACTGAAAATTTATCTAATGATGAATGTATTTGGTTCAAAATAAACTTCTGCAGCTTACAGAGCATGCTGAATATCATATTTTTGTTTGTATTTAAATTTGAATTGTTCATATATAATGTTTGGCCGCAGAGGAACGTCAGAATGGACGATCAATCAGAAATAGAAAAAAGAAGAATAATTAAACACATTGACGTCACGATTATTTTTAATTCACCGAACATTTTAAATCAGGATGAAGTTTGGACGGAAACGACGAAATCGAGCAGGCAGTGGTGTGGTATTGTGCGCAATCTAAGTGGGTCAAGTCGAGACGCAATCGCGTCGCTGTTGCTGCTGCATTTTTGTCATTGTCGTTGTTGTTGTTATTATTCATGAAATTTTGTTTACTGATAAGCAGCAGCAGCAGCATCAGTACATACAGTACTTACATAATACGTCTGCTAATTGTAATGGGTGTCCAAACTACTGCGCCAATTTGTTCCATATTCACTGCATTATGCCCGCATACAATACGGGGACCGCCCGGCGTCACGAGTTGGTACTTGTAGGGTTGACATCTCTGAAATGAACTCGCAGCACAATCGAAATCAGCAGAAAGTAACACAATGAAATCAACAATAATCAACAAAAAATATTCAATACAATTGATATGTCATTAGCACGTCACAATAATATAAAATTACATTATTATTATATTTTTTTATATACGTAACTCAAAGTTTCTTGCAGCAATTATGTAATACTGTGTGCCTATGTGCTGCTGGTATGTATTATAAAATGTTATCATTTTTGCTTAACGAAATTGATATTTCAATTAAATAAGAAATAATTATCAGTGAAAAGATAAACATTATTCAGTAAAAAATTAATGAAAAAATATACACTTACATTGATCGAATGGTCATAAATCCCCTGGAGCGGGACTGAAAGTAGCCTAATTAGTAAAACTAAATACATGCTGATTTCTGCATCAGAAAGGAGAAGAAATCTACATAACTTATGCATAAAAGGTAATTCATCAGAAAATACATTGATAAAGAGAAGAAGAAATAACCAGAAGATTGATGAACTATTGAAGCAAGAGGACATTGTTAAGTTTCGTAAAGGCACAAAGAATAAAATGGCTAAGTCATGTAGAGTAGATAGATGAACGAAATAATTTTTCCAAACGTCTTAAAAACATTATTCTGCAAAATAATTTTTATAAAAACTCAACTTCACAAGTTTTAACGTAGCGATTTGTACGATCGCGTTTTAAATCATAAAATAGAAGATCTTCTTATCAGCGGCACAGAAAAAAAAATTTTGGTTTGAAAAGCGAGCTTGAATAACATTTAAATTTACCGAATAAACACTTGGTTTAGTTGTATAGATACATTTTATTAGTCGTGACAGTTCTTTTACCAGTTACGGCAGCTTCAGAGGCTAGATTCGAAACAATTCCACCTTCATTCTGTTTCTTAATTAATATCCGGTGATCCTATTCATTCTTGAGAGCCCATGGCTCCGCTTCCTGTAGTTCATTTCCGTTGTTGTTATTTTACTTTTACGCCATTAAACTATGCATCAGCGTACGTCAAGGAGATCCTGAGGGCAGAAAGAGGGGTTGATCTAGCATAAGATGGTTGGATGATGTGGTAGTAGATCTCAGAAGAGTGGAGTGAAGGGTTACGCTGGAAGGGATAGGAGACGTTGGAGAAGATTGGTATTGTAAGCCAGGGCTCACGTTGGGGTGTAGTGCTAAAAGAAGATTCCTAGAAGAAGAAGAAACGATTTTTAAAAAATTCCATTTTAATAAGCTTACTTTTTCTAGCTTTTTCATTATATACGAGGCTACTGTGAAACGAGTCCTGGATTCCGAGGCTACTGTTGGAATTGTGTCTGATCCGTCGTGTTCTGTTATAGGACCACCTCGAAAAGGTGTGGCTCTTCACCACGCACGACGGTCTTGAGTAGGTAGAGGCTCCGGTCCAAATGGCTCTATGTTCCGCATATCCTATTCCTGGATGTGAAAACAAGTTTTTTGTCTGTCACGACCACTTTTTAACCTTTATCTAGATGATCTCCTAAAAAAAACACCAATCCCCTGGCGGTATTAAGTACACCGAAATAAAAGCTTGAAACCCATTCTCTTCGCGGATGATCAAGCTATATTCGTCACTTCAGAAGACGATCTCCAGCGAGCAATATATATCTTACATAAAATAGGAAAAGGATATAACTGTAACATATCTGAATCAAAGACAAAAGTTATGGCGTTTACAGGAGATGAACCGGTTCGAACCAAAATATGCATAGACAACACATGCATAGAACAAATAAGACATTTCAGCTATCTTGGACGTGACATTACTTATGATCAAGATAGAGATATAGAAAACAAAGTGACGAATTTCACAAGGATGTGTGAAACGATTTGGAGAACTTTGGAAAATAAATGTAGAAAAGAAACCAAATAAAATTTTATAAAACAATGGCAATACCTACACTACTGTATGGTTCTAAAACTTGGGTCATAAAGAAAAAAGATGAACAGAAGATACAAACAGCAGAAATGAAATTTCAGTTAAAAGTTGTAATAGAGGAGATCATATAAGAAATGAGAAGATAAGAAGTGATTTAGATATTTTTACAGTAAATGGAAGGATTAAAGAATACAGAAGAAAATGGAGTCAACACACGGATAGAATGAAAGAAAGTAGAATACCGAAAACAGGGAAAGATTACAACCCTAAAGGCAGAAGAAAAGGTAGGCTGTGGAATAGGAACAGGCCGCTAAAGCCTAAAACTGTTAAGCATATGATGATGACTTTTTCTAGTCCCCAGTTCGGATCAGCCAGTGAGAATTAGTATCTGACATTGTAGCGTAACAATGGTCGGTGTCGGGTGTAGCGTAGTACTGGCCACCTTCCTTCCTCGTATCATATACCCCAGAGAGACTCACAAGATAAACAGACTAACTCCGAAACTGCTTCGGGGTACACAAAGAAGACAATGTTACAATTAAATCAGCGGCAGCTGACGTCTATACTTTTTTTTCAAATTTGAATAGGGCTTACAAATATTCCATGGCTGTTAACATTCAGAAAGATTGCGTCGTTCTAGAGCATTCTCTGTGTAGTTATTGCAATAACGTTATTGTAATTGGACACAATATACATGATGTTATCTCGTAGTGAAGATCACAGACACGCACTGTTAATTAAGACTTTGAGGAGAGAGAGAGAGAGAGAGCGAGAGAGAGAGAGAGAGAGAGAGAGAGAGAGAGAGAGAGAGAGAGAGAGAGTCGAATCTGTTACTTTTAATTGCTATTAATTATGCAAATTTAGTAAAACGAGAAAACGATGAAATAATTAAAATGATTGTTGTAATAAGTTTTTCTCTTTATTAAAAAAAAAGAGATTATTCTGTATTTTTACTACTACTACTACTACTACTACTACTACTACTACTACTACTACTACTACTACTAATAATAATAATAATAATAATAATAATAATAGTCGGAATAACAATTCTGAGGAAAATTTGCATCAATGCATCTTTCTAAACTTCCCCCCCCCTTTCAGAAATCGGTACCTGTTGTAGTTAAAGAACAATAGAAGAAGAAGAGGGGAAGCGGGTCCGACACCCCTCACAAATTTCTCAGATTATTTGTCGTTTAAGAACTACACAAGTTCAACCTAAGGAGAACTCTAAATCAACGATTAACGAACCACCACCGAGGATGGATAGATCTACGACCACTGAACAGACTGTGGTCATCTTCAGGTGTAACACTAGTACATTAACTATAAACTGAAGCCTACTCGAGATTCATCGTTGGGCGGGAAACTAATACTTCTTCATCATAATCATCTTCACAGACAAAACCAAGGATGGTTTGTTCCGGTCTCAAATAGGCAAAGAGTCTAGAGCTGGTCACTCCAGCGCTTCCTCGGACGTCTCACACCTCTCCGTCTCCTCGGCTATAGTTCCAGAGTTGTTTGGAGATGCGGCAGTCATCCATTCGGCAAAGATGTTCCCACCAATTCAGCCGATACTGGGCAATCCTGTCGAGTATACTCATAATATACAATTCGTGTCGTATATCTGTGTTTCTTCTATGATCGTGGAGAGTGTACCCTGCCACGTGCCTGAGAAATCTCATTTCAGCCGCTTTGACGCGACTGGCCTGGCCTTTTGTTAAAGTCCAATTCTTAGACCCATAAAGAAGTGTGGGAAGGGCCATCACCTTGTAGAATTTTAGGCGTGTTCCTTTACTTGCTGACTTAAGGGTTCGCCTAATGGTCCCGCACATTAGTTTGAGCTTACGCAACTTATTCACAACGTCGTTGCTTGCATTGTAAGACACAGTGCAAAAAATTATAAGACATCCCCTATAAGAGATATCATGGGATGTCACGGCGAAAGAATGAAAATGGAAACTAATACTCATTAGTAAAATCGTAGAGGCTCATTTATGGTAGTAATGATAATTTTATCAATCAGCCTAGTAAAAATCTAGGATGTAGGATTTGGATTAGGAATGTAAAAGAGCATGCATGTCGTGGTGGGCGGGGTTACCCGAGGTGCTTAATTTTGTATTTAATCGGGCCGTTGACGTGAACTTGCGTCAGTGTGGTTGTGCTTCCCAGTTCTGGCCAGCGGACTTGGAGGGTAAGTAGCGGTTATGTTTTTTTACAGGCTTAGTTTTTCTTTAGCTGTGGGTAGCCTATATTAAATATATACTTATTATATAAAATAGATACTTAAGCCTATTCGTAATTCCACACTGTTAAACTTGCGTCAACTTCGTTTTGCTTCCCAGTTCTGCCCAGCGGACTTGGAGGATAAGTAGCGGTTAACTTTTTTTTATATATAGGCCTAGTTTACCTTTAGTAGTGTTTATGTTTGTAGGTGGTGGTGGTTTATTATTATTTTTTTGACGGTTTACGTTTGTTAGCGAATGAATCTCGAGTAGGTTTAAGTTTATATTTTATGTACTAGCGTTACTGACACCTGAAGACGACCACAGATTGTTCAGTGATCGAAAGGTTGTGTGATAAATTTTACGACGGTTATTGTCCGACCTAACGCTTCTAATAAAGGACGAAAGTGCCGAGATTGGTCGGATAGACAGAGAAGGTAACCGATAAATTTTATTGAAGGTAAATGAACGGGACTGCCGCATCCCCAAACAACTATGGAACTATAAGCCGAAGGGACGGAGAGGTGTGGGACGTCCGAAAAAGTACTGGAGTGACCACATCTAGACTTTGCCTGTTTGAGACCGGAACAAACTCTCCGTGGTTAATACTCGCAGATCATGATGATAAATGAAAGGAGAAATAATGTACTCAGTGGTACTGACAAAAGCAAGACCAAGTTAATAGGGCATATAATAATGAGGGCTTTTTAAGTAAGTAACGTATTTGAAGGCGAAATTGAAGAGGCGGAAAGGACGACCCTGAACCTCATTTTTTCGAAGCGTGACAAAAAATATGGATTGCAGCGAATAGGGTGTGACGTGGCTGAAGCGTCAGGGCATTGCCATTAGAATAATAATATAATAATAATAATAATAATAATAATAACCACAATTTTTTCTTCTTCTTCTCGTGTGGCATGACAGTCCTCTAGCGTCCTTCAACTTGCACCTCCATACATCTCAATTCTGAGACACTGACTGTTGTTCTTCCCGCAGTCGTGTTCTTTGTAAAGATGTCATGCAGAAAGTCTTAGGACAGCGATTTGTGCAGTTTGAGGCTTCGAGCCCTTGATACCTAAATTCCGCTAAACAGTTTAAGAAACGACTTTGGCACAGCGATATTTTTGGTAACATTTTTTTTCTTCACTGACCTTCGCACGTCGTGTTTTTGCTAAAATACGTAATCGCTCTTTGTAGCAGTGAGACGCGCGAATGCATTACGTTATCAAGAAAGCAATGGCAGACTAGAGTTGACGTGTTTATTGCGGGGGACCAATTAATTTTGGTGCCAAATATGTATTCAGAAGTCGCTATCTTATCAGCTGAGTGTGTGTATGTGTGTGTGTGTGTGTGCGCGCGCGGGGGGGTGTTTTTAATGCAATTTGTATATGCTTCTGTTACACTCGAACAGACCCGCGAAACGATTTTCTCAACTCTGAAAATAACTTTTTATATCCATGTGGCAGTGTGACGTTTCAATGTCTTGCCTAAAAGTTTCTGTTACGGTAGTACTTACCGTTCTGGAGCAATAGCTCGATGACTGAATTGGTTGTATACATCATTCACTACTTTGACCTCTAAAATACTTCGACTTGTTGTTCTTCTTCGTCTTTCGCTTTTTCTTCTTCTACTACTCCTCCCGTCAGTCTCCTCCTCCTTCTTCTTCGTAAATGTCATCATCATCATTATTACCTTCGTCAACGTTAACAGCAACTTTTAAAATGGCCCAAACCATTTCTCATTTGCTCCGCCTTCAATACAACTACTCACTTCATCTTTTTCTTGGATTACCCACTACTCATCTTGTCTCACGTTGTGGCTTAAATTCGCAATAAACTTGCAGAACTCGAGAATCCCCTAGTTGATCAATGCGGTTCCTTCATGTACTTTTTTTCTTAGTGTTCATATTAAATTTTTGAAGTATTTCCTTTACCAGTCAATTACTCCTACTATCTGCCAAGCAATGTCATTTTAGTGGCGTTTGCTGTTGTTTCGTTAACGGTGTCTTCAAAGCCGTAGAGGTGGTGACTGGAATAGCCATTACCATTGCCATAGATGATAATTTTAACTGTGTGACCGAACTATTGTTCTTATTGTAGCCCATAAATACTGAATTCTCCTCCTCCTCCTCCTCCTCCTCCTCCTCCTCCTCCTCCTCCTCCTCCTCCTCCTCCTCATCATCACTTTATGCACGAGAAACTCCTGTTCATAACCAATTTCAGTTTGACTCATATTAGTACCTATAATCCACATCAATCTTGGTCGTTCGATTTTTCAACTTTGACCAGAATTTATCTATAGAAGTAATAAAAAATCGTATTTTTGTCTGACAGCTTTCAGCCTACGCTGGACAATAGGAAGACTTGTCACTACTGTAACAATTAATAGCCTTATTGGTCGTTTAACAGTACTTATAATGTATATACATTTGTTTCTAATTATGTTGTTCATCTCTTTTTTTGCGTATGAGCCACTGTGGACTACGTTTGGTTCAACTGGTTCCTCCCTTCTTCTCCTCTCTCTTCCTCCTCTCCCACACCTTCTTCATTCTTGATCGATGTCTCTCCCTCCTTTCGTCACTCCAGATGACTCCTGTCCTCTTCTTGGGTTTTCCTGAAAACCTTGGGCATTTTTAAATTTATTTTTGAGTGGCAAGCATTCTTCAATATCTTCTTGAGTAATCTGGAGTTGTTCTATTTTTTTTACCACATATTGGACATTTTGAGCTTTTTGAAATAGTTAAAAAGCTTCCCTGTTGGTCTGTCAGGATTCATTCTTTGAACATGTCCGTAGAAAGTAATTCTTCTTTTTCTAATTACTTCTGTGATTTTCTCAACACGTGTGTACAGCTCATTATTGAGCCGTCTTCTGTATACTGTTCTCCATCTTTTATTGATCCCAAGATTTTTCTTAATATTTTCCTTTCTGTGGCTTCCAGTTCTTCCATCACAATTTTCTTATTCAGAGTCAGACACTCATCTTTTATTTATACCTATATTTTTAAAATTCGTTTATATAAAATTTCGTTTAAAAAATGTTAAAGTCAATGAGATTGATAAGCACAGGGCTTCTAATAACCTAATTTTAAGGATAGCGGCTAATTCAACAGCATACGTACATTTCACTACAAATAATTGTTCAGCCAATTAGAAACGTAACCTATTGTAACCCCACTTTATCTTGAGCAGTAAAAAAAAGAATTTTTTTTTTTTTTTTTTTTTTTTTTTTTTTTTTTTTTTTTTTTTTTTTTTTGTAAAGAGGGGCCACAAGTTAATTAAAACTAGGCTAAGGCCTAGAGAAGCCAAAAATGCGCTGGATCCAGTGAGACGGGACTTGCAATGAAAACTCAAGAATTAAATAATTAACAAATCCCTTTTTATTATTCTATCTCATAACAATTTAATAATAAATAAATACAACAGTGATCTATAATTCCCCTTTAAATAGTAAATAAATAAGTATACTCTCTCAACAAGGCCACCTGAAAAATATTTATTGAAACTAAGAAAATAATTTGCTATGTCACTCTATCAATGAATTGAAATTTAAAATAATAATTAACCTTGAAATAAAGCTCCCATTAAACTATTTAATAAACTATAAAATTTATTTTATATGTTTCTTTTAGAATGCTGTATATAAATTAATGAAGATAAATGATATCATTCCTAGTTACTATTAATAATAAAAATAATTACTCAACAAATTAAATAAATTTTAAAGGTGACAATTCCTATACTTGTTATAAGGTTAAATAAAATAAGTAATTTCCTTAAAGAAATGATCAGCAACGATTATTGAGATAGAATACCTCCCTTAAAAGAAATGAAAAGGATATACCCACATGACTACATGTGTTAACTTTCTGTTGTAAAAAGACATTGAACAATAAATCCCTATATCCCAAGTTCCCACCAAAAGTACAGTAAATGTATAATATTTATAACCCCCAAAATGTACACAGAAATATACACACATAACATGTTCCACAAGACAAAAATACATTATACAATAGTATACATAAAATACATAAAGGTCTCTTGCCACGCCCTTTTTTATATTACCCTTCTGGTGTATATAAATTCTAACTTTTCTTTTTATAATAATCCCAATTAGGATTAGAAATTTACATTTATTAATTACCCTCATGGTGTGGGTTAATTACACCTCAGGTGTACGATAATGTATAGCATACAATTGTCCCCAGGCCCTAATAAAATCCAAAACTAAGTGATTAAGTGCCTAAGTACCTAATTACGGTGAGAAATAAAAATTGTTTAAAATAATGAACGCCCCCCCAGTTATCATAATTAATATAAAGAATTTATATATACTAAAATAGGGCCAATTAATGAAAAGAGAAAAATTGCACAATATTAGCACCTTATAAAAAAAATACACTTGGGTCAGAGACGGACATGTTCATTCAACTTTCGGCTTGTCTCAACAAACTTGTCTCAACAAACTTGTCTCGACAAACAAGTTGAAAGGTGTTTCGACATGCATAGCTTCTGGTTGAAACTAGTTGAAAATTCACCTACCTCCCCAGTAATTTTTATACAAAGAAATAAACTAATTTTTAAATTAAGAGAATATATATATATTTTTATACATAGTGAATTGAACATGAGAAATTACTAATAGCAAAAACTGACTTAAAATCTGTAGAGAAACCCCTATAATGAGAATGAGTGGAAATCTATGTTGGATGCTGTCTTGTAACCATATCAGTCTCTGAACTGACAATCTACTAGAAATATACTGAAATTTTACAATTAATTTTTACTCAGTGTACACACTAAACTGTCCCATCAATTGGGGATCCTAATGAATGTTTAAAAACTTGAAATGTAGAAGCTGATGGTTATGTATAACTGGTCACGGGGTGTGGTGCCGTGTTGACTCTATGTGTAAATATTAAATGGTTGTTTTTCACCTTGATTTGGTCCATGAAGGGTGGTCTCTTTTATAAGTAAAGTGGCGATCTCATGATTGCCATTTTAGGTGTTGTTGTGGTGATCTAATTCTCCCCGGTGGCGAGTGGAGCTTTATGATGGACATCGTTCAGCCATGCAGCAGGACTTTTTTCTCTGTTCGGCGGACCCGCAGCCGTTTACGAATTATCTCTTCATTAGGTAGAAGAAGTTGTAGTTAAAATTCTTCATCTCTCCACCAGAGAGAATATGGCGTCGACCACTTACCCCAAGTTATGTTAACAGACAAGCTTCAACAGAATTTTCAGCATCGTGTCCGTTTGTAAGGAAAATCTCGCCAGGACGCAGCACTTGGAATTTTCGTACCACCGCAAGCCGACAGATGCCGACACCGACCAAATAGTGTAGAATAGAAAACGGTAGTTTCTCCTATCCACGGGTAGAGCGCAGCACTAATTATGGCTTTAATTCTGTACTGCACTTAACTACCAGCGGTATATTCATTAGTTTCGCATTGTCTTACCGCTAGATATCAACCCACTCTCCAATTGGAAAATGACTGACATTGCGCTGAACGACAAGTTCGGCACACTACTAATTGTATTGCAAAAGGCGAGAAGTTTGCCAGTGCCATTGGTTCCACGAATTGCGTGAGATCCTTTAAATACGTACTAAATGCGGGTAAGATTATACGTTCGTATAACGCTTGTAAATTTGAGCATCGTAGTAATGTAGTTAAAACTACGGAACGGGAAAACTGTGTGAACATGACGGGAATAAATAGGCAACGAATATCACGCCGGCAGTGTCTACACTGGTAACACAAAATTCACTGAACTATTAAAACCGCAAATACACAAACATGATAATTCCACTTATGCGGAAATAATTCTGTCGGTTTAACAGAAAATCTAGTTTGTACTATTATTAAAAAAAAGAAAGAAACAATACAGTGTATTATTACAACTTTGTCATAAGAAAAAAAGTTAAGAATTACGTAGAGAATGTTTACGTAACATTTGCAGCATGATTTATTACAATGTCGTGGTTTCGAAGCCCGTGAGCTAATTTGATATACGTTGTGTCATCAGCTTTCTTTTGTTATTTATTTATGATTGTAATTTTTACTTTTACTTCTTTTACATTTGTATTCTTTCACGTATTTATTTTTTAAAGAAGTTATTCATTTTTTTAAGCGTTTTATCTTTCTATGCTTTATAAAATCGTCTTTATAATCGGTCTGTAACTTCATTAGCGTTGCCACGTTGGTGTCTGTTTTACTACACTGCGAAAATGTTTACCCGTATGGAAAAATGAATTCTACTCCCCGAATATGTCTAAGTCGAACATTTTAGCATCATCACTACCACCACCACCATCATCGTCGTCATCATCATCATCATAATCATATTCATATTCATTATCATAATAATAATAATAATAATAATAATCATCATCGTTGTGGCCCATAAATATTGAATTTTCTTCTTCTTCTTCTTCTTCTTCACGGTAATCACCAAACACGTACTACTGATGATGTTGTACGTGACTCTTCCTTCGTGACACAGTTATTTTGGTCTTAATTTCATTTATTCTGAGTTCTATTTTGCATGGCTGTTTTAGAAAAGCTTCTTGCACAGAAAGCAGAGCTCTACCAAGAATTACGAACTTTGTCTTGGAAGACTGTATTGTGCCCATAAATCGTGTCTCACTACCAGAGGCAGCTGCAACATAGTTTCAGTACTTGCTGACTCTTGTTGCTAAGTATTTCTTTTGGTAATTCCACGTATAATGTAACAGTTACGTGCTTTACTACCTGTAGCTCTTTTCAGAACTTCTGATATTCAAATAATGATAGTTGTCCGCTTAGTACAATATCTGCTGTTACGTAACAATTATTTTCGAACCAACAGCTTCTTCTATTGTATAAACCCGCTTTAAAGGATAGAAAGTGAATTTATTCGTGGATAACTTAATTATACAATTACATTGTTTCGCACCTTTACGGTGTTGGTGGACAAGGCATATGGTACGTAAGTATAATATGCAGTAGCTCCACCTGTCGGTGCCAGGTGTAACCATGGTTGAGTAGACACGAACCCATGACGCATAGTTGTAGTGTGAATCTAGCAAGGACAAAGAAACTATACGTATTTAACTGTTTGAACTGTTCCTCTTTGTATTGTTCTTAAACCGTTTGACGACTTTCTTCCTGTCCGTATGTATTTGTTTCGTGTTTATTGAAGGGTGTTTCACAACGTATTACTGTTTTTCAGTACATACAGTTTAATAAAAGTTATGCGTAAGAAACTTTATGGACTCCAAACAAAAATAATGAAATCTCCTTACCACTGCTCAGCCAATTCATAGAGGATCACTCATTGCGGAATAGGTAAAATAATTATTATTAATAAAAAGAAAAGAGGTATTTGCTAGGTTTACATCAAAACCTACAAAGAGAAAATATTTGTGATACATTAGTTAAGAGTAGAAACATGATGCCCCAAAGAACAAACTGAAAAGAAATTAGAGGCTGTGGAGATGGATATGCTGTCGTAAGAAGGGGGGGGAGACCGACAAAATTCTGGAAAGAAGGCATATTAACAGCCACGGGTATACAGGATGGAACGTGAAATGATCATATCGAGTAGATATTATGGATCGGACAACGTCAGAGGATATTTTGAAAACGATTTACATACATATATAAATAAAAAAAGATGTCTTAATAGCATGAGACATGCCTCTGGCGCCTTAACTCGAACGTTAACCGTCTTCTACATGAGTAATACGTATTGGTATCGGTTACGATCTGTAGTATGATCGAAGCCGCGTACCTCTATCTCGTGTGTAATCTGTAAGCGTCACAGAATGACACCTGATATAGGCAATATCCACAATGGATTTTTAATAATTTATTTCAAGACGGTTTAACAAATTCAGTACATACATTGTTATTAAATATAATATTTAATTTATTACAATTATTTCAATGATTATAATTAAATTAATAATGAAAATTGCTACAATTACAACAACAATTTCAAGTGTATAATTACGTTTTCTTCTTCCTCCTGTCCGTTGTTTTGCAATGCTCTTCTTTTTTGTCAAATTATGTCGTGTTGGTCTTTGCATTCCACGGCCTCCCCCATTTTTCATCAACAATACATCTATTTAGAAACATGTTTAAAAAACTGTTATGAATAACATTTAAGTATGTTTTTTGTAAATATTTAAATACGTGTGAATGCTTAGTACAGTGGAGATTAATTGTTTACTTACATAACAAAATTTCCGACAAACGTTTACCATACAACGTTTGGTAACTGAAACTGAAACCATACAACGTACACCAAATGAACAGAACTAGATACAGTATACTACAATAGTTAGAAGTGTAATATTTATAATAATAATAGTTATAAATATAAGATTTAGAACTAGTTAAAATAGTTATGTTTTTTATTAATTATTTGACTGATAATGTCTAGGAGCGGATAATCTATTCTGCTAATTCGCAAGAACTCTTAAAGCACTAGTCGCGGGTTCGAATACGCGTAAAATGAGACTTGTTACATACAGGCCTACGGGAGTTTTATTAAATGTGGCGAACAGAAAAACAAAACAAAACAAAACAAAACAAAAATAGTAAACGACAACAAAAATTAGTAACAACAACAACAGTGAAACCAAAATGGCGACAAGGAAGTTAATTACTGCCAATTGATGAAGTAGGAAACATGCAATTATTGAAAGTTGACAATTTCAGTTGCGTCTGACCTCAATGTGTCCAGCGACGCCAGTAGTTGCGAATCTATCGGTCTTTTGCTTATTGGAAAATTACGATATAAGTATGCTACATAGGCTACAACAAACAGGGTGTGTGTGAACCCGTGACCACTTACTCGTGTTACTAGTTGAAGATTATCGTAAAAACTTTATTTCTTCGCCTTTCTTTCACATTCATCAACGCTTCAATCGAAATCATTTTTTTTTTTAATTAGATAACGACGTGTCTATGTGAGGAAAGTCTTCTTCTTCCAACCCTCTTCTACCGCAGAGGTTGAGCAAAGGTCTCGCCACCGTGGTCTCTGCATGGCCAGGGCCTTGGCTTCTTTCCACTGCAATCCCAGTCCCTGCAAAGAGCACCTCACATTGTCCTCCCAAGTCACTCTTCTCCGGCCCCGGGGTTTTCTCCCAGCAACTCTTGCCTCATACAGTTGTTTTGGAAGTCTGTCTCCTTCCATCGTCTGAACGAACCAGCGCAACTGGGCTTTCTTAATTTGATCTTTGAAAGGTACTGTCTTAAGACACACTGTTATAGTAGTGTTTCTAAATCGATTTCTTCTTGTCTTTCCTTCAACCTTCCTGAGGTATCTCATCTTCATTATAAGGAAAGTAATAAAACAAAAATTATAACATCTTACTGGCCATCTCGATGATACAACAGACCTGTGAAAGTTCGAGTCCCACTATGAAGTGGGCTAAGCAGTGACGTAACTAGGGGTTGCTTCTGGGGGGGGGGGGACTCGCGATTTTCCTCAGGACAAATCAGAAATTCAGCGAAATTACGTAATAAGTTAACGTAGTTTCTGTTGCAAATGCGAAGTCGTCTTTGTACAGGTAAACTAGCCGTTTCTTTGGTACCCGGACACTTAGTACCCGAATCCACTTCCCCGAATGGACATTTTCGCGAATAACGAGATACCCGAAATCATTTTCCCGAATACCTTTTTCGCGAATACATGTACCCGGACGTCCTTTTTCCCGAATAAAAATTGTATAATATAAAACTTTTATAAAAACCTTTCATTTGTGTATAAAAAATAATGCAAACAGGTATCAAAATACATAATTACAAATTTGTAAATTGTTATCAATTGATATTGTGCGCTATTGCGTGGAAAAATCAATGTCACGCTTTCCATCTTTTTAGTTTTCGTAACTTTCACTTGCGGTTTTCAGCCTTCTTTGCAGTTCGATCCATTTCTTCTTTGGTGCTATTTTGATTTTATATGTACATAAAATGTATGTATGGGAAGTTCTTTGTCTTCCCATATTATTTTATAAGCACATTTTATAAGTAAAATCATTAAGTCTTAAAGTTTTTAGTAAGACAACGTGAAGTATAAGGGTTGGAAAGATATGGAAAAGCGCTGACTTCAAAATATATTTCTTAATTAACTGTCTTTATTAACTATCTTTACTTTATTACTGTACTTTATATTATTACTTTATTAACTATTAACTTTATTACTGTCTTTATTAACTGTTATTCAAATTGAAGGTAATAAATCGTATATCATTTTGGAATCACTTTAATTTTTAGGTCTTGTGAAAATTAGTACATATTTCTGAAGATGTTTTAAAAACCGGGGTTATACAAAACCACGGTAGACGCGATTATGTTGTGTACGGGTCAGGGAACTGAGACCAGAAGGCCTATCTGAAACGTGGCTGTTCACGATTGGACACAATACGTAATGATGCGGTCGGGAATAAACTAAGCGTCTACCATCTAAACCTACTAATAAATAAAAATAAAAGTGTCGGAACACTTTACAGAACGGATGCAAACAGGCTCACATGCTAAAGGATACGTAACTTGGAGCTGCTCCTACTTTGGAGGGGGGGGGCTAAAACTAGCTCGAAGGTTGCAATCCCCCCCTTCGTTTTCCTGAGGGCAAGTGAGAAGTTCAGGATTCTTCCCATATAATTTTATAAATACTTCTTCTTCCTCTCTTCAAGGATTAGGTTATATAAACCTGTTCCGGCACCCATCTCATCCTCCGACGACCCACATCTCTTCTACCAATGGCTTTATAGTTCAGTACCGCTTTAGGCAATCGGTCCACTGTCATCGTTTGCAGATGATCCATCCATTGTCTTCTGTAAATTGCATTAATTTTTCGAGGCTGCTTTGGATACTACAAATACTTCAGTTTTACATTATGAACAGGTTATTGGCCTGTTTGCACAACCCGCTACCAGGAGGACCAGAGACTCTTCTGTCCGGGTTACCTTACCTTAGCCGAAAGGGCCCTGTTTTGTGGCACAGGAAATTCGCCCTCACCCTTCTCTTTCTGAGATAGGATTTGGTGGCTTTGTATCAGTTATTCTGATACTGAAAGTTTCTTAGTATTGCCACTGCTCACCTATCGGCATCAGTGAGCACTCTAAGATCGTAAGCCACCCAACATTAAGAAATTAGAATTAAAAAAGGGAAGACACCCTAGCTCTCGATTACTTTAATAGCGTCTCGGGGTCAGAAAAGAACAAGAGGCAGTCAAGAGAGTCTAGACAGGAAAAACTAAAGGAATGGATCTCACGCAATACAAGTTGAAGCAAGTGAGAATCCAGCTGGGACACATCGGGATTGCCTAACCCGTATGCACAAGATGTGGGCCCCTAATGTATTTTATAAATACATTTCATGAATTATTTGCGTGGTCAAAATTCCCGAGTAAACCAACGTGAATTAGGAGTTTAAAAAAGTATGGAAAAGCACTGATTTCAAAATAGTCTGTCTTTATTAATTGTTATTCAGATTAAATGTAATACGTCTCATAAGTCATCGTTTTAATTCTAAGTTGATATTCTTAATAAATCGTGTGAACGAGTGTGAAGAAATTTTGAACACCTGGATTTTTACCCCTTCGTATTTTAATTTAAGGACGTTATCTCACAACTGTTTTAATCAACTTATAGTCCGTGTTGAAGTACGTTATTTTTTTTTTTATAAAATCCGTCGCACCAATATTATTAATATAAAAATCAAAATCGCACCAAAGAAGAAATGGATCGAACTACAAAGAAGACTGAAAACTGCAAGTGAAAGTTACGAAAATTCTAAAGACGAAAGGCGTGACATTGAAGTTTTGCTCGCAATAGCGCACAATATTAATTTATAACAATTTACAAATTTGTAATTTTGATTTCTGTTGGCATTAATTTTTTATGAACAAAATGAAATGTTTATATAAAAGTTTTATATTAATCAAATGAATTATTATTCGGAGAAAAAGGACGTTCGGGTGAGTGGATTCGCCGAAAAAGGTATTCGGGAAAAACGATTTTGGGTATCTCGTTATTCGGGAAAATGTCCATTCGGAAAAGTGGATTAGGGTAATTGTCCGGGTACCCAATAAACTGCTAGTTTACCTGTACAAAGACGACTTCGCATTTGCAATAGAAACTACGTTAACAGATTATATAATTTCGCCCTTGACTCCCTGAGTTGACCCCTGACTCCCTCCTAGTTACGCCACTGAGCTCACGTATAAACAGTTTAAACGTGGACAGAAGCGCGACGAGGGGAGCGACTAAAATCAAACGACGTGGGACGTCATCAGGAAGTGAAAGAAATTTTACCGGCAGCAGCAGCAGCAGCAGAAGCAGACATATTTTTTTTACTCTGCCCATCTAGTAAGAATTTCCAAGTATTATAAAAGAAAAAAAAAACAGCGGCAGAAATAAATAAACAAACAAACAGATCGACAATAGAAATCGTCGTTGTGTCTCTAAATCAATTTCTCTGTGTGACCGCGGCGTCAGATGAGGAAGTAAGTGTCGGCGTCCCGGTGCCGCCAGGTACGGACACACACACACACACACACACACACACACACCTTCTTCACGCCACACATGATTGCGTCTAACGTTTCCACAGTCACCTTAATAATGTACCACGGAAGTAGTCTAGGCGTTTGACTAATAACGTAGGGATTCCAGGTTCGATTCTCGGGGGGCACCACAAAATCAATGTGCCTAACTCCGACACTATGTAATAGTTTTTCCAAATTTTTTGTTAACATAAACAGCGAAGCTACGACTAGCCTCGGTCTATCTGTGCTCCGATAAATTTTTTATGGGCATAAATGCTGAATGTGTTATCATTTTATGGTATATTGTTTTCATGACTGCAGAAATGATTAACCCTCAGGCCGAATAGAAACAACTGGGGGGGGGGGATTTTGCGGTTAGTTGTTTGCCGATCCCTGGTTTAAAAGAAAAAAGAAGAGAGGGCGTTCTGGATTGAAGTTCGCGGAGATGAAGAGTTCTTAACTGTGTGAGACTCCCGAACGCAGGCGGATATATTAATTTCTAACGAGAGAATAACTTTATTAAACAACTGTATTAAGTTCGATCAAAATACGTTTCGATATACAATGATGTGTCTCGATGATTGTTACGGTTGTTACGGAGATGTTGAAAAGCGATTCGTAGACAAATCAATTAGACACAATGGCATTGGCCGAACGCGATCACATTGTTGCTCGCTGCGGAAGTGTTACAACTACGGACCCGCGGCACAGCTGTATTGCAATAAACACATTTTACAAGCGCATCGAGCAAAAAAATTTGTGTCTACACATGCGAAAGTGTTTTGCGAATTTGGTTTCGGCAAAGTTCAATGAAACTCTTTATTGCACACAGTGTTGTTGAAGAACAAACACAAGTTAGGATTTCTGGCGACAAAGCACGTGCGCCCGTGTGTGGACTTTATCTAAAATACAGTTGCTGAACAATTACACATTTTCACGTAATCACTATTACGCTACAAAAACTGTTAAACATAAGTTACTAGTGTTGCCTTCTGTGTTATCAGGTCAGGTTTTTTTTTACCGTTTGTTATCTTATTTGAATTTATGTATTCCGTGGTTTCGATGCTTGTCTAGCAACCTGTAGGTCGCGGGATCGAGTCCCAGCGATGTTGTATTTTCAAATCGCGTTTACGCTCATGCAGTGAGAACAGTACGTTGGGTTACAACCTCATTCATACTGTAATAATAGGCGGCTTCCACGAAGGGCCAACAATAAATTTTTATAAATTAAAAATAATAAAGGAAATATTCTATAGAAGTTGCAATAGACTTTGTTATAGACGTATTTGAAAAATACGTTACAAAACAAAAGGAAATAGCTCAATTGTTAAAAATTCTCTGAAGGTAAAATAATATCGACTCTTTTCGTGTTCGGCTTTGAAATAAAGTTTGAAATTGAAATGGTCGAAATGTCTGTTGCACAGTGATTCATTCTTTTAATCGTCCAACGGGCAATTAGATAACAAATTTTTTTTATAAAATTAATTCATATTTTTAATAATTGATAATGACTCATCTGTAATGTTTTACTCATGCGAAATATAATGCAAATGATACACAGAAATAAATGAATAGTAAAATTAGTAATTGTAGAAATGTAGAAAATTTAGTATTAAGATTTACTTTTAGTATGAGAAGAAAGGAAACTGATCAATTTTTTTATCAGTTTCCATTAATGGGACGCGATCCTGTTGTAATGGCGCACGGTTAGAAGGATAAATGAGGAAATATTTGACAAGGTTAAGATCGATATAGTGGTGGATGTTTACGGAAGCCGCGGGCTCGTGCACCGACTGCCAGAAACAATATGCAGTAAAGCAGTAAAGAGTGGGAGGAGGAGCTAGTAGGGAGGGAAAGTGTGACGTCACTGCCAAAAACTGTGAAGCACTGACCTGCCATAACTACGCCGTATAAAACCAGCAGGCAGCCAGTCGTTGAACCCGTGACGTGCGCGCAATGGAATGCGTCGATTGTTGCCGAAAACGTGGTGAGTGTTTCGTGTACAACACCAGCTGTTCCGCCACGCAAATAAAGTTTTAAGTAAACAAGAAAATGTAAGTTTTATAACCTACAATTAAATTTCCGTCGTCTAAGTCGTAATTTGGAAGCACTCCGTGACCATTTGCTGTCAGTTTTTCGCTAACATTCGCGAATACCACACAATACAGGGAAGAAAGTGTAGAGCAAAATAAGTAAACTGAATACAATTTATGAGACTATTAAAAGAACGTTCAAAGAGACTCAACACGATAAAATCCAACACTAAAAATTCCGCTTTAGTGTATAGTATCGGACGTTGGTCCCGAACAATACTAAGAGGGAAGTGGTTGTAATCTGGATCGTCGTATAAACCTTGCCAGACCGGAGGTGTCTTATATCTTCAATTTAAATTGAGTATCTTCTCCCGAATATACTTTTTAAATTGAGTATAATTTAAAAAGATCTCCGAATATAGGTGCCAATATTTAGACTGGACGGACGACAAGAGAATCTCAAAGATAGCATTCTATGCACGCAGTGGCGTAACAGCAGGACCCGTAAGCCCGAAATGCGGGGGCGTGCTGACTAGGAGGGCCCGCGCAAACATTTCCTTTAATCATAACATTGAAGCTTTCACGGCCGGAGTTATCTTCAGTAAAATCACTTTTCCGGGCTGTTGGGCCGTGGTCCTCTTTTTGTAAATCCAAACATTTCGACTGCAGCTGCGGCAGTCACTTTCAGTAACACAGGCGAGCAAGAGGATTGGCCTGTTTGCGGATGACCAAGTAATCACCCAAAACAACAAATGCGAGCTCCAGAGATCAATGTTCCAATCGCACTAAGTCTGGTTCAGATTACAATATATGAACATTTTTGTGCAGAAGACAAAAACCATGGCATTTATGGGCAAATACCCCTTACGGACTAAGATTGTATTGCATAATAAGGGTATAGAGCAGCTGTTATATATCTCGACTGAGACGTCACTTATGATGTGTGGATTAGGATGTTGATCACAAGTAGGTCAAGTGTCAGTCAATATATGGCACACTTCGTCGAATGCTGTCAATAAAAACAACGAAAGAGACTCAACTAAAACTGTATGAGGTAATGGCTGTGCCAGTGTTATTGTATGGTTCTGAAATATCGGTTGCGGCGAAAAAAAAACATCGCAACCGATAGACTACAGGCATCGGAGATGAGGATCTGTTAAAGGCTCCACACGAAGGGTTAGATTTTAGAAGGGACATTCTTAAAGAGTTGAACATTTTTAATATCCAAGAGCTCGTACTGCAGAGAACAAAGAGAGATTCAGATTCTCATCTGAGTGCGATGCCAGATGGCAGGTTATCTAAGAAAGTTTAACAATACAAGCCTATTGGACGACAAGCCTTTGGGACCGGAAAGGTGATTCGTCTAGTCTCCGACAGAATAATAATATTATTCCCCAATGAAACTTCTCGAAGGTGAAAGCTTAAACGACATTTAAGCTGGTGACGTTCAAAACACCCTTAATTGCGGAGTCCAAAGACGATTATCGAAAAACGACATAACAGATAGTTTCAGCCGGTAGACTGATATAAACGTATTAAGCGGAATGAGAACAACGCTGTGCAGCCAATACGAGCTCGTATCTTAATCTGAGTCACAGAATCAGATTCTTGAGGTGTTTATGGTTTGTAAGTCTGGACTTTAAAGGTAACCACCAAAAAGAAACTAGAGGCGTTTGAAATGTAAGCCTGCTATAGGAGCTTAAAAATTAGTTGGAGCGACACAGGTCACAAACGACGAGGTACTGAGCAGAATGAGGAAGAAAATGGAAATAATGAATGTGATAAAAGTACTTCAATATCTAGGGGCTGTAATAAGAGAACAAAAAAGTCAATTTCTGCAGTTGATAATACAAGGAAAAATACAAGGCAGAAGAAGTCAGGGCAGAAGGCGTATTTCCTGGTTGAATAGCCTTTAAAAAGTCTTTAAAAAATTAATTAAATTTATCGATTTAATCATAAACTTAACCAAATCCAAACATCGTTGGTGTATTACTGTATATTACTACTACATAGTGTTTGAGGTATATTTACAGTATTAATTTGAATATAGTAATTCCCAACTGGCGGTCAGCGACCCTTTAATGCAACAAAAATTGTATAATTATTCTGTTCATTATAAAGTTTATATGACTAGTATTTTAATATTACTCTGTTCATTATGGATAAATCTCCGGAAATGCAGACCCGAGATGGTGGCTTACGCCGCCTTTGGTAGGTCCCCAAGAATGGTGGACCGATCAGTGGTTGATGAGAGGTGGGTCAGGGTTTACCTTGCCTTTGCTAAATCAACTCCTTGGGGTCCGGGGGCCGGCCCGCAAATAGGGTGTGCGCTGTTTGTGCCCCGGCCGGCATCGGGAATTGACCCGAGTCTGACTCGGGTTCGCCCCCGACGTATTGGGTTGGACTGGAGCTTGGTCTGTGGTTTCGGCAGTCGGGCGTTGACTATGTGTCCGCCTTGAGCAGTTGTGGAGTTGGATGCTACTTTCTGCTCTTAAATCCTAGATAGTCGATATTCCGGACCCACTGAGGGTTAAAGCTACAGGTCTCCGACCCAAGGGTACTGACGTCATCGTACTCTTTCCATCGTCAGGTCAGTGTTCAGAACCACAGCGCCTGGTCAGTGTTTAGAACAATCGACCTCCAGCTCGAAGGAGACCCGGGGATGGTACAAGCAGAGGTTTGGAACATCTCCGTTATCTCTTGAGTGTATCTTTATTATGGATAGTAAAATGTTATTTTAACTGGGAATGGTCTTGCAGGATAAAACTATGATAATGGTTTCACCGATTCTCTAATAAACTTACAGTAGATTTCACTACAGGCCTATCTGTTTAAAGTAATGTGTGTTCTTTTATTTTCATCAAAGCGCTAGACCAGGCTATTTACTTTCATCCCTCGGCTAGGCAAAACAGACACGCGTGCCCTGTGTTTTCTTCCTTGATTCGTAATCAGTCGCATCTGTTGTTAAAAAATTACGTTTAGGTGTTTTCAGCTCCATGTGTTTTCAGCTTTAGTGGCTGTAGCGATCGACCAGCTCAGCTTTCACGTTGACAATTTTATGTAAACAGAATTAACACTGCTGCACACCACTATAGAAAAATTATTCCGATTAGCGGTTTCAAGCTTCACATCTGAACGGAATCATTTTTCTATAGTGGTGTGGAACAGTGTTAATTCTGTTTGTGATTATAACCACTAACACAACTTTCTTAATTAAATTTTATGTAAATATACAGTGTTTAATATCTTTTTTTATATTTTCGTTATTATCCTGACGTAATAAATATTGTACCGTTAAAGATATAAAATCTAATTTACTAAAAAGTATTGGTTCCAAACTTACATTGGAGTTTAAGTCAGAAAACAGGAGCACAAAGAATGCATGAGTTTTTTTAGGGAGAACAAAATAAATAATGTAAAAACTTTTTACATTTCACTTGGAGGATTTTACTGTTCGTATTTTATCGGCGCCACTGTTGTTTGGAAGATATTCCTGAATATTAGAAATGGGGAAACGTTCAAGGATGTTTTGGACACACGCACGTCTGAAGAACGTGTTCTTCTGATATGGGACTCGTGTGCGGTTAAGGAATTTCAGTTCGAATATCTGTTTGATGTTTCTCACTTAGATGTCTGGTGGAAGTTATATATGATGTCTGGTGATGCTCATTATATGCCTTCTCCTCCTCCTCCTACTCGTCATCATCATCGTTAATCCAGAGGTTGATGGGCTCGCAATTTCTTCCTTTCTCTAAACAGCTTCTTGATCACTGCACATCTTCTTCTTATTTAACCCCATCCGTGTACTCCTGCCTGAGCCTTCCCCGCCGACAACGCCCCTCGATCAGGGTGATGGACCGGTTTAAATGTCGTAGCAGGCGACCAACAATACTACTTCTCATTATCACAAAGGATCCAGTCAACATCCTTTTTCCACCCACTCTCCTCAGAACGTCTTCATTTGGTACTCTTTCCGTCCGTGGTAGACTTAAGGCCCTTCTCCGGTACCGCATCATAAAAGCTTCAAGGTAGCTCCTCTTTACTTTCGCTTAAACTCCAGGTTTCCGAGCCACGTGTCCATATGCCCCGAATGAACCCCTTTATAAATTTCTTCCTGGTTTTCAAAGACACGTCTCTGGACGCCGGAAGAGTCCATTTCTTAAAAAAAAAAAACGGCATATTTAACTAGAGACTTTCCCATTATATTGATGCTAAGTTATGTAAGTTCCAGACGATATTTGGAAAAATCAACCGTATTTTTAGAAACAATGTACGTCGAGATACAAAATTACAGTTCTATAAAGTTACGACGGTTCCTCTACTGTCCTATGGGTGTGAATTATGGACAACAACCAAGAAACAAGACAGTAAAATACAGGCCTCGGAAATAGCGTTCTTAAGAGGAGTTAATAGGTGTTATAAAGTTGACCTTGTAAAGAATGAGGCCATAAGAAAAGAGTTACAAGTTTTTATCTTGAATTAACAATTAAAAGATTACAAGCAACGGTGGAATGAACACTTGGAAAGAACGTCAGACCCAAGACTGCCCAAACAAGTCTGGAAATACAAACCTATAGGACACAAGTGTGTGGGTAATCCCAGGAAGAGATGGCTGGAGGACAGGCAGCACCTTGTCTATGCCGTGTTGTGATGATGATGATGATGATGATGATGATGATGATGATGATGATGATGATGATGATGATGATGATGACAACTTTGCCACCACTCTCAACATTCAGAAACAAGGGATATCCTATTGGATGTTTAATGGAGTGGTTTTCCGATGCTTTCTCAATGACGATGACGTGTGGTTAAGGGATTCCAATTAGAATATCTGTTTGCTGTTTCTCCAAGACAGTTAGCTTGCGAGAGTTACGTACGCATCAATAATTGAAGGGTTAACTTTGACAGTTACACCTCAAGGCGTACACAAATGCACTCAGAATTCCCTGTAAATTAGTAGCGTTTTCTGTTTATCTGCACCAGACTCGCATACCGCCTTATCTTATCTACAGAAATTCAGGAGGCCTAACCGAATTTTTGTAACTTGTTATCAAGTGTTTGCACAAATTTCAAGCCGAAATCAAACATGAATTTCGTATTGTCATGTGAGTAAGCCCAGCGGTTTTCTTGTGTGTGTTTATTTTTTACCTTGGTAGCTGAACACATTTGTATTGTTACAGCTTTTTTTACTAAATTTTTTGTTTGTTTAATTTAGCAAAATGTATATAAGTACAGTACGGTGAGACGTCTACTTGTGCTAGAGACTCGTTCGTGGCCCATAAATAACACGTATCAATAAAAATAATGATAATAATGGTATCGGTCAGTAAGCGAGGATCGGTCAATAAGTAGAAAGACTACTTTTAAAGTAGAACCCGCTCACTATTTTGAACTATACACACACACACACACACATACTGTATATAGGTATACAGTACCGATATATATAAATCGGTTCATAACGTTATCCTACGTCTTCCTATCCCTAGTCTTCATTGGTCTCGATCTAACCAAGACTCTTCTGCCAATTCCCGGTCTCTCATTGCCCGGTTGATGCCTTCTCTCCAACTGAACCTAGGTCTTCCTCTTCACCTACGACCGTATGGTGTCCATCTCAAAATTTTCTTGGGGAGTCGATTATCCGGCATTCTTTGCACATGCCCAAACCATCTTAGCTGTTTTGTTTTTATGTCGTCGACAATAGAGTACTGTACCCCCATTATCTCCCGGATTCTGACGTTTCTTACTTTTTCCAGTTTTGACCTCCCTGCCGCTCTTCGCCAATAATCCGTTTCAGTAGCTTCCAACAACTTTTCTGTTCTTTGTATCATTGGCCATACTTCACACCCGTGTGACATAATTGGTTTCACGATTGTATTGTATATACGATATACGATGTTTATTTTGTTTTGATATTTGTTGGTCCCACAATATGTTGTGCAGCAATTCGGATTTGGGTTACAAGCCCTTTTACTCTGACACCTTGCTACATTTTCAAATTTCCAATCTCTTTTTTGGGCCCTGAGATACCACAACTTTGAATTTTCTAAAACATAAGACTACATTCATACGTTAGTTAAAATTCTTTTTAATTCGATACCCTAGATGGATTTTTGAGATTTTACCAAAGTTTTCACAAATGTTTTAGACGCTGACGTCCAAAAATTTTGAAATTTTTAAGAACGAACACTATACGTAGACTGTGGTTAAAATTGTCTTTAATTTGATATCCCACGCGGGGTTTTATATTTTATATATAAGATATACATTTTAGACTGTGGTTAACATTAAACGTATGGTAAAAATACAAAAATCCTCAAACATATTAATTAATTGATGTGTTTATGTGTCTGATTATTTTTCTGCGTTGTCCGTATTCAGGTCCTGATGATGACAATAAATACTGTAGAAACGTCGGCACAAATGTAAAAGTTGTTTTTATAATAATTGACCGATCCTCGCTAAGACTTTCATCCTTATTGATTACGCTCACAACCAATTTAAGTATAATGATAATAATAAGTTGATAATAACTAGTATGCTCACTGAGCTGCAGAATCGCTCACTGTTTTGAACGAAGTAGACGTACATTATTATTATTATATATATATAACCAGAAACAAGATGGCGAAGGCTGAAGATGAGAGAACAAGAACTCTCGAAACATGTACCTAATAGGGAAAAAAGTATATCTTGAGGTAAATTTAGTTATAAATATTAAAGTAATATATATATATATATATATATATATATATATATAACGATATTAGATAATTTTTTAATTGTCAGATAAATTATGAAATCTCGATTACACTACTACATTTTGTTTAGTAAAGTAACAGTTGTAGAGAAGTCATACAATAAAAGTTCCCAACAATCGGATTTTTGTTAAATACCCTTTTGTCTGACACCCGACGGGATTTTTACAATTTTTTTCAAATTTTTTACCGATGGATAGTAGTTTCTAAATTTTGAAAACTGTACACTATATTTGGAGGGGGTTAAAATTGTGAAAAATCGCAAAAGCCCACGTGGAACATCAAACTGAAGACAATTTTAACCACAGTCTAAACATAGTGTTCGTTTTTAAAAATTTCAAAATTTTAGGAAGTCGGGGTTTAAAAAAATGCTTAAAATTTTGATAAAATCGCAAAAATATATGTAGGGTATCGAATTAAAGAGAATTTTACCTAACGCCTGAATGTAGTATCCCCGAGCCCAAAACAAAATATTAGAAATTTGAAAAAAAAAAGTTAAAATCCAGCAAGGTATCACACTAAATGAAATTGTAACCCAAAGCAAAAATCTATGTAGGGTATCGAATTAAAGAGAATTTTACCTAACGCCTGAATGTAGTATCCCCGAGCCCCAAAAATATATTAGAAATTTGAAAAAATATGTTAAAATCCAGTAAGGTATCACGCTAAATGGAATTGTAACCCAAACCCGAATGTTTAGAATTGTTAGTGTTTATTGTATGATTGTTTACTCTACATTTGTTATGTTACTAATAAAATAGTAGAGTAATCGGGATTTTTGTCTAATTTTCCTGTAATTGAAAAGTTGTCTAATAACAAGATGTACGTAATAATAAATGTAGGGCTAATTCGTTCAAAATAGTGAGCAGTTCTGCTTAGGGAACATACTAGTTAAAAGAACATAATTTCAGTAGCCTATATAAAAATCAAACATAATACTCGTGGGCCCATAGTTATCTGTTTTCATGTACTTTATTACATTGACACAACTAAAAATATTTTGTCATTTGATATTTTAATACTATATTTACTAGGCTATCTCAAAGCCAACTAGACTACAGAAGAAGACGCTGTTATTTTTAAAATGTTCCGACCAGAATAAGGAAAACAGAACAATTTGGGACACAGTTATGAAAATGAAACTGAATAGGACATGTTTCAAGAGGAAAAATAATATTAAATACTGTTGCTGGAGACACAGTAGAAGGTGGAAGCTGAAGAGGAGGAAAGGGATTAACGATGATATATCATATAAGTTTAAAAAGCATGTGCGAATACGCTGGGAATTAAGTAAACCAGTAGCCAAGTATAACGCTCCTCGCGGAATCGAACCCTCGTTTTGCACACCTTCTTTACGGCGAGTCTAGACTTCATTATTCAGGAAGTGACGTAGTCGAGACAATGATGAAGTTGTCACGGCTATAACAGTGCCACATCGATTCAGGAAGACAAGACATACGGTATCGTCACTTAAATAGCTGTTGCCATTTGTCTGAGTCTGTGTCATCGTTATACAGATGGCCGTGCAATAATAGCCATACCATAATGGCCATGTACCCAATGAATTATACATCATTTCGACAATCTGATGCCGATCGTTAAGTAACAGTGCTTCAAGTTGCTTACTGACTTGAAATACTCTATTTCATCTGGCGTACATAGTTTTTTGTATTATTGGACCCAGCGAGATTTGACCCTCTTAATTGTTGTCAGCATAATCAGGTTTGAGCCAAAGATCTAAAAACTGATCTTCTGTTTTTCGAACTCTCCTTTCCAAGCGATATTTATGTTTTCATTAGCACGTTCACTATGTTGCTTGGATTCCTTACTTACATTTCCAACATATTCTCATTATAAACAATCCATTTATTTCCTTGTTCAACATGTTAGCATTCTCGCCATAACATTGTAATAATTTGTAGTTTAGCACTATTATTATTATTCACGGTAGTATCAACAGTAATGATAATTAAAACAACAGTAACAGGATTATGTATTTTTATTCAGTGCCACATGTATTTCAGCAGCAGAGGGTGACAAGATCGTCGTTTCGGAATCGACTCCTACGCGAGAGACCGACCAGTTGATAGGATGCCGCCACAGACACGATACCCGTGAGACAGATTTTCGTAACGACTTGTTCGTATCTGGAACAAACGAGATTGTCGCGTGTATCGATTGTGTTTCGCACGCGGGCTCCATTGAGACGGGCGTATCAGGGTCAACGCACTCTTAATTTGCTTACCGCGTAGTCTACGCAGACTAAACAACAGAACTGACCACGCTCAACGTTGAATCCGTTGTGTAGTCTGGCTTTACGTTATGCTGAGACGTTTGTTGAATTTCTTTTAATTGCGTCATGCATAACTTTTTTTTGCACATTCATCGTCTGTCTGTGTTTGATTTTTAAAGGAAAGACGTAATATTTCCCGGCATACGGCGTCTTTCGTCCGAGTCTAGACATAGCCTACAGATTTTAGTCAACAATCACAGGTACAATCTCCTGTATGAAATTTAGTTCCCAAGTTGAATCAAATCTGTGCAGATGAGTGATAACGTCCGGAAATTCAATCCTATTAAAAGTAATTGGTAATAACACAATAAAATTAACCTTTACTGAAACATTGTTTAGAAGCTACTTCCTGAGTGAATTGGTTTTCCTATATTTCATATTTCAATCGAATAAGCAAATGCTGTGTAATAACCTTTTTGTATATTTAAAAAAGAGTTACTAGCTAAAAAACACAGTTCAAAAGGGATCAGCTAATAAAAGAGCCTAAAAATTAGGATATTAACAAAATTCCCCAACTTGTTTCTACCCTCTGGGGGGGAGGCTCGGTCCCGTTCGTCCCGCCTTCCTGTAAATACGCTTCTGGAGATATTAATTTTGTCACATTATTAAAGATACCGAGTTTATATTTTGTTTGAGGTCCTTATCATGTTGTACCCAGATTGACTCTTAATTTTTTTTAATTTTTTAACTTTCATTTAGGACTTGTGTTGAATCTGACATTGTTTGTAAGTGTTCTTTCCACCGTTGTTTGTAAACTTTTAATTTTTAATTCAAGTTAAAAACTAGTAACTCTTCTCTCATGGCCTCATTCTTTATACGGTCAAGATTAAAACACCTTTTAACTCATCTTAAGAATGACATTTCCGAGGTCTGTATTTTAATGTCTTGTTTCTTGGTTGTTGTTCATAATTCACACCCACAGGATAGTACAGGGACTGCTAAAACTTTATAGAACTTTGATTTTGTATCTCGACGTACCTTGTTTCTAAAAATACGAGCACTTGTCCCACATATCGTCTGGAACTTACCTAACTTAACATCAATATCAAAATTACTATCGTAGCCAATATCATTTTCCAAATAATTATAGTGGCTCACGTGTTTAGAATTCAATCACTATTTTTGTTCTTGTCGGTTCCTTATGCCATTACCTTTGTTTTTGTAGTGGAGATTTTTATTTTGTATTGTTTGCAAATCTCATGAAGGAACTTCACAATTCATCATCCTCAAGGTTTAAACCAAGAATGGTTTGTTCCGGTCTCAAATAGGCAAATATTACAGCTGGTCACTCCAGCGCTTCCTCGGACGTCCCACACCTCTCCGTCCCCTCGGCTTATAGTTCCATAGTTGTTTGGGGATGCGACAGTCATCCATTCGGCAAAGATGTTCTTACCAATTCAGCCGATACTGGGCGATCCTCTCGAGTATACTCATAATATTCAGTTCCTGCCGTATATCTGTGTTTCTCCTGTGATCATGGAGAGTATACCCTGCCACGTGCCTGAGAAATCTCATTTCAGCCGCTTGGATGCGACTGGCCTGGCCTTTCGTTAAAGTCCAATTCTCAAATCCATAAAGAAGTGTGGGAAGAGCCATCATCTTGTAGTATTTTAGGCGTAGTATCCGTCCGGATATTCCTTATTTGAGGCATTTTAGTAGTGAATATGTCCCGTGGATATGTTACTAGCATATCGAAGGTAAGACGTATGGTGAGGCTGCCACCTGCAGACTTAACGCCCAGCGCGATTTTCTGTCTGGGTGTTCTTCCATAAACTGGCTGTCTTACCAGATTAAAGAGACCAGTTTTCCCTGTTGAGATGTCCATAAGGATCTTTAATGTGGTGGTTTCTCCTTGCCTCCCACATCCTACGTTGTTGACCAATGGAAGGTCGTCCGTCTTTAGGGGCAATTTCTCACCACAAGGGCAAGACGGTGCCCTAACCTCTACTTGACAATGACAAGAAGAGGAGGGACAGCATATACCGGCTGTCGCTCGGTCTCCAGAGCCGCGTTAGCCACCCGTAGGTGTTGCCCATACCCCACCACTTGGAGGTGCGGCAGGATATTTCCCTTCATCAAGGAATGGGACCATAAGGCATTACTCATCCTCTCCAGTACTTTGGGGAACAACCTCACAATTAAAAAAGTAATTTACTCACTTTTACAACTTTTGTGCTCTCAATTCTTTCTTTTCTTCTTCCTCATCCTCAAAAGAAAAACTCATACTTTATTATACAGGACAGTCTGTTAAAACGGATCCCGGTAAGCCCGGACGTCCGGCAGATACAGAATAACTAGAAAATAAACTTTGATGACCTTGAGGCTTGTGAGATCGCGATGGCACTGCAAAAAAAAAATTTTTTTAGAAGCAAAATACACATTAACGACTGTTTTAAGTCTAAACAAACTTTACTTTCCTGTTTAATTTTGTGCTCTTTTCCTCCTTGGAATTTCTTATTGGAAATCTGTAATGTAAAAATATTTTGTACACAAAATTTATCTTATTCACTCGAAAAAGTAAACATAAGGATTTACAGTGCAAGTTAAAATTCTGATATTTTGTCTTTCCCTGCTAAAACGATATCGATTGAAGACTCTTTGGGCACTTGGTGAAACGTATTACTACAAAGATTTTAAAACACACAAACACTTTGTAGATTTACAATTTATTCTTAATCTCTGACAATTGTTTCAGCCTATTAGGCTATTTTCAAAGAGCTAGGTTTTTAAAACCTTCCCCTATTATTTCAACCGTAAACTCTGCATTTTAAAATAGTTGTAGGCAATTTTTGTACTATTTCCAGTAGATACTGTGCAATTCGCTTTGGTGTACAGTCAAAACTGGGACCCTCTGTATTTAAAAATACAAGATTTGAAAGAAAGATCGTAAGACATGTTTATGGCCCGATTAAAGAAGATGACGAATGGAGAATAAGAAATAACTAGGAGATAGACGACCTATTGAAGCATGAGGACATTGTAAGATTTATAAAGGCTCAACGAATATAATGGCTAGGTCACCTAGAGGGGATGGATGATCAGCGGCCGTCAAAGAAAATCGTGAGGGCGCAAGTCCATAAAAGCAGCAGAAAGAGGGACCGACCTAGTATAAGATGGTTGGATGATGTGCTAGAAGATCTCAGAATATTGGGTGTGAGGGGTTACACTGAAATGCCAATGGATAGAAGACTTTGTAGAAGATTAGTGTTGGAAGCCAGGACCCACGTTGGAATGTAGTGCCGAAGAAGAAGAGAGTATTTAAAATACGAAAAAATCAGTGTCCCGTTTGTCTTTTCCCGGGATACAAGGACAATTTTTACAATCCGGGACGTTCGGACACCCCAGATTAACTACCTATAAGAACATAAAGTAATGACAAACAGCAGCGAATAAGAAATGGACGGGTCGATTTGGACCAGTTTCTACTGGAAAGGAGAGGAAAGTCGAACAACAAAATTGTCGAGGTCTCTGCACAAAGGTTATGCAACTGCTACAGGCTATATAGTCAAGGTGCAAGTTTTTGTCGTATGAAACGTTAATTTCTGACGCGATAAGATAGCTGAGCAACAAAAAACAAAGAATCCGTCGCTTATCTGTGTGGAACAAGTGGCTTGTTTTAAAAATAAACAAACCGAAAATAATAATTTTTAAATGCAGTGCGTTAACCTCGTTAAGTCTGCGGCTTATCTCCGCTGCCGTCTTGACCTAGCACAATGCCATCAGTGTAATGGCGCGCGCGCACAATCCAATCCACTGCCCACTCGATTTCATACTTTTTTTTAGTTTTAACGCACACGTTTAAATTGTTTAAAACAATAATCTTGTTGAACCGTTAGTATGTATTTCTTAGTGGACGTAGGCCTACAAAAGTAGTGCTACGTTGTCTTAACGAGAATTACTGTTCTACTCAAAAATAGTCAACTAACAGCTGTTCAGCAAGTCAAGATTATCCGTAATAAATTTTCACCGTTTAATTCGCTAAAATTTATTTTTAAAATCCATAATGGTTAAATGATAGACCAGGCCCGTAGCCAGAGGGGGCTAGGACGGCGCCGCCCGAACTATAGGCCTAATAAATGTTGCCCGTCCCAACGAATTTTATAAATATTCTTCTCCAATTTCGCATCATTTTTAAGAATCTTATTGAATTTTTAAATTCGGGAAAAAATATGAAAGACTTACGAATTAACAATTCCGTTTCTTCAAGTAGGGAAATAAAACGAAGTATCCGCTACTCGAACTTTTGTGGCCTCTGTAGACTCGTTTAGAATTACTAACGCATCACATAGCTTGTTGTCTAAAGCGGGGGTCTCCAAACTACGGCCCGCGAAGGGTCACTCTCCGGCCCGCGGCAACCCGGTCGATGCTGCGTGCAGTTTTTAAATAGGTCGTCAAAATACTTCAAATATTATAACATTTTACTGAATAATTAAACAAGAAATAAGTTCAGCAAAATGTTATAATATTTTCTACATGTTTAAAACGTTTACGTGGTTAATGTGCTTGTTCGTCTAGCTGCCTTGAATGAATCATAGATCAACCTATATATGTGAACAAACGTTTTCAACAATGAACTTTGTAAAATCCTTTGTAAAATCAAAGTACAGGGCTAACTTGGCAGATGAACACTTGAAATCCATTCTAGTGATAGGAGCATCAAAATTTGCCCCAAAGTGGACAGACATTATATGTCAGAAGCAAGTCCACACATCCCATACGTAGCCTATACAAGAAAGGAAAAAAATAATACATAAGAAATATCTTTCAATGTTATTTTTTCTTACTTTTGTTTACATTATTTTGAATAAATGAATTGGTTTTCTTTGAATAAATCTGCTTAATTTTTATTTAATACCTATTTTATTGACTTGATTATTTTGTAAACTTAATAAAAATAACTTTATAATATGTGTGTGTGTGTGTTGTTGTTGTTGGCCTGCCTAACTTCCAAGATTTTTCAATTTGGTCCTCAAGTGAAAAGGTTTGGGGACCCCTGGTCTAAAGTGTAGCCATCATTTTAAAAGCATATTTGCTGTATATGTGGTTTGTGGAATAGAGAATAGGATCGCTGTTATTTTTATTAGAAGTTGTGCAGTTTTTCTTGTTGGTATTGTGAGACAATGCACCATCGGACAAATACGAAGCTGAAGTGACGGCTAAAGGTGATACGTGTGGGGCCCCAAAGTGTTTGCGGAACAGTTTTACAGCCTCTTCTCCTACCTGCAAGTATTCCCTTACACTGATCACTTTGGAAACGGGAGAACTAGTTCCGTATACACTGAGCCGATACGTCTGAATATAGATCATTGTTCAAATCACGTCCACGCGCAAACACTGCCGTTTACACTGCACAAACTTACGTACCTACACCTCTGTGTGTGTGTGTGTGTGTGTGTGTGTGTGTGTGTGTGTGTGTGTGTGTGTGTCCACTACTTCTCTCACGTCTACTTCTCTCGCCAACACCGTAATATAGCCTACATGTAAAGAAAAACATTTATTTCAAGCACATACTTCACGTTAATTGCATACGACAACAGAACAATATTTGTACTGTTACCATTTAGTTTTAATAGGACGCTAATGTATGTGTGTTTGTATGTACACGCGTGTCCGGTGTGTTTCGTGTAGACGGGAGTTTCCCTTCGTCTATTCTGTACATTTATATACACAATGAAACGTGCGCGTGTGTATACTGTTCATGTGTACGTATATTGTGTAGGCCAATAGAACAATATTCGTACTGCTATCGTTTATTCTTTTGCTAGATGTGTGTTTGTGCGAGTGTGAACCCCGGACGTGCTATTGAGCGTGAATTGTGAACTGTTAGTTTGCAACGGCTCAATACTAGAACTGTTTCTTACAACAATGACTGTGGGGGCAGACGTGTCAGATATAGAGGAGGCTGTAAAATACCCTTCTTGGCTTTAGTTTGATTGCACCCTAATTGCTCACTCGAGAAATTCTTTCTGGCCCCACCCGTGTCACTTGTACCCGAAGTGGGGTTTAACTGCTATGTACAAACGTTTGTTGTTAAACAAGTAGCAAGAAGTAGAACACGAAACAGGTGGTCTTCAGTCTTATAAACGTAAAGTAACTGATAGTAAAAATGATAAATTAACGTCACCAAATAGCCTATGCATACCACGAACAGAAACAACGAATATTTTGATTTACCTACAAAAATGTTAGCTGTCCATGATAGCGTTAGATGATAGGATTATTTACAAATACTTAAATAGAATTAAAAATATAAAAATACATGTTAAAGGTTATGCGTCCTGTAGAAAATGTTTTGTCCGTCCTGGAAAATAATTTGGCCCCTCCTGATAACTAGTTCTGCCTACGGGCTTGTGTTAAGACTTTTATGTAGGCGTATTTTTAGTGTTATATATATTGAAACATTTTGGCATTGAGACAGATAATAGGAAAACGACTGAGGAAAGGCAAAGCGACATTTATAGCTTTTGTTGACTTAGAAAAGAACTTCGATAACGTTAAGTGCAACAAGCTGTTCAGTATTCTACGCAAAACAGGAGTGCCCTACAGAGAAAGAAGATAGATCCAGAATCTTTACAAGCACGAGACAGGCATAGTTCGATGTGGAAACGATCAGGAGGAAGCGAACATTGAGAAAGGAGTAAGACAGGGATGATCTCTGTCTCCATGTTTGTTTAACGTGTAGGTCCAAGAAGCGATCATAGAGTAAGGGAAGACACCCATCTCGGAGTAAACATACACGGGGAAAAAGTGGACATGCTTAGGTTCGCAGATGACGTAGCAGTGACTGGAGATAGTACCGAAGATCTACAAAAGATTCTTGACACAATGGATCAAGTAAGAATCAGTTCAATGCGAAAATAAATGAACAAAAGACCAAAGTCCTAGTCTGTAGTCGGAAGGAAGAAGATCCAGTCAGAATAACTCTTGGAAATAATGTTTTCCAGGCAGTTAAAGAATATAACTATCTAGGAAGTAAATCACAAGTGATGGACGTAGCAGTAAGGAAATTATAAGCAGAATTAACCATTCTTACAATTAACCATAGAGTAAAATACAATCAACAAAGAACATAGTACAAATTGTATATATTACATAAATTAAATTGTAGTATTTTATATATTAAATTATACTACATATTAGGTCTATATATAATTATAATATATATATATAATATTTAATTTTTACTATTGTACAATCAAGATGTATTGTTTCCTTACTTGGAGCATGTTTGAGGATATTTTTCACATCCTCAGCCTTCTTAGTTTTTGATCTTCTGGAATATTTGTGTCCAGGTTGGTTATTGCTATGGCTTCGTGTTGGTATTTGGTAGTTTAAATTGGTATGATTGTGTGTGGGTGTGGTATATATATTTGTTTTTGTACGTTTCAAATGTATGGGAAAAAATACAAATATAGGCCTATAAATGCAAAACACAAGATAAACTAATACCTGAACAAATACAAATCAGCACAAAACACGACACAATGTTCAAAGTACATACGCTCAAAAAACAAATGTGTCATCATTATCTTCAACAAAGATTACACCAAAAATGGTTTCCTCCGGTCCCAAGCCGATAGACTAAAGCTGGCCACTCCAACGCTTCTTCGGACGTCCCACACCTCTCCGTCCTTTCGGCTTGTATTCAACATTTATTTGGGGATGCAGCAGTCATCCATTCGGTTAAGATGTTCCAACCATTTTAACCGATACTGGACAATTCTATCAAGTGCACTTACAATATTCAGCCCCTGCCTTACATCGACATTTCTTTTGCGATCTTGAAAAGTAGCCTATATCCTGTCACGTGCCTGAAAAATCTCATTTCGGCCACTTGAATACTACTGGTCTGTTATTTCATTAAAGTGCAATTCTCAGACCCAAAAAGAAGTGTAGGGAAGGCCATCACCTTGTAGAACTTCAGGCGTGTTTCTTTACTCCTTGACTTTATGGAGTTCTCCTGATGATCCCGCACATTTGGTTGAACGTATGTAGTTTATTCATTATGTTATTGTTTGCAATTATTTATAGCCAAAATATTCAAAATTACTGACCTGCTGTAGAACAGTAACATCTTCAACAATTCTCAGCTCCACGAAAAGCCGTCATCTTTAGTCTTCAATGCGGAAACCAGTAATCGGAAATGCTGGCAGTTTTGATCCAGTAATTATACTTACTGCCATCTGCAAACCGTATTTCGAGTTTGACAGGTTAGTTTGGTCAAAACATGGTCATCAAAATGAGCATTTGACCCAATGATGACCAAAGACCCTCACCTAAGCCCTACCAACCTCTAAAACTCTACACGTCTTATTAATCGTCGAAATCATCATCTTCTACAAGGATTTAAAAAAAAAAAAAAAAAAAAAAAAATGGTTTGTTCTGGTCCCAAGCAGATAGACTACAGCTGGTCAATGCAACACTTCTTCGAATTCCCATACCTCTCGTTCGCCTTATAGTTCAATAGTTGTTTTGGGATGCAGTAGTCATCCGTTTTGTTATGATTTTCCAACCATTTCAACCGATATTGTCAAGCCTATCGAGTGTACTCGATATTATTGTCATAATGCCGAGTGTGTTCCTACCGTATATCTGCTTTTTCCCACGATCTTGAAGAGTACACCCTGACACGTGTCTGAGATTTCTCATTTCGGCCTATTAAATACGACTGTTCTGGGATTTCGATAAAGTCCAATTCTGTCACACATAGAGAAGTAGCGGAAGGTCCATCGCCTTGTAAAACTCCAGGCGTGTACATTTACTCGATGATTTTAGTGTTGGTCTCACACATATATGTAGCTTATTCACCACGCCATTGTTTGTTATATAAGACAAATTATAGCCCAGATATTCAAAATTCCCGCTCTGCACCAGAACAGTACCGTCTACAACAATAATTGTTGCTTGTATGAGATCAGCTCCATGAAAAGCCATCACTTTATGTCTTCACTTAGTTTTCTTCAATGTGGAAATCTGTAATCTGAAATGTTTGCAGATTCAATCCAATGAGTGTGCACAGCCATCTGCAAGCCGTATTTCGAGTTTGACACAGTTAACCTGGTCATCAGCAAACATTGTGTCAACTGCAGAGTTACCAATCATAATTGTGTACAACATCGTCTACATATAAATTGAAAAGTGAAGGTAATAATAGTGTTTAAAGTTTATATTCCTCAATGAAAATTTTGAAAATTTAACAGTGACTGAAAATAGAAAAAGTATACAAATAAAAACGTTTACATACACAAAAATTTAACAGTGACTAAAAATAGCCAAAGTAAACAAATAAAAAAGTTTACATACGTACACAGGAATTTACAAATTCTCTAATTAATATCTAGCTTCTGTACTATGAACGGCTTCAAATTACAGAAATTACAAAATAAAATGCACATGTGACGACACTTGGCTTGGCAAGATAAAGAAGGACCCGCTAAATTAGAGTTGGGAAACGTTAAATTAACATTTGTTTAACATAAAACTGTATTTGGGGAACTAAATCTGTGGCTGTGGAAACATTATGACTAACATCTGACTACTGTTAGCGTTCAATAAAAGTTATATTTAATAGTGCTTTACTATTATTATTACAACCCTTTTTATTCGTATTGTTATTTCAATTTATTATCTGCCAGGTACAGTGCAAATTATGAGTCAAAAGAAGATTATGAAAACTGAAGACAGAGCAACAAACAGAGGCATTGACGATTGATTGCACGATACAGTCACACGTGGCAACCGTTCCCACGGTTTCGATGCAGATGCAGTTGTTGCTTTGGGGCGCAAGAAAACCCTGCAGTGTCTCTGCTGCCATGATCGTGCGCCTGCCTTCGCCACAGACAATGCCAACCGTTTCAGCCCTTCGCTCGCTGTCTCCACCCCTGTCTCATAACACTGGCTCCGCCCACTACCCTACATAAATACGGCAGGCACACACACATACATGCTGCCTGCCTACGGATAAATAATAATAGAGAAAAAAACGCTTTTCCGTCGTCATTTCGTCGTCACGGTCACTTGAGTTTCGGTGGGTGTGGTCGCGGCTTCGGCTCCCATTGCCTGACGAATCTCTCCAGTGCCAGGCGTCGAACGAATAACAATACAGCCAAACTTGGGTAACTTGAAGCTGACGGGGAAATAATTTTTTTTTTTGTTTAAATTACCAAAAGTCACTGCATTAAGATTTGCAATAAAGTGAATCGTCATTATTCCGTAACCCCAGTTACTAGTGAGCAGACATTATAGAGTACAATACACTGAAATATTCACGGATTATATTCGGGTACTACAATATGTAGGCCTACGCCTGAACACATGCGTAACTGTAGTGTATTCACAGGATTTCTTATAATGTTATGTATTACATATTATTTCTTATAAATTGCATACTGTCTTGAAGGTCGTTTTATAGAAGACTGTAGAACCGTGCATAGACTCATACCCTGTTCTGTAAACACAGACAGTAAACATAGTTTATATATCTTCATTATGGCGGTTTACTGATATGACTACAGAGAATTTTTAAAAGCTTTTACCTAAAACATAACGTGTCGTTATCATCTTGTACAAGAATTAAAGCAAAAATGGTTTGTTCCGGTCCCAAGTACGCTAGAGCTCTAACGCCCCTTCGGACTCCCACACCTCTCCGTCCTTCTGACTTATAATTCAATGGAGATCAGGGGCGGACTGGCCAGGTCGGCTGGTCGGCGATCCCCGAAGGCCCCGGGCCCGAAACTGTTTTCTAAGTTCGAGACGATAGCCTGGTCATCAGCAGTTACCAGCCATAACGTGCTCTGGAAGCTTCATCTGTCAGTTGTGTGACATCGTCTATACATAAATTGAAAAGATAAGATCACAGAGGGCACCCTTGTCGTACTCCACAACTGATCAGGCCCACACTATAAGTTGTGCTCGGTCTTCCTTATAAGATTTTGTTTTCCACATAAAGATTTTGCACGGTTGTAATGAGGTGTTGCAGAATCCCTTTCTTTGCCGTTATTGGCCAAAGTCTGCCCCTATTACCACTCTATCAAATGCATTTGCAAAGTCGATGAAAGCTATATATGTTGGACAACTGATATTCTCTGTGCGTTTCAATGACCCTGGATATTGTGAAAATGCATTTTAAACTACTGCCCTTCCTGAGCCTCCGAGAGAATGGCCTCCGTTACTGCACTCAGTTGTTTTGCTAGAACAGACGCATACAATTTGCATCTTGCAAGAATAGATGCATACAATTTGTATGATGTGTTAAGCAGGCTGACCCCTCTACAGTTATCACAGTCATTACGGTCCCCCTTTTTTGATTGAATACGGGAATATACCTTCGCCATCTGCCAATCTTCGGTAATATCAGAAGGTCCAGCACAGTATATTGATACTGTTCAATAAACGATCACGCAGCAAGAGTGGTGCATACCTTTAAAAGTTCGAAATTGTCTTGTTCGAAAAGACAGTAAAGTAAAATGTGTTGGAAAAATACAAGGGAGCGTTGACTCGGACTTGGAACACCTTATTTTGGAAGCGTAGTATTTCCAAGTTTGAAATAAAGGCGGATGTCTAATTTGAGCCACAAGATGGCGCTCTACAGCAGTAGTACTTCGGTGTTGGTTAATAACTGTGCTTTGCGGCCGACACTCTGTACTGAGTTCCACTCCAAGCCGCTTCCGTTTGGTGAAAATATGGCGTTGCCACGTTAGTCTTCGATCTAAGTATAGTTTCAGATATTTCACATTGTTAAACTGAACTAGATAGCGTCCATTTTAGAGAGACTGAAACACAATTGCTTTTGTTCATAGTTAATATAATGTTGGCAGATTTTTCTTCGTTCGCTTTGATTCTTTACTTGTGTAAACATTTCTCTATTACATCTACTTCTTCACGGCTTAGCCTGTTTAGTCTGTTCCGGCTCCAAACTATCGGACCATCTCTTCTTGGCCTTCCCAGGCTTCACTTCTCTTTCGGCTGATACAATAAGGCTACCTTGGGGAATCTGTCACTGCCCATTCTGCTAATGTGTTATTTCCAGCTTTCTCTAGCCTATACTTATTGATGATTCCGTTTACTTCTTCAACTTTCAATTCCTGTCTTATCTAATTGTTGTTTTCATATCTAATTTTGTGTACCCAGCTATGGAACGCAAAAATTTCATTTTCGTAGCCTACATTCTTGATATTTGTCTAGCAGACACATTTCTGAGCCGTAAGTAAGGGTAGGAACTGCCATGGATTTGTATAATTTTATTATGGGCTCTTTCCTTACCTTGTGTTTTAGAGCACGTCGAGAGATCCTCTTAACTGATTAATTTTTTTAATTTTCAAATTAATAACTTCTTTGTTTTTATATGAAAGCTTACAGCCTAAATAGTTAAATTCTGAGACTTGTTCTATAATTTTACCATCCAAAACAATTTTAGATCTAACTGGCCATGTTACTTTAAAAGCCAAATATTTTTTTTTGTCAGATTTTTTTATATTAAACTCTTTCGCAATGTTATTTAAGGAGTGGAACATCTTTGCAGGTCATTTGTGGCCAATAAAATATGATCATCCGCACACATCAGTCTTAAGCATTTTCCCCGCAACTCTGAGTACTTCGTTTACACGGTTAAGCCAAATCATAACAATTCCATTCAAAATTACAATTACATCCAATTGTAAAATTATAAAATTCCAATTACATCTACCTGCTTTTTAAATTCCTATAGACGGCTAACGGATTCAGATCTGAGGCCAGAATAACTGTCTTCAGCGTGTGTTGTAACCATGTTCGAGCTCGTAGCAGGAAGATCAGATACAGTATTGACCCTGCGGAACTTCCTATGAGCCTTGAGGCCCCTATGCGTCATCAAGGAATGTCATCTGTTGAAATATTATTTAACAAACCTATATAGTTTTTCCGTTTATAAACCGATAATATAAATATATTTTGTATCAGTATATTAATATATGCTATCTAGGTATCTATGTAAATCATATATTTATTTCATGTAAATGTCCTTTTGGTGATCGGTGCACATTGCTAATTACAATTTCCGTTTCTCTTTTTGAAAGACAAAATATATTCGTCAACATAATATTCGATTTTAGTCAGAAAATATTTCTTTATACCTCTTTGTTAAACGCATCCAAAATTTATTTGGCTGTGGTGTCATCATTTCAAGGGTTCATGGCTTCGATCGCTGATTACACACAACAGTAAACATTGCTCGCGTTATTAATTAATTAATACGATTAATTGGCCACTCGACGAAGCCTAAATGCGAAAACAAATTTTGTTTATTGCGTGATCCATGTTGCTATCTTAATTTCTGTGTAATCTTCTCAAAGTCGTTTTTTAAATGTAATTAATCGATAACCTCACAAACAATGTTGTTTTATCATTTTGACTGTGGTCAGTGACTGGTGTAAAAAATTTTAGGGAGAAATTGACATTGACTTTTATTGTTTAATTTAGTACGTGGCCGTGAGAGCTGTGTTGATTATTCTGTCCGTGGGCGCGATACAATTGTCGCTTTGTGTGCACTTTGTGCGCGACAAAAGCGCCCAGCGACATAAGCGCACAACTGATAGTGGTTGAAAGGGGTGCGAGTGAATGGGTGAGGCTGCATATTTAGGAAAAACGAACATTTAGTATTTTAATAATGATTACTGATTTCCATCACACTTTATCCAGGCTTTGGACTGGCTAAATGAGAGAAACCAATGTATTATGATTTCTTTCACTTAGGCGTGTTTAAAATCAGCTTGAAGAAAGCTTCGTCATTTTGTACATCTTTTTTTTTGTAGTTTTGTAATTTTTGTTTTTTTATAAGTTTTTAGCTTTTTTAAAATCAGCTTGAAGAAAGCTTCGTCATTTTGTACATCTTTTTTTTGTAGTTTTGTAATTTTTGGTTTTTTGTAAGTTTTTAGCTTTTTTAAAATCAGCTTGAAGAAAGCTTCGTCATTTCGGTTTTTTATAAGTTTACTCCAACTTTTGAAGGTAAGAGAGCGTGCGAAGACATTGCCTTATATTGCCAGTTTCTTCATACAGCTTGATTGCTTTTTCGATGCTCTTGTCCAGTTTCATATATTTCAGTTTTCTTCGCTTTCCATCCAGGTTCAATTGCATTCTCATGTAGATAACAGCTGAGTTTTCGGCCTCCATTTTCAAAGTTTGGACCAAATCTTTAACTCTAGGACGTGGCTTTTGAAACGTGCTGTTCACTTTATTGTTCCATCCTTCAACTGCGTTTGTGGTCCGGTGACGTCTCTTGTAACAGTTCCATAGTTGTATGCTGATCTGCTCATTTTCCAACCATCTTTCGGTAAAATAGTCAAAAAATTCTATAAGTTTTGGATTTCCAGGGTTCTGGGAGTAAATCTCTAACCAGCCATCGACGACATCCTCAGACTTGAGAAACGCGAGAGATGCACACATTTTTATCACAGTTCGAACTTCCTCATTTTCTTTGTAGTCCCGCGTAAGACCTAACTCTTGCACCTTCCTCCATAGACACTTTTTCAGGTGGAAATAACAACCTTGAATTTGTGCAGCTGGGAAAACCTCTTGCAATGCCATTATAGCCGCTGCTTCAAAATCTACATTGAATTTTTCGGTTTCCAGTTAGGTATAGCTTGAATAATTAGTCGAAAGAGCTTGACGTATGTTTCTTTCTTCTTGTCTGGTAACAATGCAAAAGCCACGGGGTATATATTTGTTTCTTCTTCTGAGCTTCCAAAATCTGCATGGATAGAGTAAATCTGTGAAAACTGTTTGCTGGAGCTTTTAAAAGTTCCGTCCATTAAAAAATCTTCACAATTGTTTAGCCCCTCTCTTCCTATATTTCCACTAAAAATCAATATTCTTTCACCGAGTGAGTTGTCATCCGCCAGTAGAAAGCTGCTACCATCATTCATCTTCAACAAATCTTCGTCAAGAATTACGTCTTCACGATTCTCGGGATCTGTTGATTCCCTTGTGATTTACATCTCTGTCGTTGGAGAGTTCTTTTAGTCGTGGCCTGAGCTGGAATCTCTGTGACAAAATCGAAACCTTTGTTGTGAAGTTCACCCAACCCTTGATTGTAGATTCTCGAGATTTGCGTTTCCTCTTCACGGGCACGCTTTTTTTGCTTTTTGAAGTGATTTTTTGACTTCCAGTCGTGCTTCGTCTGGAGCGCCGCATTGATATTCACTAGTACTCAAAACTTCGCCAGACACTCTTCATAAGTCCTCGGGATCTTGTAGACCTCTCTCTTGAACACCTCCAGAATATTGCCCCGTCCACATTCTGCCGCTTTAAGACATACGAGTAGCCTCCGTACAGCGCGCACGGCTTATCCTTATTTGTCGTCGTAAGTTCCATTTCACCAGCCAGCAAAATTATGTAGCACACACGTCTTAATAAACGAAAAACTAAAGCAACAGTGGCAAGTGTCGGCGAGGTAGGGGGTTGGAGCTTCGGGATTCCCACTTCATTGGTTTCAGCGAGGGTGTTGACCGCAGGTAGCTAGAGGCAGGGAGGCGTAGTTTGGGCGCTTATGTCGCAAATTTCAGCATGTGCGCTTATGTCGCTGGGCGCTTTTGTCGTGAATTCGTATATTATACGTAGTCACTAAGGAGCGATGTCTTACAAGTATCGACTACTTCTTTGCCACTTTTTTTGTACCCAAACAATCTGTGTTGTTGTGCTATCTGTTGAACAAGCGAAGCCAGTTCTCAGTTTTAACTCGACTGATTCTCAGTTCTGTTTTAAGTCGACATTTTTCTGTCTGTCTATCTGTCTTCTGTCTGTCTGTTTGAAGTAGATCTCACGTTGACTTGTGAACGAATCAACAGATTTTTGTTAACCTTGGCGTGCGTGTCTATACTTTTTTCCTACAGAACCCTGTTGTTTTTCAAATTAATCCACGCCCCTAAAAATACGGGGAGGCAGCCCAGCATTTTTTAGGCCTTGGCACCCCAGGAATTTAAGACTTCTACAAAACAACACTGAATTCAGATTTTAGTTATAATTTCCTTTAATTTGATGTGTCACATGAACTTTTGCAATTTTATAAAAATGTCACCCACTTTTTAGCCCCCGGCGTCCCGAAATTTTAAAATTTTTAAAAATGAACACTAACTTTATATTTTTGTTAGATTTTCCTTCAGTTTAATAGTCCACGTGGACTTTCGTGTTTTTTTTTTTTTTTAATTTTTAACCCCCTCATACTTTTGCCTTCCGCCGTATATTTGTGAGGGAGATCAATCTAAAAAACAATAGGGCTCTGTAGAGTAAAAGTATGGACCCGTATGGCAAGTTTTACTAAAATCGGTTGATGCATTCAAAAGTTATCGCGAGACAGACAGACAAATGCCAAACGGTCGAGGTGAAACAGAATTCTCTTCGCTAGTTCAACAATATTAGATCTAAACTATATTGCACTTCAACATCATGTTTATAATTATATTTATGTTGCGACATCATTGAACACTAATAATATTCTGCAATAAACGAATTGCAACACGTATTTATAATCGGAAATAAACAAAAACATTGGATATTTATTCTAATAAAAGCGCGCGCGCACGCACGCACGCACACACACACACACACACACACACACACACACACACACACAACGGATGTTATTAAACTGTAAATAACAGTTTGTGCATTGGAAGTAAAGTGGGAATTATAGTTTGTCCCTTGTTTCCCTCGCTGAAGCCGATTAATTCCGCTGTAAGCGTGTACAGTCTACCTCTTTGCCTTGTTGCTATGTAATACTTTTATATTAGTTGGGTTGCGGCAGTAATGCCTACGCGTACTGTTCGCGTATTTAGTACGAGTTTGTTTTGAAAATACTCGTACTGGAAGGTTATTCCACCTTCGATTCATTTAACAAAAAAAGATCATTTACATATTGGATAAAAAAGGAATATACAACAATAATAGAAGATATTAAAGGTAAAACAATATATATTATGTGGCCACGGGGATGATACACTGCCAAAAAATTTTATGTAATGGGTAACAATAGATAAATAGAGAAGGCACGTGGAAAGAAAGAATCCAGAGAGTGAACTTAGAGAGGGAAGTGGGAAGATCGGAGAACGTTGAGGTATGGAGATGTACGGCGAATTCACTCGCTGTGAACAGGATTGGAACATAGGTTAGATTCGAATCAGCTCAGAGTTTTCCAACGTCCAGTCATGGAGCCTTATGAGTTCACGTCCTCGCCGTCAGCTAAGGTTGGGAAGTCATACTTGTTGCTAGGCAACTTCAGCTAAGTTACTATAGAACTGCACTTTTGAAGTTGATATGAATGAGTGAAGCTGATGTGAATGTGTTTCTCTCTCTATCGTAAACAAGCGCGCGCGTGCGCACATTGTAAAATGCCTTCAGCTGTGCTCTACGGATACAAGCCAATTAAACAGCTTTGAGAAATTCTCATAAGCAACAATTAAGATATAAGAAATAAGTAGGAAATGCTTCTAAATGTTTGCAATATTTAAAGGAAGTAGACTACTGTACTTTACTATATATATAGGGCTTTTATGTTTTTCCAAGATTTATATAGTGTATATTTATCATATAATAATCTTATCTGCAAGTAGGTACATTTTGCTTATTTTTTATTGTTATATTTCTATCCGACACACGTTTCACAGAATTAATGTGTAGCATCAGAGGTGTCTATATAAACTGACGAACAGTCGATTTTGTTTCGATTACAATATAAATTAACGGATAATCGATTTTATTTCTATTAAAATTTTTGATTGTTGTAATGTTTGTTTACGTAGTAAACTCTCAATATTTACAAAGAGAATAATAATTATTACTTGTTGATTAAAGAACAAATTAAAATACAATAAAAACAAAATTTTTTAAATTATGAATTTTTTAAAATAAATGAAATATTTAACTTCCAAAACAACTGAATACGTAAACAAACATTACAACAATAAAAAATTAAAATTTAAATCGAAATAAAATCGATTATCCGTAAACTTAAATTGAAATCGGAACAATATCGATTAGGCCTATTCGTTACTATATAGCCTACACACCTTTCATGACACAGATCTGTGAAAACTTTCGTCTGGTCGATATAGATTCATTATTTGTCTTTATTTTACATTTTCTGTCAGTTTAACGTTTTCAATGAATGTCTTGGCGTTGACATTTAAACAGGGAGTCCGTGCACGCCACACACACACACACACACACACACACACAGGGAAAGAGCCTGTATTCATATTATTAACTGTTGTGAATGAATCGAGTCTGCGACGCAGAGTCTCATAAACGAAGGCATAAAAAGCAAGCAATTTTATTACCTGTTTAGTCAAGCCATAATTTAATTTTATGCCCGTTGTGTGTGTGTGTGTGTGTGTGTGTGTGTGTGTGTGTGTGTTGGTTACGTTTACTGCCTCTAGTGCCGTAATGAGACAAACACGAACAAACTTTAGCATAGCAGCTTGTAGAGACCGTCTTCTTATCAACTCTCCGGTGTTTCATCATCGTCGTCTCGTCTTTCATCAAGTCTCAGGCCCATGACCTGTACAACCGCCAAAGAGTAATCAGCCTGCATACAACTACGTGCGGTGATGAGTTGTGTTTGTGTGTTCAGATGCGTAGATGCTGCGTTTCGCTGACTGAGATCCGTTACCTCAGCCAGGATAGTTGTTGCGATTGGATTGAGCCGAAACCAAAAGCACAGCCGTTGCTATCGACTTTACTCTTATAGCATTTTAATTATCACATTCTATTGCTGTTGTTTCTCTTCCACTCTGCTGCTGCTGCTCCTCCTCGTTCTCCTCCTCCTTGTTCTCCTCTTCATCCTCCTTTTCGACGTGATATTCCACGTACACCTCTCTATTGTCGTCCCTTTCTTCGCCAGTACTACCTGCGGGTGTTCGGTGTAGTTCTTTTTATGCCATTTTGACTGCCAACAGTCTTCTTAAGCCTTATTTTCTGTTTGATGTTTTATAATTACAAAATAAAATAATTATATAAAACACTTATAATAAAAAATGTAGAAATTTTATTATAGAATAATAATTTTAAAAAGTAATATAAGTTTTTAGGCCTACATGTAATTGGCTGAAGCAGCGTTTCATTTCATTTGACGCTCAGTCCAATTAACAACAACGACAACAACAAAAATAATAATGTGTTCCTATTATTAAAGTTTTACAATATAATCACCAAGAGCGGAGAATATTTTGAGACTAAAGTTTTGTGAAAGATCTTTGATCGGTTCGTCAAGAGTAGAAGAGGAGTATGGCCTGGGCCACGTAAGGCAAGCGGATGACAACAGAACAACTGAAAGTATCGCAGCTGGCAGAAGAATTAGAGGAATACCCAAGGAAAGGATGGGTAGATGACGTAGTGGATGATTTGAATAGTATAAATGTAGAGGCTGGAAAATGTTGTGTGTGGTGAGAGGACGGAATGGGAGAAAATCATTGATCAGGTTGTGACCCATACTGGGCTGTGATACCAGAAGAAGAAAAAGAAGATAATATTAATTACATTCACAGTATTGGGAATTGGCTGCTCACTACAAACTGCGAGCAGTGACAAGTTAAGGTTTATTAAGGTCACTGTTATACTTTGTAATCAACTTACAGCAATCTTTCATAAGTTTGTTCAGCTCTTAATGACAACAACTTTGTTCTCATATTTATCGTACAGTCATTCAAAAGTTATACAGACTACACTAAACAACTAGGTATATTAGAAAATAGATCCTTAACATTTCAAAATGAATTTCATCTGAATTAATCTTTTTTAACCTTAATGTATATAAAATATTGCATATATATATATATATATATATATATATATATATATATATTGCTAACAGTATAAAATGATCAGCTATAATGTTAGCCAATTATGACAAATAAACAAATCAGTAATAAACAAATCGTACAACACATTGACATCATGACTTAACGTAGATAGATTGTTTGCAAGTAAAATAAAAACACAAATTCAATTTCCTTCTCTGCTGATGAAAGCACGTCATCATCTAAAGGCCATGCCTTGTCGAGTTAGCCACGTCTCTCTCCATCATTGTCCTCTTTCAATCGCAGTACGATAGGAAGTTCATCTCCTTTCCCATGCCTTTGAAGAACTCTGCTCTTGGTTCCACCAAAACCTTTCTTCAAAAATGTTACTTAAGAACTGATTATGTCGTAAAACGTGCTCGATCGATTTTGCCCTTCTTCTTCCAATCATTTTTTAAAAGTGATCTATCTTCGTTCACTTCTAAAATGAAAGCTCATGTATACTTAACAAATATCTTGTGGTTAAATTATTTTTTAAAAGTATGCAGGATGATAGAGGTATTCAGGTGACGTTTTGCTTATTAGTAGATGTTTCAAATTGAAAAGAAATATTGTTTTGTTATTCTGTTTTTCATATCAACAGGCAAACAATAACAATTCGTCACTTAACATTCTCCGATTCTTCCATTTACAGGTAACATATATTTAATGCATTTTCTAACACCGACGTTCCTCATAGCTAGTATTATACCACGGTAATTGTGATTCATTTAAACAGTCATCGTGACTCTGTAAATGTCGCATTATACGCTCAAGCAACTTTTGTTCTGCTCGCTACGAGAGGAATCGAACGTGCGACTCTGGCACGGCCTCCTACGTCGTCGTGTTGTGACGATTAATTTTAACTGCGTTTCGTGACCAATAGTGTGTGGTAATTCTGTAATACACAGTCGGACGGAAAATAATATTGAAATAGACAAGAGATTTGATTGGCCGCGGGCTGTAAACAACATTCTTCGGTGATAATTCGCCAAATTTAAATGGCAACTGCGGCGACTGACCGACACCCTTGATCTAGTTACATTAAGGTACGTGAAATGTCACAGTCAGGTTGGCCAACCTGTCGTCGTCTGCCAGTTACATACAATTACACCTGATGCGTGCGCGTATGCTCACTACTATGCCTCAATCGTCTTCCTTGAATAAAGAACTGAGTCAATAGACGTAAAACGTTCCGGACTGTCACTCCATGGTCGGCTGTTTGCAACGTTTCTGCTGTGCTTGTGGCAGCCATCTTCAGCGGCGCAACGCCGACCTGCTGTGAACTCTGAGCGTCCTCTGCACGACCTCTCCACGACGTAACCGAAATGTTCAGCAAGAGCTGATCCATTAATAATCCGAATATTGTCTTGGTAAATGTTGCCTGTCAACATGTATATAGTCATAATTCGGTATACCCGAAGCCAAATACATACAGCAATTGTCAATATTTGACTAAACGTGTACTAGTCTGACCGAAAAGTACCCGACCACTTTGAATATTACGGATCATTATCAACCGGTCCCCGTAATATTCAAAATGGTTGATTATTTTTTGGCCATACCTCGTACAGTGGAAACTCGTCAGTCCCAAAAGTACAATACGAACGCACTCGTATAGAAACTGCAGTAAACTGATGGAGAGTAACAAACAATTTGAAACACAAGTATGTGTAAGTCAATAAAGACGTTTATTGTATCTGAAGGAAATTAATTGGTAAATAAAAATTATTTGGATTGAGAAAAACAAAATTAATTTATAATGGTTCAAAAGAATAACAATGCACAGACTTGGCCATTCGTATTATTTGGGTGAAATGGCCGCCCTTATAGAGATTCCCATAACCGATCGATGCCTAATACGTGAAGTTTAAATTATGATGACGATGATGATGACTTTTATTGATTAACAACAAATATGTTAGCTAATCGTAAATAAATAAGTGTACGTGTACGAATACCTGGGCACCATTAATATGAGAGAGGGACAGACAGAGACAGATAGACAGACAGACAGAAGAGAGAGAGAGAGAGAGAGACTGGGAGTTCAGTGGAGTGTCCCGAGTCTCCAAATTGACTCCTGCCACTGGGTCAGTTTTGAGTTATATTATTTTGTTTTTATTTGTGGGAGTCGTGAAAACGACCCTCGATGGTGGATTATACCACCGGAGCTAACAAACGGGGTCGCTTCCAAGACTCACCTGGCCTTGGATTGTATTTACCGAGTCCGGCGATCAGGGATTGCGGGTTACACGAGTTGTCAAACCATAGAATCTACGCGCCAGGCGTCTCAAGGTATCCTCAAAAGATCGGGCACCTAGGCCTTTTCTCAAGGCACGAGAAGAGATTTCCGGAAGACTTTACACGGGAGCTTCAGTCCCATGTCGAGAACGGGCTGGAGCGCCGATCTACAACAGCGTGCAAGGTAACCGCACACGGACAGGCGTAGGTAATCATCGGAAACACGTACGTGTTGACTATGAGCTTACCTAGTCGGAGGGTCTTCACCGGATTCGAAAGCACGGGTTAGAGTCCAAAGAGTTGCGCCGAAGCACGTAGCATTAAATATATGCGAATAGTATCTAAGTGTGCTGCATTATGTTTACTGTGTCTGCAAGAAACGTAATTGTTGGCGAGGCACGCCATTGCGAAACTTTGGGAACCGCTGCACTGGGGCATTACGAATGTTCAAATTATATTTATGAGAAGATAATTGTAAACTAACACTGAATAAACTCGAGAAAACAAGATCCCAGAGATGTCCGTGAAGAAGAACTGAGCAGAAAATGGAAATTGGATAAGGTCGAATATTTATTTGGATTGTTCGTCTGAATCCAGTCACGGCTGTTCAGACATTCGCAATTAATTTTCGCGTCTGTGCGATATGCCGTCTCCTTGTCTTTTCCATATTCATTCTCAGACCAATTATTATCAAACAAGTACCGTGTAATGATTTCATTATTTTTGTGTTTTACTCAAACACGTGGTATAATAATTTATCATTTACATATTTGTCCAAATAAATGTTTAAAATATTCAATCTTTGTTTAGTGTAGTGATTTACATTTACATTTTTTTGGTTGTGTAATGCAGTCAGTGGGTGGATATACTTAACGGTAGTCAGGAGTACTGTGGCAGCCTAGTGGAGTTGTCCTTACTGGCTTAGAGTCGTGATCGAGTCAACCAATGCATATGAGAGAGAGAGAGAGAGAGAGAGAGAGAGAGAGAGAGAGAGAGAGAGAGAGAGAAGGGGGGAGATAGACAGAACCAAACATGTGTAATAATTATTTTGCTGATGTAAGACTCTCTCTCTCTCTCTCTCTCTCTCTCTCTCTCTCTCTCTCTCTCTCTCTCTCTCTCTCTCTCTCTCTCTCTCACACACACACACACACACACACACACACACATTCAATTATTAATTGATCTGTTTATGTGTTTGATTATTTCTGTATTGACCACTCACACACACACAGACCCTGATGATGACAATAACTATTGTCGGGAACGTATTGACGGAAAAAATTGTATCTGCACTTATTAACCGACCTTCACTAAACTTTCTGTCGATTTGTGAAGATTTAAATGTTCGCGAACAATTATTTGAAGGTTATGGATTTGCCCCTTTACGGAAGCGAGGCATGAGCCTTGGAAAAACCAGATAGGCTGAGAATTAATGCTAGTGAAAGGTGGTGCTACAGAAGGACGTTGAATGTCTACAGTAAGGAGGATTCTGTCTAGGGTGAATAATGAGAGAGGTTATTTTTGAGAAGAAGAAGACGTTTGTGGTAGACTCTCTCTTGTCAACGAAAGGACAATGTGAGGTATCCCCAAGTTTATTCGAAGGAGGAGTTGCTAGAATGAAAGCAGTGTAAAGGCCTGACGATACAAATTGAACACTGACTTCGAGATATGTAATGGACAAACACCTCTTTGCGAGGCTAATCGAATTTTCATTCATTTCGCACATGCGCACAACAGTAGTGTACAGTGTTCCATAGTGTGAACATCGGCTGCAGCAAGACTGGCAAGAACATTGGGAAGCATGTGTGTGACAGAAAGAGAGTCGGTGTGGAAGTGAGACAGCAAATTATTATTCCGTTGTCTTTCCTCGCTAATCTCAGGAACACTTAACTATACTTTAAGTGGGGGTAATTCATACGCTGGGTCGGCGCAGCTAAGCGACCAAGAAAGGACTGACACGTTCTACCATAGAAGTACCAAGTTGATTTACAACGAGTCGGGTTATTGCTGATGCGGGCTGTGGGAGTTAGTGAGGTGAAGAATCTTCGCCCAGGATAAGGATTAGTGATGGGAATAATCATTCGTTTCGGTGAGTCGGATCACTGGGTCTCACTCTGGGCAGTAAACCAGTTCTGGGAACCGGTTCAAATGACCCACCGAATCTTATTTGGTTCGTTCGGTCACTCTGTTAAAGGTCTTCACGCAGATACGCGAGACACTGTACAGAACAGATCTCTCGTTGACCTTACTAAATTTCTTGCATTTTACCATTTCACACAGCACAATTCTTTTGTTTTGTTCGCTTATACACAATAACAAACGCAGGACTGTTTACTAAAAATAAACAGGACACGGAATGTATTCTGTCAAGAGCTATGATCTAACTTTATCCACATCAGTTTTATTTACATCAGTGAAATAGTAACCATTAGCTGTTAGGAAGATTTCCAGTTAACAATGTAATTAAGGGTAAATCCTCTATTCGGACTGCTTCCATCGCAGTGGCGGCTGGTAGTTCCAAATTTTCGTGGTTGCAGTAGTTGGTTGAGTGGATGGTAGAGGGGTTACAAGACATTAAACTATTATAATCACAGTTATACAAAATTATTATTATAATTTTATGACATAACTTATAAATCAAGAAGGATGTGCTGATTTCATGGACACAGTTGCGCTACAGCGCTACTAGTGGAGCGTTGCAGAAACTTTGCAACCGCCTAGCTAACATTGGGAACATAGGACAGTTGTGAAGAGTAACGCACGTTCTCCCATATGTTTGTGTAGAAAGCTCTGCCATATACAGTACTCTGAAGTTGCAAGCGGCCTACAGCCACCAGCTGCGCGCCACTTTTGATTTGTACGCGAACATTACCGCATAGACTCTAATACGCTTTCCGTTGAAATGTGTGACTATTTTAGCTGCTTAATGTTTTCGTATATTATTTTATAGTTTAGTTATTCTGTATTGGTGGTTGTGCAACGCTGCAACCATAACACCAGTCGCCACTGTTCCATCGTAATAATTTTGTTACTTGACGTTTCGATCCCTAGAATCTGGGAAATCTGGGATCGTCCTCAGACGTTGTGAGTGGCGATTGAAAGACACTGTTGACAGACCCAACAACAGGGTTGTTAATAAAAATAATTGTTATTTTAGGCTGTTAGGTCTTTCAACAGCCACTTACAGCTTCTCGGACAATCCCAGATTCCACGGATCAAAGCGTCAAGCGACAAAAATATTACGATTGAAGCAGACCGGATAGAGGGTATACCCGAAAAATCCCGTCGCCCATCGTTTAGAGATTTCAAAGAATGTAAAGAAAGTTACAAAATTTCTGGGAATTTCCAAGTCTCAAATATAAGGTTTTTAGCTGTAATAGAAAATAGACAAGAAAAATTTACACATTTTTTACATGTATGCTATATTACCATACTCTGTCATGCGCACTAACATAAATATGCTTATATTGAAAAGTATAATTAAGACGTTTTATAAATACGTTACAATTTGCTCATTAAGTAATGTGTACCTTCAGTGAAATGTCTAATTGCTTAAAGATCGTATGGATTACGATAACGTTAAATTAAATCTAACTTATTTGAGTACAGGAAGTTCTCGACTTTCGAACGTAATAATACGTTGCCGAAAACGTGTTTGAAGCTCGAATAATCCGGAAGTCGAGTACTGTACAGTAGGCTGTATTTACTGTAGGCGTACTGTGCAGTAAGGTAGGTAGTATAGGAGGGATCAGTTCTGTGAACTGTAATACTGTGAACTCTACTGTCATGAAAACGGATATTATTCTCGCTTAATTTTAAATGATATGACCACTCTTACTGCAAAATATAAATAATACAATAACATGCAAAATTAATCATTTCTGTATGTTAGTAAAGTTTATAATTATTAGCCCATTTGAGAAACTACCTAGAGAACAGTCTTATTATATAAAACAATTAATGACATCAACATTTTGCATTTTTTATATTAATTGACTAACATTAATAAGAAAAATCATCGTAGCGGAATAATAACGAATATGTGTGCTTGTTTTAACGCTTATTTACTTTCTTGCATCTCCGTCAGTGTTGGAAAGTTCGAAGCTATAGTTCGAAACTTAAATATAAGGTATCACTTTTGAATGTCCAAAAGACCTAAAGTCGAATGTCCGAAACTAGAGGACATCCTGTAATTGAAGATCAATGTTTAGGTTAAGCGTGTTAGGTTAAAATTCACTATTTAAAGAAAGTTCAGTAGCGTGCCGTCCATGTAACCGCTGTTGCCGGCGGCAACAGTACAAAGCACTGAAAGAAAATAAAATTAATTATATCACACAATAAATACTTTAATATTTTTATTATATTAAATAATATGAAATACGAACAATATTAGTAGAGAAACTTGAAGAAAACCCATAGCATTGCTTTCGAACTGCAGGGCACTTGCACCGTCTTGTGTTGCCGGCTCAGACATCGGCAATATTTTATTGCGTCTGGTCATTGACTTCGTAATAGTTCTCGCTGTATAAACTGTGGATTTGGGGGGGGGGGGCACATTCGTGTGGCCGCTGTATAAACCGGCAAAACGCTCAGTTAGCCGTTTTCGGTATCGACATGCAGCAGTTACTACTAGTACGTAACTATTTGTATTTTGTTCGTTTTTTAGTCATGTGTTTCTCTGTTTGTCTTTATTATTTTTAATTCGATTATTTATGTCCTGATTTATTCTGTGTAAGTATAATGGAGTCAGATCCCGCTGAACCGGAACCTTTTTATTCTACCTGCGATGTTAGAAAATACTCTAAAAAATATTTTGGCTATAAAAAAAACCACTTCGTACTATAAAAAATTCGAATTAATTTTTAGGCCTATCACAACCGGCAACAGCTGTTATGTATCCACCCCACGCCACTGAAAGTTCAATTACAACATCAACTAAATATCTTACTTTATCGCTTGTTTGAACAAACTGTTTACTTCACTGTTATAGCTAGACATTGTTATAGTGGCCTTGTATGAGTCAGCTTGTCAACGGAACAAGAATGAACTATTTTGGTCGTCGCGTCGTGTAAGAGTTTGATCAGCTGAGAGCCGGTTCCTTTTGCAACTCGGAACTGTATCGTCCTTTCAATCTAATGAACCGTATCAAAGAACCGCTGGGCCGTTCACTTACGACTCATCAGTAATAAGGCTCTCTCATCGGACTAGTTAGGAGACTGATGACTACTACGAGAGAGAGAGAGAGAGAGAGAGAGAGAGAGAGAGAGAGAGAGAGAGAGAGAGAGAGAGAGAGAGAGAGAGAGAGATAGACAGACAGACAGAGAGAGGAGAAACGGATTGGCGGACTCTTTATATTCTTTCTATGCTCTGATGTCGCCGTTTCCCGAACAACAAGGCAGTGTCTGACATAATTATTACTGTAGTTGGTAATCAATTATCAGTTTTTATCTCAAGGCCGCTTGTGCGTCCGTAATCACATATATACACACAATCACATCGTGGCCTTGATAACTGCACACTCCATATCACTGATAATAATTGTTGTGTTTACATAAATTTAAAACATTTTTGGCAATTTCATTGTTGGGAAGTGGGAGGGGGGAGTGAATGAGAGTAGGTGGGGTAGTAACTTTTTTTAGGAAATTATAGTAATATTTAAGTATAATATAACTCAATAGTATTTTATTTAATTATATAATATTTATTTTGTAAGTAACTCTTAAGTACTTCTTTCAGGTTTTCATATTATGAACAGTTCTTCAAATATTAACTATTTCTGCAAGTAAAATTATATTGTATTTTCACCTTTTGCACGTTTCACTGATTAAATCAGCATCATCGGAGGTTATAAATGAATAAAATTAGGTGTGAAATATATAATTATTTATTCGTTCATGATGACAAATAATCTGATGATGCTGATTTAATCAGTGAAACGTGTGAAAGGTGATAATACAATCGAATTTTTAAATAAATTATTTACCTTAAATTATCCGCCGTGTGATTTCTTGTGCTTCGTCTATGACGCGTTTCAGAGCATATGCTCCATCATCAGATATTAAAAAGGTAAAACTATCACTCTTGCGAGATCGTTAAGAAGTTAAAATGTCAAAATTTGCATATGAACCGTACGCGGATTTGAGTGGCAGATTGAACTTGAACGGTTGCGCACCCAAATCCGCGTACGGTTCATATGCAAATTTTGACATTTTAACTTCTTAACGATCTCGCAAGAGTGATAGTTTTACCTTTTTAATATCTGATGATGGAGCATATGCTCTGAAACGCGTCATAGACGAAGCACAAGAAATCACACGGCGGATAATTTAAGGTAAATAATTTATTAATTCGTACAAGTGATTTGGTTAGCATATTAAACATGAATATTAAAATAGAATTTTACTTGCAGAAATAGTTAATATTTGAAGAACTTTTCATAATTATATAATATTATTTTATTTTATTTTATTATATATTTAATATATAATATGTTTGTCTACAATATTTAATATTTAAGTATAACTCGATGCAGTAACTGAACCCATGGCAAACGATCCGGCTACTAAAATTGTCCTAAGGCTTTCACGGCCGGTGTCAGTTGTATAAGACGAGTTTTCCAGGCTGTTTGGCCGTGGTCTATGGTTTAATGACAAACCAAACGTTTCAACAGCTCCAATGGCTGCCATCATCAGTGGAATTTAAAGAAATCTTGAACCTCAATCCTGATGGTGGTAGCCATTGGAGCTGTTGAAACGTTTGGTTTGTCATTAAACCATAGACCACGGCCAAACAGCCCGGAAAACTCGTCTGATCCGACTACTATTTAGACAGTGTATTCTTTCGCGATCAAGTCTCCATGCCCAAGGGTGATTATACGTAATGTCCTATTTCTGTACTACAGTGGAAACATTCAAAAGCAGAGAAATTTAAGATTAATTTGTTTAATTTAATTAGTTATAAAGAGGGGACTATAAGTAGCTTGAAAAAAGCAGTTTTTTTTAGCTTTTAGTTATTAAACTATTGTGTCATCCGGTTGTCGACTGTACACAGTTTTGAAACATTAGTATCGACGTTCCTACAAAATTTAGTGAAATACTCATATAATAATACACTATAAATTTACGACATAATATCATAAATTTAATATAGGTAAAACGAACATTAATATTATGGAATATTACAATTAATTACATCATATTAATATAAGAACAATAATTACCTATAAAAAAAACTGCATTACAGGTTACATGTAGGCCTCTAAATTATTTCTGTATTACCCATTAGCCATAAACAGGTCCTGATGACAACAGTAAATTCAGTCGAAACGTCTAGTTGATGACAGACCCACAAATTCATAGTCACACTAAGCTGACGATAACTTCAAGTATCAAGCGACTTGTGGCCGTTTCCACACCTGTAATAAGTGAAGTTTCATATTCAAACTAATTGTTTACACACTGTGTATACAGTTAAATATGACACTATGCATATCTTGTTTTCTTTCACTGAGTACCCTTTCTAACCATACTGTGGAGCCGTTGGCCCCATATTATATCTTTTCGTCTTCCTGTCTCTACTTCTCATCGTCCACTGCTATCAACTTCTGTTTCTACGTATTCATATTTTTGTCGCTTGAGCAGATTTATTCTTTTATACCATTTTTCAAATATCATATCCAGATTTTCTCTTGCAACACACAAATATTTTAGTGTGTTGGAGCAGGCCCCGTGTCTCATAGTCAGTTATTAATCTGAACGCTTTGTCAAATAACATAGCCTCCTAGAGATCGTTTCCATCGTCATATAAATACTCCCGACAAAAATCAAAACAGGCGACAATGTAGTCTTAAATCTAATAGTTTACTATAAAATAAATCACACATTTAATCAACTAAAAACAAAAAACAGATAAATTTCTTCTGTTGGTCAAAGCGTTATTATCCAGCAATTTGCAGGTGAAGAAAGGAAGATACGCGTGACAGTGCATACAAAGCACGCCTTTGGATCACCCGTTGAATACAAATATTATCAAAACTTGGGCGTCCTTGTTGTGATGACTTGGTCTCATTAGCAACCAAGTCGCGATTAGATTTAATAAGAATCCGGCCGTGATTTTGATTCCCTCCGTGATGCTGCGTTACGATTGTTCTAACATTTTCTGTTGCTGTAGTCACGGTGTCGATTCTACATAGAATTCTGGTGACGTCACTTAAATCGTAGTGACGAATCTAGTATTAATCCGTTACGAATCGCTATATTAATACGGAAATGACAACCTAAAGAAACAATACTCTCATGCTGTGCATTTATGTTGCTAAACGAGATTCTTAAATGTTGGATTTTTTTGTATGCATTTATTATGTTCGAATTAGCGTTTTTAACGTTTTTTGTTTGACTTGTGTGAAATTTGCTGCAATCTTGGCAGTCGATTTTGTAAATACTGAACTCTTTACAGCTGCATTAGTATGCGTCGTTTCAGTGACATAGGCCTAACTACGGGGTGGATCACAGAGATAAATCCCCCTTCAAAGCTATGAACAATGTCAACAGAATTCCATAATCACTTAACGCAGGGCTATTTCTAAGCCAGTTGTGTGTGTTAAAATAAGGTTTATAATATAATTGTAGAATACTATGTATATTATCAAATAATATAATTTCTTCTGCAGGTAGTTGTAATATATTTTTCTTAGTTTCACTTCACCTGACGAACCTCATCATTTACTTCATTTCACTTCATCATTTACAAACCTCTCATGATACTGATATAGTCAATGAAACGTACGTCAAGTGAATTGAAACGATAAAAATATAAGACAATTACTTGCAGAAGAAATTATATTTGATAATGTACGTACAATATTATACAATTACTGCAAGAAACTTTCGAGTTACAAGTACAGAAAATGATAACTGTAGAAATAAAAGGAATTAAAATATTTGTAAATGAATAAAACCGAGCTTTATTAATAATGACAGTGACTCAACATTTAGTAAATAAATATCGTAGGTGTTTGGAGCATAAAAAAAAAAATGCATACGTCAGAAAAGGAAGACACATTCTGTTGTTAATCTACCTTTATCTTTTTTGGCCAGACACACTTCCTCCTTAAAGGGTTGTCTATTTGACTCCTCCAAGTCTAATAACTCTATGTTTGAACAGTCGACATTTCACACGTAATCTACCAGTTTCTTGACTTTAATATTATAAAAAACAAAATTATGTTGCTAGATTTGACATGCAAAATAACGTGTTTAAAACATCCTTGGAACAACATTCTTAAATTACATTGCAAGGGGATAATAAAATTGGGTTTTTCAAACTATCTTCAGAAAGACTCATGATCAAGAATACAAATTTAGAATTAAAGTGATTCCTAATGATATGAGATTTACTACCTTTAATATGAATAACAATTAATCAAGACGGAAAATTGTGAAATCATCGTTTTTGCATATTTCTTCAATCGCTATAATTCACATTGATTACACAAGATTTTGAGGAGCAAATAATTTATAAAAATGTTTGTAGATTTGTATGGGAAGGATCCTGTAAAATGGGAGAGCCAACCTTCAGTTAGTCTCATAATTTATAGAAAGTATTTATAGAATTTCTACTAATAATTTTATACAAACCACTATTGTCGTTGATACTGACGAGCGCTTTCGGCAGTCAACCCATCTTCAGGTCAAATACCAAGGACAATATAGTGGTTTGTATAAAATTATTAGTAGAAATATTTGAGACCACTAACACTCCAATACAACAATAAATTTATAGAATTGTATGGAAAGAATCCTGTAAAATGGGAGAGCCAAATTTCAGTTAGTCTCATAATTTATAGAAAGTATTTATAGAATTGTATGGGAAAGATCCTGTGAAATGGTGGAGCCAACCTTCAGTTAGTCTCATTCCCCCCTTCCCACAAGCTATTATCCCCACCACTAGATACGCCACCGTGTTATTTGATTTTTATACGGTTATCGTTCGTTTTTTATGCTTTCGCATTCGTATTTTTGAATGATTCGGCAATTATCTTCTTCGTGTTGCTTGCGTAGTGAATGCTGTCCAATACTATATGTTACCACTGTTACTATTATTATTATTATTATTACTGCTGTTACTATTATTATTCTGTGTATTACTATCTGTTATTTGTATTATTCTTTGTATTTTTGGGGTACTTGTAAATGTGCTGTTTCTATTTTATATTTTGTTTTTAGAGAGTTTATTCCGTAAATTATATTCTTTTCTTTTTTATATCATATACATTGTTTTCATTGTTTTTACAGCACAAAACCATTGTTTTTATATGCGCCATAAGCTAATTGCTGACAGTTTGACTATATATTTGCTCTAAATACAATGAATCAAAGCGCTGGTTTGTTGGCCCTACAAAGAAGTTTTTATTGGCGATGTTTATTGGTTTTTACCTTTTGTATGACGGTAATTAAAATTTAACAAAGAGTTTAGCTTTTGATACTTTCAGCGTTTTTCGTTGGACACAGCACTTTTAAACAGCGGAAATACTAAAACATTAACGCGAAAACAGGTAATAATAAATTTACGATAATCTTTTTATGACGTACAATTTTTGTTTGGATCACCAGTTTTAATACTGAATCTGATTGGTTTAAGAAATATTTGATTCATCAGACTTTATAAACGGCGTTATGGCACAAATCAGCGACGTGTAAACTATTTGGTATGTAACTAACTAAACTCTTAATTCGATCTCTTTGGATTTTTAATTATTTCAATTTTGCCAATCATGTTTTGTTCAAAATTAAATATATTTAACATCGAATACAATTTAGGCTAATTATATTAGCAAATATGATTAAATCTGACTTATAATAAAAGGATAAAGTACAAAATTAATAAAATATTAAATTTATTTGTATTATTTCTTTAGATTCTAATAGTTTTAAGCTTTCATTATTATTATCTTAACGATTTGACAGAAAATTATAGAAATAGCTTGATACAGAAACTTATAGCGACATAAAAATTATAAATTACGTGTTCTTTTCTTCTTTTTTTTACTTGATCAGGCCACCCGTGGACCACGCGAATATCATTTCCTTTTCTTCTCGTGCCAGAAGGCCCTCATTCGCACACTATGTGCCGCCTTCCTTTCCAATGTCCACCCCTTTCCCATCTTCTTCTCACCGCAGAGAACCTCAAGATTTTGAATTTTGTTTCTGTATGCATTTCTATCCACACAGTCGTTCAAAGAGATACCAAATTTCATCATTTCCTCCTTGAGTTGTTTGGTGTATCCGTTCAGACTGGAACGTTGCCAAATATAGTTGAAAATTTGTTTATTTAATCTGGACCGATCCATCCGAAACATATGTCCAAGGAATCTCAGTCTTTTCCTTCGGAAAGCCGTTTCCAGATCTTTCAGATCCTTGTACAGCTCTTCTTTGGGTCTACGCCTATACCCATCTTCGGTTTTCTTGGAGGCCATAAATTCTGCGAAGAATTCTTCGTTCAATTTTATGAAGAGGTTCCAAATTTGAAAGCACATTGTTTCCACTCCATACGTGATCACCGGCCTGATCACAGTGCTATAATGGCAGACTTTCTCACTTCTGGAAAGGAGTCTCAGTTCCTAGGTTAGAGTAAAGGCCTTTGGTAATTGAGTTACCTTATCTTAAAGAATTCTTTATCTGAGGCGTTTCTTCTTCTTATTGTTCTTGTTATTATTATTATTTTATTTATTATTATTATTAGTTCCTACCTAACACACTTGCGTAAGTTCCAAGTTTATTGGTGGACGTTGACGTCGTCGACTTCTTTAGTGACAAAAAGAAGTTTCACCTGGCAGTAAGGGATGGAAATTCTTTGACTGTCTAACCTGCCACATTCGTACTGAGAATTTACTGTGTCGTCTATTCTTTCTTGTCACAGACATCTTCTTACTTGACATAATAATTCCCTCAGATTTATGTATTTCTCAAGTGCGACATATTAAGGATCTACGAATCGCCATATCATATTAGTCCCCTATCCCTCTACTGGGTGTCCTTCTGTCCCAATGGGTGGATCAGCAAAGTGTAGGGGTGTGTGGGAGCCCTGCGAAAAATGGCCAGAAATCACCACGGTTTTTAAACTATTTATTTTTATAAAAATTTTTGAAAAGTAAAAACTGTTATAAAATTAAAAAATTATAAAAATTAAAAAAGTAAAAAGAAAATCATAACAAAAATGTCAGCATCTTAGATCCATGTTTTTCGGTATCCAAGCCACTTATAGTATATAATTAGTAAAATAGTTTACCTTTTTCTTGTCCGTCTGGTGGCCTTTTCTCTATATTTCATTCAACGCGTTTCAGGACATATGCCCCATCATCAGGATATCCCTTGTTGAAGTTCGTCGGTCGTTAAAATATTAAAAACACTGTATATACAATTCTACACATAACAATAAATATAATATAAACATAAAAACACATAAAATACCCAGATTTTAGACACACACGATATCGGTGGTGCGCACCACGACATGCTATAGTCGACTGCCACCACCATTTGGCAGTCGACTATAGCATGTCGTGGTGCGCACCACCGATATCGTGTGTGTCTAAAATCTGGGTATTTTATGTGTTTTTATGTTTATATTATATTTATTTTTATGTGTAGAATTGTATATACAGTGTTTTTAATATTTTAACGACCGACGAACTTCAACAAGGGATATCCTGATGATGGGGCATATGTCCTGAAACGCGTTGAATGAAATATAGAGAAAAGGCCACCAGACGGACAAGAAAAAGGTAAACTATTTTACTAATTATCAGCATCTTAAATATTTCTGTAATTGTTGGTGAGATGATTGAGCTGTCTGAGAACTGGGCAGGTATGTGGGTATTATTCATTATTCGTTACAAATAATACAAACGTACATAGAAGGTAAAAGGAGTGGTGAGAAAAGCTTAAGTGATTTCCATTGTACGGTGTTAAATTGAATAAATGTTTGTAAGTGTTATTGTTGTGCTCCACGTCATTGTTGATTTAAACAGTTTTGAAACACAGAGAAAGGATTATTGCCGGTCCTGATGAAGACAATACAAATTATCGAAACGTCGAGACAAATAGTTTAAAAAATGTCACACAGAGTGGTCGCAATAGCTTAAATGATTTCCATTGTACAGTGTCAAATTGAGTGTTTTATTGTTGTGCTCCACGTGGTTGTTAATTTAAATAGTTTCAAAACAGAAGAAGGATTATTCTCGGTTCTGATGAAGACAATAGAAATTATCGAAACGTCGAGACAAATAGTTTAAAAAATGTCAGACAGAGTGGTCGCAAAAGCTTAAGTGATTTCCATTGTTCAGTGTCAAATTGAATGTTTTATTGTTTTGCTCCACGTGGCTGTTAATTTAAATAGTTTCAAAACAGAAGAAAGATTATTGTCGGTTCTGATGAAGACAATAGAAATTATCGAAACGTCGATACAAATAGTTTAAAAAATGTCACACATAGTGGTGGCAAAAGCTTAAGTGATTTCCATTGTACAGTGTCAAATTGAGTGTTTGTAAGTGTTATTTTTGTTCTCTACGTGATTGTTAATTTAAATGATTTCGAAACAGAAGAAATATTATTGTCGGTTCTGATAAAGACAATAAAAATTATCGAAACGTCGAGACAAATACTTCAAAAATTGTGTGGATCATCATAAAACCCTTTCGTCATCTATGCTTTTCCCATTTGGATGTGTTTCAATCTAACAGCCTCCGCTATGGAAGTAGCGGTTGGGTTATTCTTATTTCTAAGCATTTATATTCTTTACGGAGTTGAATGTTCTCCAGCATTATGCCTTGCGATCTATTAGAATGCATACATTTTTATTTTTTATGTTAACTTCCTCTTCTTATTTACCTCATGCATAGGGCTATAGATCGTTTGTTGGAGGAAGAGGACATTGTTTGGTGCCAGCGAGTCGTTTGACATTTGATGTTCAATCTTTACTTTTGCCGTTGTGATATTGTATAGTTTATGAGCGCCTGTTATTAGATAATAATTTATATTTGTAATTTTTAGTGTTTCCCAAATTTTAACGGTTTGTACATTATCGAATTTTTTTTAAATTATTCAACAGCAAAAGTATTACATCCTGGCCAATTGCAGTTTTCTTTTGTATAACATTTTGTTATTGTTGCTATGTTTAATATGGTATATTGTATTATTGTTTTACATCAATGGTAGTATTACTGTTGTCGTATTATTGTTACTAGGAGCCAGTGCACCTGTCTATAATTGGAGCCAGTTAGTTCTTATCTTGTTCCGTTTTAACTGCGCCTCAGTTTCGCCACATAAAGCTTCTATTTTTGATTCAATATTTCCATTGTCTGATTTGACGTTATACGATGTGTTAATTGAGCCAATAATGATCACTTAAAGCGAACGATTCATTCAATAAAACGGTAATTTATAATTTCCTCGATTAATGCGGTGGTCGAGCGTAATTAAAATGGCACGGAGCACAAATCGAGCGGTCATCAAATGCCACCTGTATCGCGTCGATCTAATTGTGCCGTATAAACAGCGTTTTATGGCGCGGCACACGGCCGTGATTTTCTCGAACGCATTAAAATCAAACAATGGACACAAGATATACTCCTGTTTTATAAACTGTTACATGCCAATAAATGTGGTGTGCTTTTTGTTTACAAATTGCATCGTATCTCTATTTAAGAACCGAACAATCGAAACCGATTGCTTGTAGACGACATGGGTTCGATTGCCAGGACTTAAATGTGATTACATTAAATTGAAATAAAATTGTTTGATAAAAGTATTGTTTTTAAAGGATCGTTGAAAAATATAACACAAATATTAACTTATTTTTGTCGACGTTTCAACAATGTGTATTGTCATCATCAGGACCTGTGTATGAATACAAAAGAAATGTCAAACACAACAGGACAATTATTTGAGTGAACGTGTTTGTGTATGTGAGTGTGTGTGTGTGTGTGTGTGTGCACGCGCGCGCGCGCATGTGGCTGCGTATTGTATATGTGAACTCGTTGAGATAGTTTGTTTTATATCATACACAGGTCCTGATGATGACAATAAACATTGTCGAAACATCGACGCAAATAAGTTAAAATTTGTGTTATATTTTTGACCGATCCTCACAAACCCTTCACAGGAAAAATTCATTGTTTGACGGTCACTACGAATTTAGGGTTTAATTGTTTTTAAAGTTTGAAAATAACCTCATTAAATAAAATCTTAATAATATTCCAAGTTTTAATTGTTTTACCTTAATTCAGTTCATTAAGTCAGTTGCGGAAATCCAACACGTTTGATAATCCAAAGCTTTTGATAATCCGAACCTCCTCTGTTCCAATTAATACAGTAGAACTATCAACGTTCTTCTTCTGTAATATTAAATTATCATTTTAGTAAACGTATATTAGAACAAGGATGAGGCACAACCCGACAAAGACTTAGAAGTAAACAAGACAGATTCAGAAGAATGAGAAGAGTTATGTTATGTTACCATGTAACATGACAATTCTCGTTTTCTTTTCTTCATTTATGAAACCTGCTGTTTGTAAAAACACACAAACACTTGGTAAGTTTCACAGTTTATTCTTAACCTCTGATGATTGCTTCAGATAACATCTCTTATACATCCTGACATCCTGTTTGCTTTTGTAATCTGGCAGCTCATTTCTTTGCCTATTAAATCATAGAGTGTTATTATTACCCCTAAATAGTTGACTTCCATTATCCGCTCCAGAATTTCGTTATACTAACTTCCACCTACCTTACTTACACTAGTCACTGCTTTAGTATCAGCGGTATTAGAGGTCACCATATAATTATGTTGTTTACACGGGTTGTTAAATTTGTACAGAGGTTTTTGTAGATCATCTTCAATTATCTCAGCTGTACGAACCGCATCGTCAGCACAGCAAATAATGCTGAAATTGGTAACACATATTTTATACCTTTCATGGCGATTATTATTATTGTTTCGTTCACTACCAAGCTATAAAGCAAGGGATTAAGTGAGACACCTTGTAATACCCCATTTCCAGTTGTGATAGTTCTCTGTTACATTTACTCTCATGGTGTATTACATTTTATGTGTTAAATATAATTAATTCACTACCGACTCGGAACACAAAGTTTTTTATGGGTAAAAATGTAAAAGTTTGGCCTTAGAGCCTGAACCAGTTTTCGCTTTTAAAAAGCTTCTTCAGAGGCTGCCGCTGGGAGCACTGTCCGTCTTGTTCTTGCCGACGTTATCGACTTTTGAAAGATTGATGTTGTGTGTGTGGGGTGTGATATATTTGAATACTGCGTGTGATTTGAATTGTGTCTGTTCGGTTAGGATGTCGTTTTCATGTGTTTTCGTGTGTTTGTATATTTCCAATTGTTCTAGAATGTCTAGTTTTCGGCCTTTTGTGCGTATGTGTGTAGAACGTCCATGTTATTTTCGATCTTTTTGTATGTGTGGTTTGCTTCATTGAGGTGGTTCTGTAGTGGAGAGTAGTGCCTTTGTGTGTTCAATGTACTGTATCTTTGTTTGAAGCTACGTCCTGTCTGGCCTGGTGTTCACAAACTGAACTGCACAGATTGCAACAAATTCTATATAGGCCAGACATGACGTAGCTTCAAACAAAGATACATTGAACACACAAAGGCACTACTCTCCACTACAGAAACCACCTTTGCAAACCACCTCATTGAAGCAAACCACACATACAAAAATATCGACAATAACATGGACATTCTACACATACACACAAAAGGTCGAAAACTAGACACTCTTGAACAATTGGAAATATACAAACACATGACAACACATAAAAATGACATCCTAAACGAACAGACACAATTCAAATCACACGCATTATTCGAACATATCACACCCCACACACACAACATCGATCTTTGAAAAGTTGATACCGTCGGCAAGAACAAGACGGACAGTGCTCCCAGCGGCAGCCTCTGAAGAAGCTTTTTAAAAGCGAAAACTGGTTCAGGCTCTAAGGTAAAACTTTTACGTTTTTACCTATAAAAATCTTTGTGTTCCGAGTCGGTAGTAAATTAATTATATTTAGTTAAGTAACGGACACGTCATGGACAACGAAATCCAAGAATTGTATTTGTATTATATATTTTCGTTTTCATTGAAACAAAGAGAAAAAGAAAATCGATATTATGGCTTATAAACAGAATTGAAACAATTAAATCCCAGTCAACAATAAAACCATTACAGTGTACAGCTGGTGACAGACACACGTCCGTCGTGTTCATAACGGTCTAATTGTTGCATTCATTGTTGTTCTAAATATTTTCTTCTTCTTCCTCTGTAAATATTGACTTACGCTTACACGCTTTGTTTGGCGGCGAAATCGTTACTCGTTCTTATTGTTATTCCTTTGTTCCAGTTTTCCTAACGAGACGGATGATGGAAACGTGCCCGAGTGGACTCGCATGCACACAAGCATAGATAAATTAATATTGCCCTGACAAATATAAGAAATGATGGTTTATTGAAAATTAATTAATCGAACAATTGTGGAAATTTAAAAAGTTCTCAGTACTGATTAACTTTTTTCAAATTAGACTGTTGACCAACAAAAATTAACTAAAATTAAATACTTTTTGATAGTTTGAGGTTATACAGTTTTCAGTCATTATAGTCCGTTTAAAGTTTATGATGTGAATGTTAGTATTATAAAGGTGGACTTCGCTTGTACGTAGACTGAAAAACGGTGTCCGTACCTGGAGTCCAATGGCCGGCCGGATGATCTACAGTTCACACATCTGTCAGCCCTGTGGTACTCCGTAACAGTGTAGGCTAGATGGTAGAGTCTCTCGAGGACGCTTTCGGGTTGCTATGGGGCACGAAATTCTGCGGGTACTCGGTTTCACCGCGATGTGGTGTGTGGTGGACTTACACCACCAGTTCCAGTACTCTTCAAGTGTCTTTCCAAAAGCCTATGAGTACAATCTTTCACTGCCCCGGAAAGTTTCAGTGACGCAACAGCAACGAAGGGGTCTACGGACTGGGGAGGCCCGCGCTAACATTTGCCTTAATTTTTTACGACTGGGTATAAATCATTGAACCTAACCTAAGTAAAACCAGATGTATTCCCCGTATATATTTAACATCAAAAACACACTTATTTTTTACTGTTATTTTACCAGTAGGCCTACCTAATGATGTACTTTGAGAGGAAAAATTATTTGGTTAACTGCACAATAGCGGTGATTCTAGTTAATAATGCACCGAGGCCAGTTACAAATTACATTTCAAGTAATATTATGAAGTACGGAAGTCCTAATTTGTAAAGTGTATTTATATTAGAATATTTTTCTTTAATTCCAGTGTGAATATTAGTCCTGTGTTGAAATTATTGCAAATTGTAAAGCTATAAGCAGATGATAGAAAGTTTTAAAGGTGAAATAGATTTTCGGTTTGTTTAAAAGTATGAGATTTGTTAATAAAGTGTAGGATACAAAATTTAATATAAACATTCACCGACTTTTATTGATTAAAAGTTGTGCTTTTTCAATATTAATTTAAGTTTAATAAAAGACCAAATTTTAATTGGTTACTAGTGACATGTCCGATAATCATTTTTTTTTACATTGATCAGAGATATCAAAGATACTGAGTAACAAATTAAACTATTAATCGGAACAAAAGTTATATTTTTTAGTTGAGTACATATCATACAAGTAAGAACAGTTATTCCGTTTACTGTATATAATTTTAATAGTTACCACAGCGATAAGGAGGAGTTAGTAGTAATGAAATAAGTATGGGTAGTAGGTCGCAAAGGATTCCTGCGAAGGGGTCCAGAAAAAACTAGTTACGCCATTGCCTCGTTTTGACTGTGGTCGAAATTCCACTTGTTTAAACGTTAACGCAATTCAGGGATTACTTCGCCGGGATCGACAGCGTTGAATTCGAGACCATGTCACAGTTTCCTCAACACTCATCGTTTGTAGAGAGAACCATGCGCATCACGATTGGAGGATAACCGATGTGAACTGACCTTAGACCTTACACCGAGCTTTACTAAATCTTCAACCAAAATTGCAGAGCTCTGATTGGTCAGTTGCTTATCCCTTTTCCACAAAAATCTAAGTTAATTGAAAGACTTACAATCAAGTCATGTAAATTTTGGCTTATTCTGGTCAAGAATTGATCTAAACGTGCAGAGAAGTTCATCATCGTCATCTTCACAAAATGGCATAGGCAAGGTGCTGCCTGTTGTTCTCCCTTCAAAAATCCTCCAGCTATCTCTTCGTGGGTAGCCACACACCTGTGTCCTACAGGTTCGTATTTCCATTCCCGAGGTCTGTATTTTAGTGTCTCGTTTCTTGGTTGTCCAATTCACACCCATAGGAGAGTACAACTTTGTAGAACTTTAATTTTTGTATCTCGGCGTACCTTGTTTCTAAAAATACGGTTGATTTTCCCACAGGTCGTTTTTACGGTTTTTTATAGCTTTCCTGGCTCCAATTGTTATGGCTTTTATTGTTTTTAAACACTTTTCAAGAGTGAGCCATACACAGAGTTATTAAAAAAAAAGAAGAAAAATAATTACACCCTGTAAATAGTGCACTTCATTTCACCAAATTGCTTGTTATAATATGAACGACGTTGCGTCCAAGTTCCATCATCTCGAGATATTAATTAACGAAGCTCTATAAAGTTTTATTCGGTTAGCGTCGACGCGGCATACGCGCGCGCGCGCACTTGACTATCGAAAACCGAACTTACGATAATTACTCACATATTCATGTATTAACTACGTATTTGTACTCACCATAGCTTATAACTCAAAGTTTCTTACAAGCTAAAATACGGTGTCCCACATAACTCAACATGTTTCATACATTCTCGTGTTACCGTCATACGGCTTATTAGGAGTACATCTACATCTTTCAAGAACATATGCAATAGTCGTCTGTTTCTTAGCCTTTCACGCCCGGCGTCGTATTTATTTAAATTATTATCCAGGCTGTAAGGCCTTGGTCTTCTGAAGTTTCCATGCTGATTGATGTTGGTAATGTAATCAGACGTTTCGGCCTCACCTCTGTCTGGAGGCCGTCTTCAGTGGAAGGTTTTCGAAACTACTGACAGTACTGTGGTTTACTGACGCACATCTTGTCAGTAGTTACGAAAACCTTTCACTGAAGATGGCCTCCAGAGGTGAGGCCGAAACTTCTGATTACATTACCAACATCAATCAGCATGGAAACTTCAGAAGACTGCGGCCTTACAGCCCGAATAATAATTTAAATAAATATGCAATATGCTTTCTATTGCATTTTATTAGCCTATATTAAATCTTATATTTTATATTTTTGTTTCATACATATACAACACGTTTCTGTTTAAATACGGTCAATCCATTATTATTATTATTATTATTATTATTATTAAAAAGACAGGCCCAACTTGCACTCAACGGGCAGTAGAAGATGAGGGACAACTAGAAGGAGCCCGATAAGGGCGCAGTAGGCTTCATCCTGAAGTAATACTCTAAGTGGTTCCAGGATGGATATGAATCCCTGAATTACAGGTGGGCTTTTTGTGGGTGAGAGTACCACACACCAGAGGAAGCAGGGCCTCCTCTAACGGTGTATAAAGCATTTTTCCCCCTCTAAAACAAAAAAATTATTATTATTATTATTATTATTACTATTTTTATCTCATATAACCAAAGTATTTATTATTTTTTTGTTTCTAATCAACGTTGTTAGTTATGGACACCTACAATCAGCTTCAGGCGAAGTTTCGAAACCCCCAGTACCCGGGGAAACGCTAACAATTAATGCTGCAACAATGCAGTGATGGGTAGAAAGCGCTGTTGTTTGTTAACCACACGAGTCCAACAGCCGTGTCGTCGTGTCCTACGTCAACGAAATTTAACCAATAACGTTGATCAACCGAAACGTTACGCAACTAACTATACCCTCCAGTGAAATGCTTTGCGTGGGACCGAATGCTTTTGACGGCACCTGAAGGTAGTCGTTGGTTTCCGTTGTCTTATCCGTTGCTTCCGTTTGGCTTCCGTTGTTGGCAGTCCATTCTTATCTTGACGTCTTCCAAATGCAGCTTCCTAGATCTTCTTTGTCTTAAGACGTTGCCTTCCAGAATGTTCGCGTACAGCCGTTACGGTGTATACTTAAATGACACGCCTTCTACAGACTGTCCACGGGGGGGGGGGGCGTGACGCCGACTGCGTCATTAATATTTTTGGGGGGGTTTGACAAATACTTCGGGAAAGTATGAAAAATTATAACTACATTCCAATAAAAAGTTTAATGTTTATGAAGGTTCATGGTTTGTTAGTGAAGAATTGAAGCAATTATAGCATTTAATGCAACAATTGGTTTCAGGAATTCAAATAATATTCATAGGACGAATCACGATCGCCGACAGGCATGACGGGGACAGCGCCCCGAGACCAACAGCTACGACAACTTAACTTATTAGAGTCGGCTCCTAATGAAGAAATAATTGATGCCTTTTCTTTATCGTCATCGCAGAGGAAGAACTTACTGTGTCGAATATAAGCCAAGCAGCTAGGATTTCATCAAGCCATTATTTTTTTCTTCTTTACAATACGCTTTGTTGATATTTTGTTTTTTGCTTTGAAACATTGTCTTACACGTATTAATTTCATTAGACTTTTTATTTATTCATTTGTTTGTTTTTATTGGCATTAGACGTTTGGAAACTAACAGAATCGTAAAGAACAATTTGATGTTTCTATCAGGCAGCATAAAGTAAGCAGTGATTTCCCACATTATTGCCAGCAACAATGTTATTTACAACAATGTAGGAAACGCTAATTGTCGTAACGGGTTAACAGGAAGACACCAAAACCTGTTTGTTGCCATCTCCTATTAGTGAAATGGAAAACGCTGTTTACTGCATTAAGCTTTGGTTTGTTCACTCGCTTGCAAAGTTGTTTCTGTGCTTTGTTACCATCTCTGAGCCGCAGAACTCGTTCACTATTCTCAACGAAATATATGTAGTAATAAATTTCAATATTAGAACATTTTTTAATTCTTAGAAATATTTTAAACCCCGACTAGTCTATTTTTTTTTGTTTTATTTTACTAAAATAAAAATTGTAAAGCAGGCTATTAGACCCATTATAATTTTTTTATTATTACAATCAACACTAAACATCTCGACTAGTGCAATGGTATTTTTAATTAAATTAATAACCATATTACATATCTAAATAAGAAATAATCAAGTCATAGCCTTCAAGTTTATATATTATGTTTCTATACATACCTTAAGGCCTGTATCTAATACTTTTCACAAACGTATATAACTGATCACAATATGTAAAGATTTTTTTTGCAACCTAGCTTAGAGAGTTTTTGAAGGCAGTCCAAAGTTTGCAAATAGCGTAGACAGGTAAGAATTTTGTCAGATTATTAAATATACCGCGTCGATATTCTGAACAAAATTCCTCATAATTTGACACCCACGTAAATTTCTACAGTTATGTGTGTGTGAGAGATAATATTGTTTATCGTTAAAATAAATTAACTTCATAAACAAAATTAAGTAAATAGAAATTTTACCACATGCAGATAAATAAATAAATAAATTCGGTTAGTAAATGAAAGATCGGTAACAATACAGCAAACGTCGCGTGTTCGATTACCTCCAGAAATTGGAAATTTCGATTTAGAAGGCAGTGTATAGTTTTATTATGACGTCATTGTATCAGATGTATTAATACGTGTTGTTGGGTAATAGGCGGTTGTGTTGGCAAATTTAGTTTTACATTTATTTTATTGCAGTGTTGAAAGCGGTGACACGCCAGTAGCGCCGTTTAATTTATACACCTCGCGTTGTTATTGTTGCGGCCTGCAACAAAACAAACAAATTTGAAATAAAAATGTGTGCGTATGAACGTTTCCATAAACTTCTAGTCGATAGTGTTTTTACACGAATCGATTAATTTTGTTTATCCTCTTTATTATTCGGCGGAAATGACCGAGCTATGGCGTATTGTGTCGAATCTCCCTCTATCTCTCGATTCGAATTCACGCATTGTGCTACATACAAATTGTAAAGATTAAAATAATAAATTGCATATAATTTTGTTTGTTTGCGCGTGAACCGTAATACGGATGGCCGTGGTGTATAATTGTATTATGAATTTTAGTTTGTTTGCTCTCCGTATTATTGCCAGTTTTAAATATTAATTAACGAATAGGATTAAAATAAATAATTAATCGTACACAGAGTTTTCCCTATCGCATGTTACACATACACATTAAAATGTTATTATAAACATTATGTTGATTAAACTACTCGACAACGGACGCGGGCGCATGACGCCTCGGATGCAATTTAACCGTTTTAAATTTCGTGTTAAACTCTCTGCCCGTTTGTGTAGACATTTTTTATTTAAATAAACCTTTTCTTATTAACACGGATGTTATTACTCAAACGACCAGTACATTTATATAAATAGCCCTTTATATGTTAACCGAGATAAAACTACTTTTGTGTTAATCCAGATTTTTTTAGAAATTAGTAATAATCCAGAATAATATCTCTCTTGTGGAAATCGACATATTTTTGTTTGATATCTCGTCTTTCTTCAAAGAATTTCTTTTAATAAATTTGTGTGTTCTTATATTAAACTACATTTTGTTAACGGGTAGTTTTTGAAGTTGCTTTGGCGTTAGTGAAAATAAAATTTTCTGTTTATAAAGCTACAAGCTACTACTGACTTCCCATTTAAATTAATGTTAAATTTTGAATTTTCAGTACCATTTTCTCAGACGCTTCTTTGAGTATCACATTCAAATTTCCATAGCTAATAGACTAAATCTTCACCTTTAACAAAGACCTCGTTTAACCGTTAACTCGTTTTTAAGAGTATTCGTCGATTTATAATTTTTTTAAACGTTGGTTGGGAAAAAACATAATTTTTTTAATTGATTTGTTTGTAATAATATTTTTATTGTACTTTTAAACCCTAAAAAATATAGTTACCATTACTCAGAATAGTATAACAAATATGTGTACGAGGTTTCAAGTCTCTCTCTATTTTGAACGCTTTTGTAGAAAAAGTACGGAAAAAGTTAATTCTGAGGAACAGCATCAACGTTCATTCACCACTTAGCCTATTACAAACTCACCAATTCCTGGCCCCATAAGCTGTCTCTTATATATATATTGGCGGGGATCCCACACCTACTGCCGCATCGAGCATCTCAGTTTCCATACTCCTTTCGATCCCTTCTATCCATTTTAATCTAGGCCTGCCTCATTTTCTTCTGTTGCTAGGTCTGTATTTGAACACACTCACAGGTATTCTTCCTTCACTCATTCTCATTAGGTGTCCATACCAGGAAAGATGTTTACGTTTTATATCTTCTATTACAGTTTCTTTTTTATTTGTTCTTTCCCTTATTACGTCATTCATTACACTTTCCAGACGAGAAACTCTGGAGCTCGTTTAAGATAGTCCATTTCTACAGCTTCAATCTTCCTGCGGTTCTTTTCGTCGATTGTCCAACATTCTGACCCATAGGTGGTAATTGGTTCAACAGTGGCTTTATAAATATTGATCTTTGTCGGTAGCCCGATTTTGGTGGACCATAAAAGTGGGCTTAATTGGCGTATGGTGCTTTTTCCTAAAACTAATCGATGTCTTATATCTTCATCACATATTCCATCATCGCTAATTATACTTCCTAAATATTTATACTTTTCACATTTCTTGATGGAAATATTATCTGGTAACTGAAGATCTGATGTTCGACTTCCTGTGGCTAAGTACTCTGTTTTTTTTTTGAAGTTTATGTTTAATCCCCATCGATCGTATTCTTCTACTAGTTTTCTCATCATATAAGTGATATCTACTTCATCATTGGCTATCACCACTTGATCATTTGCGAATAAAAGAGTGTATAAACACTTCTCTCCTAATTCTATTCCTATACTTCTCTCCTAAGCTGTTGACGGACACTCTGCCAAACGTTTTCTGACAATGAAGATGGCCTCTGATGGTAGGGCCGAAACGTTTGTCTACAATAACAGTCGACCACGGCCTGCTACAGCCCGGCTAGTAATAACAATAATTTTAACGATGTATCAAGATTGTATTTTAAATAAAATTCCTGATAAATTAATGTCCTACACAGACTTTTAAATACATTTTTTCTTAAAATTTTTTTCTTCCGTTTAAGGCCTGTGGTTCTCTAAAGTTAAAATTCTTTCAAAATAAAAAACTACATTTGCATTTGGTACAGATCCATTTAGTCTAGACATCCGGTATGGATTTTTACAATTGTTACAAAGTTTTGTCTCTTTTTCGGACCATCGTGCTAAGAAATTTTGAAATTCCAGAACCGAACGATATATTCATATTTCGTTTAAAATTCGATTAAATTTGATACTTCACATGGATTTGTGTGATTTTTTCAAAATTTTACCGTGTCATATTTTTATTCATACCTTACATTTGGGGGGGAGTATTCTTAAAAAAAAAAAAACAATAGAGGTTTTGGGAGGAAAATGTGGACGAACATGCTATAACTTACATAATCGATTGACGCACTCGAAAGTTATCGTGAGACATTGCCTAAACCAGTAGACAGACAGAAAAATCCCAAACTGAGAATTCGTTTCGCGCCTGAAAAAACTTACAATTATATTACATTCGTTTTATAAATTCTAATTCATAAATTTCCTTTATAATTATATAGCAAGTTAATACTTCCAGAAAAAGGCTTTTGCATTTGGGAATAACGTAATAATTATTATTGGAAGAAACTACAAAAATTGAAAGAGTTGCTGTAAAGAAAAGCGCGCGCGCGCGCGTTCATGTGTTATCTTCGGAGCTGAAAGTTCTTCATTCGAATTACACCGAGTCTTTCGGTAAAATAAACCATCTACGAAGATTACTTTTTGCAATCGATATGTATAAAAACATAATATATGCGCTCGTATATACGTAACATTAGCTTTGGAACGACGACAAGATATTGTTGTTTATAAAAACGTATAAAATTATTTATTTTTTTAATGTGAAAACCTACAAAAGTAAATAATGAATAAAATTTGTGTTCATTATTAGTGGGACATAGTATCATTACGCGAAACCAGTACCCGTGTTTTGTATCTGTTCTGCTTAAGCGATTTCAGTTATAACATAAAACATTTCAAAAAAAAAAAAAAAAAAAAAAAAAAAAAAAAAAAAAAAAAAAAAATGAGGGGTCATTAAAACCGCGGATGTGATTTCTGCGTGTACGCCACGGCCGGCTTTATCTCGGAAACACGAAGCTATGAAAACGCGCAATTGATCTTTTTATTACGTTCCAGTTTATTACAGTTATTGTTGCGCCGTTAACACGTAATTAAATGGGGCCATTAATTACGCCATTAATGCCGCCGCTGCCGACTTGATTGATACAGTTTTACTCTCGCTTGTCAGCCAGCTGTTTATTGTTTGTTGTACAGAAGGCATTGTATGTATAGGCCTACAACGAAACGTGATTGTTGTCGTATTTATTGCCAGTTTCACTTCACATTTTATTCATAGTTTGTGCATATAATCAAACTAAAAATATTGAAATGAAAAGATTGGTGCGACAATATGTGAATCGGAGTTCGACTCTCGTACGGTTGTTATTCTGTATCACCGTTTACCTCCAAAAAAGCAATGGAAGATCTGTAAGTGTGGTACTGTTGCTCGAACTAAGACTTCCGCTGTTTTAAGGTTTAATTAAAACCGGTTATCAAACACACTTCCAATGGATTTGTTTATATCTGTTGAAACGTCGTTACATTTTGGGGGGCATTCACGGTAGTAGAAAATGAGGGTGAAAGTGACGTGTATTGATGGATGGATAATGTTTGATGAGTGAAATTTTACTGTCCAAACTCCTTAAAAGAATTATTTGTTTGAGAACATTGCTTATACATTTTTTAAAACACCGCATTAATAATAAACATTGAAACACGATTCGTGTTAATTAGCTAAGCGAGTTCTCAGTTTTAACTCGACCGATAAGCATTTGTCTGTCTCACGATATTAATTGATGACTCGTTGGGCACTTAGTGAAACATATTAATACAAAGGTTTTTAAAAATATTTTTAAACCCTTTGTATTTGTCTGCCTGTCTGACTATCCGTCTGTTTGGAGATGTTTCATGATATATTTTCAATGCATCAACCGATTTTCACAAAGAGTTGTATGCAGAATTAGGAAAAATAAAGAATTGTATGCAGCATATGATGGATCTTAGCATTACCCCTTTCATTTAGATAAAAAAATTTAAGTGGCTGGGTCATGTCCTGAGAATGAAAAACAACAGGACAGTCAGAAAGTGTACAAGGGGTCTCCTGGTAGAGTGTGACCTAGAGGAGGGTGGAGAGACAGTGTCCTGAGTGATCTCAAGTAAATGAGGATAAACATCTTCCTTGCTCAGGACGACAGTGGTTGAGCAGCCCAGCGTCTGTTGCGGCAGTGAAAAAGAATATTCAAGTATTTCACGTTAATTCCAATACATTAAATACTGTACATCAAAAAACATTTTTACGTATTTCATTAACAATGTTGCGCGTTTTAATATGTAAACTCTAACTTTGCTGTTGCTTTTAAGGGAAAAACGCCCTACTCTACGTCTTTTTAATTAATATTGCGAATTTTATGAACGAAACCTTGCTGCTTAGATATTTTTGAACGCATCTTTAATGCAGTGATTCCCCTCGCATTCTGTAGCCTACACCGTTGACGAATACTGGATGATTACCCATCCATAGAGCAATTAAGCAATAGGGTATCGTGTTCTCTGCCTGCTAATCTGCCCTCCGAATAGGCCGTTGGTACGTGATAGAGTGGATCATCTTGTCCCGGGCGATACTCGGTCCCAGGTGTTCGTTAGAAGCTCGATATACGAACGTTGCCCCCCCCCCCCCACTCTTCCGCGGGGAGTTGAACATCAGTTTCCTCGAGTCTAAGACCACAGTGGTATATCCTAGATTCCCCAGTACTTTTAGAGAAGTAAAGACATATGTGTGGAATGTCGCTCTTAGGGGGGAGAGAGATAGAGAAGATAACTAATGAGTATGTCCCTTCTAAGCTCAGTAGGATAGTATGAGTATAATCTCTTCGCTCAGTGGGACAGAAGCTTCCTAGGAAATATAGAAGGGATAAAGTTAATAGGGCATATACCCCGGACACAATGGGTAACGAAGAGAACAACTAAAGTCATAGAGTTAAAGAGGAAGACTCCGTTTGGACTAAGCGAGAGGAGTGGCTCCGGACTGCGTAACCCAGACGGACAACCCCAACATACGTGAGGAGCAGCTGAACACGACCATGTCTAATTAACTTTTTATTAATTATTTATAATTAATTCTTCTATAAAGTTATGGTAGTCCCTGTACGGTCCTACGGGTGTCAATTATGGACAGCAACCAAGAAATAAGAACGTAAATGCAGGCCTCGGAAATGGCCTTCTTAAGAAGAGTTAAAAGGTGTTGTAAACTTGATCGTAAGAATGATGTTAGAACAGAACAGTTACAAGTTTGTAATTTGAAATAAAAATTAAAAGATTGCAAACAGCGGTGGAAAGAACACTTAGAAAGAATGTCAGATTCCAGACTGGCCAAACAAGTCTGGAAATACAAACCTATAGGACACAGGTGTGTGAGTAGTTCCAGGAAGAAATGGCTGAAGGATCTTTAAAGGCGGAACAGGCAGTACCTTCCTATGCCGTGTTATGAAGACGATGATGATGATGATTAATTGTTTATTTCTGTAACGTGGTGTAATACTCTTAGTTCGGCTGCGAGATGAGAAGGCTGCTGTCGGTAGGCGCTATCAGTGCCAAAATGCACAGTGTTTATTACAGCCAGTTATCTAATCAAATTAGCACACAGCTGTACTGCCGCTCATAGTGCACATTTCTTTCTATAATGTCATTGCCTCTGTTTTGCAGTTCACCAGCGTACTGCTGACACGTCTCTCTCTCTCTCTCTCTCTCTCTCTCTCTCTCTCTCTCTCTCTCTCTCTCTCTCCCACACACACACACTACACACAAACGTGCTTATATATTTACATATCTTCTTCTTGGACAGTCAATCCTGTGGACTCCTCCAGTCAGCACGATTCTCTGCCCTCTTCTTCATACCAACATAATTTCCGTAACTTCCACAGTATGTAGAACATATTGTCAACGGGGAGGGGAGTCTCCCTTTGTACATATTTCCTATTACCGTTCCTCCAGTGTAGTTTTGGGTAAATCCTCTTGTCTTAGAATATGTCCTGCTAGTAAATCCGTCCCGCCTAGATTCTATACTTGCTGTAAACTGTAGCGGGTTTTCGTTAATAATAACAATACGTATCTCCTGGTTATTTCTTATCCTGCAGTCATCATCTTCCTTAACCAGACCATAAGTAAGTTTTTTTAGTTTAAAAGTACCACGGGATAGAAATAAAATTAAATTAAAAATTTGGTAAGGCTTATAAAAGACTGTGTGGAGGATTAAATTGTGGGAAATCTTCAGTACATCAACTCGGTACGTTTAATCAAATATGACGAATTATAATTGTCTTGTTGATACATCCTCTTCATTCACTTATTTAAATATTATATATATTCAAACTTTCACTAGTGAACACTTACTTTTGGTTTTATGTCCCAAACGTTTCGACGTGGTGTCCGTCTTCCTCAGTGGGATTTGAAATACATTTATACAGTGAGATATTTCAAATCCCACTGAGGAAGACGGATACCACGTCGAAACGTTTGGGAATAAAACCAAAAGTAAGTGTTCACTAGTGAAAGTTTGAATATATATAATGACGAATTACTATAGGTTTGTGGAAACTCCTTGTATATTTTAGACCACTATCGCTTTCACTTCCACATTCAAAATGTTGATTGTCTATGTTTTTAAGAGGAAAAATGAGTATTGTTATCAATAATAGTCATTGCACAAAGACGACTGCGATTATTTCAGCGTCACAAGATTTTTCTTTTCTATACAAAATAATTAATTTGGATACTTTAAACTTATTTATAACCTTTACATTTGTGTACACAGATATATTCAGTGAAATGTACGTCAGGTGAATTAAAACGATAAAAATATAATGCAACTACTTGCAGAAGGAATTATATTTGATTATATATATATATATATATATATATATATATATATTGTCACAACACAAATAGCCAACCCCGTACCAGAGATAAAAAATATATTTATAATTGTAAAAAATACTTCTTATCAAATGAAATGATTGATTTTAAATAAAAATATAAGGAATATGACACGACAATACGACGACTTTAACCCAACCCAAGTGATTGAGACAAAAACACAAACATAAAGAAGGGAACCACGGAACATACTTAGTAAAATGTAAATATTTTAAAGTGATTGAGACAACAACCCAAACATAAAGAAGGGAACCACAAATAAACAACGAGGATAAGAAAATAATAAACCTAAGCCACAAGGAAACAAGTTTATGGGTTTAAATGACCCCAAAATGTCCCAAGAAACGGATGAAAGGACCTAATATATTAAACGAACAAGGAAAATGAAGAAGGAGGGAGACGAGCAAAAGTGAAAACCAAGAATGGTTCACCAACACAAGTAAAATAGCACTCACCAAGAACATTGAAACCAAAACAAGGGTTACCAGGAGGAAGGAGAGATAACGGTTACTACCCATTAAAAAGGCAACCAGAAACCACAAATTAGAATTGTTATTAGTCAGTAAGTATTAGTTATTAAGTACTAATTGTCATTAGGATTAAGTCATGAAAGAGAAATAAGTATAGGGGTCACCCACTATCAAACAAATGATATAAACAGTGATATAGTGTAATAGTGTAGGTGTAAGAACCCCAAAGTGAAGTGTGACACTAGTGAAATTGTAATTAACAATAAGTGATTTACAAGTGAAGGTAAGGTAAAAGTTGGAAATAAACAGTGCATAGATAACTGATAAATAAGTAGTATTAAGAGTGAATTATAGTATAAGGGATAGAAAAACACTAGAAGTGATAATGACTTTTTATTTAAAAAGATGTTCAATAGAGTTAAGTTAACTATAGCCAGTAGTAAGTAAAAAGGGAGGATTCCAGAATAGAATAAATTGAAGGTGTTACCATGGAGGGAATATAAAAAATTGTTTAGAGATTGAGAAGTCAAAAAACTAACAAAGATACCTAATTTATAAAGGACTATTATTAATTTAATAACAAGTGATGTTGTTTATCACAACACAGATAATATGTGTTATAAACTAAAAAATTAGCAAATAAGGATAAGTTAGGAGTGAGTGATGATATCTCTTAATCAAAACAGTAACTCTAATAACTTATAAAAAATTGTGTTCATGTTATTGTTAGAAGAGGATATGGCTGAATGCAATGTGCAGTCCATAAACCTAATGTTATATTTTTAAGATTGAAATAAGGAGAGCAATATTGAATAATAAACAAAACACCTACAGACTCAAAACACAACACAACTAATAAAAATAACAAAGTAAGCCCAATAGGCTGAAACAAAATGTGATTTGAACGAAATAAGTAAATTATTATAATGGCTACTTAGGCCTAGAAAAAACATAACTGTCAGAACCAAACATACAAAGATTATAACAAATTGAATCAGAATTTAGAAAATCTGAGGTGAAGGAATCACCAAGGATAAATTGTAGATCAGTTATAACACAAAATATTGTAATAGGCATTATTATATAAAAAGAAATGTAATTAACAAGCATTAACATAATTGTAAAAACTTAAAATCTGAAAATACCCAAGCTTGTGGGGTATCAAAATAATCTATGAACGAGAATAAATACTATAGTGACAATATTTATTAACCAGGAAGGAAGATGGAGGAATAACAGTAATCAGAAGATATACGAAGGATTCGAAGTTTCGATAACAATACATCAACTCAAAATAAGCCTATTCGAAAAATACCGTTACTATGGAAACAGCGGTTGTTGACAGAAAAATACCGTTAGAAATTAGTAGAGAGAAAAAAAAGAAGCGAAGCGTCACCAAGCCATACAGATGCAGAAGCTCGGAAGAAGGTTTTTTCAGTGTAAATCATGAAAATAATAGTATAAAGTTGCTGAAAACTAATCGTCAAAGAAGCAGATGACCACTACAACTTATATTACAAAACCCAAGACCTGAATAAACGGAAATTATCCATAAATCGAACGTCCAAACACAAGACGAAAAGGACGCCACATTTACAGAAGACCAAAATCCAAGAAAACCGATTGTATGCAGCCAATTCCTATCTCGAACCAACTACCGAGGCCTATACACGTCGAATTGTTAAGTAATATCCAATTATTTATTTTCCACCAACCCTAATCACTTTAAATAATTTTGAAAGGTAAAATTACCACACTATAAAGATAGTATTTCTCTTTCATAGAGTATTTAAACAAATTAAAACATAATGAAACATTGTTAACATAAAATAACCTAAGAATTGAACACGAACTTACAGAACACCTTTACAACACTACACAACAGATTGTAACAGCACACTTTATATTTCTTGTACACTTAGATTAAGGTAATTTGTATTTTGATTGTAACCATTGTAGTTCTCTAACTCATAGTCAAAAGAATCCACGGATTTTGAAACCAAAACATTGTAATACGCCTAACGTAAACAGACGCTAGGTTAAATGGTTTCTAAATTAATTCGCCGCCCTGAAAATAAGATCTCATGTAATCAAACGATAATTATTTTGTTGTAATTGTAAATGTTTCCAGTTATCACCATTAAAAAAAATATTCATTACAGGGAGTAACAAGCGTTATCATTTCTTAGGGAGTGCTATATAATAATTACTTGTATTGAAGAATAAATTGTAGCAGTAAGCTAGTTGCCAGTTAGTCGTCAGAAGCGACGATTGAGACGGCTGTGCGAGCGAGAACGATTCGAATACACCAACCCGCTACGCTGATAACTTGTTCAAATACGGTTTTTAGTTGTTTTGTAAAACGACTTGGCGCCACCCGGGATTATCACACCCCCTAAGAATAACAGGTAAGGTTACTGCCGTAATATACAGGTGATCAGAACTACGCTACGAACATCGCTAGCCACCAAAATTACTGTAACGACCCGGTGCGAGGCGAACGCACTAATCATCCAAAACACATTATTTTATGTACACATTTTGCAGGTACGCAACCATTATACTCGTTACAATATATATATATATATATATATATATATATATATTATAACATTGCCAAACCCTGATCACATTTGATATAAAAAAGTATGTAAAAAATGCCAAGAAACCATATATTTTGATAGATAAATGATAACGAGAATGAAAGTAGTAAATATAATCAATAGTGAAGGAGGAAGAATACAACCAAAGGTGGTTACAAAACAAGAAAATACGAACTAGACTGACAGACAACTGACATTGACCCAACCCCAGAGATTGGCCAGATATTAACCAAAGTAAAGCGAGACAAGAAGACAGTGAAGAAAAAAGGAAAAGAAAATAAAAAATTACATGGCCATAACAATTAACTCACAAGATTGTTTTAAAAGAGAATAATTTTTTATTATTGTTAATAAGTTATGTTTAAATTTTTATTAGTGGTAACTTGTAAATGACAGTATCTCAGCAATTGTTATACATAAAAAACCATGTGTAGATATGATTGTATGTATATCCTTATCTATAGTTGATGTGTCAGCTGTTATGTTTAAAATTACACTCATACAGACAGGGAATAGAAATGTGTGCGTGGTTCAATCAGAGAACGAATTGTATAGTCTACTATATACTTTGGAACTTTTACTAAGATTATTTCAGCAGTATGTATATTATTTCAGCATTATGTGTTTGAAAGTATAAGGTTTTGGAGAGTTTATTTATTCGCTAATATTATGGCTGTTGCTACAGATGTAGTATGTTTCAATTAACACAATATATTTTAACATTATTAAATTGTTGTTATTATTACTAATTATGACATTTCAGACCAATTTTTATCACTTTAATGACAATATATACAAAGTTATGTTTTGTTTGAAAGATGTATTTACAATACCATGTTGTTTGCATATTATAAAATGATATGTGACAGTCTGAAGTTAACAAAAGAGACATGAACTCATTAGATACAAAAACTTTGTAATAATAGTGAGATCGTGAGAAATATAAGGGTAATTAGAGATAGGTAGGGAGTGACAAAGTTGAACAGTGAAGTGATAAGTGTAATAAAATAAACAGCATATAATCTTAAGAAAAAAGAGTGAAACAAGTGTGACAAACCCAAAATATAAGCACATGTTAAATGAGCAATTAAGTTAAGTATATTAGACTGAAAGACACAGAATAATTGTGAATATAAAAAACAGAAAAAATATTATCTCAGTATAAAATCACCAGGGTGGTTACTGTTATAAAAGAGATGGTGTAGATATAACACTCACCAAATTTGTTCATTTGTTAATTTAAAGAAAGAAGTTATTGGCTTAATGTTTAAGGCAATAATTACCAGAAGAAATAGTTTTACAGTAATATGTTAGTATGTTTTAAGTAAGTAAGGAATTTATAAAGAAAATAATAGCAATACCTTTATAAGAAATAATAGGCAAATTATATTAATTATGTGTAACGAAAGGGAACATGGCAGAATTATATTAAAACTTAGAAATAAGTAAATTATGTATTAGCATAGTATTATCCATTTTGGACTAAAACATTAATACATGGCTTAGACCAATCTTGTAAGATATCAAACTAATCTTTGAAAGAAAATAGGAACATCTATGTAAAGATTACAACCATTGAAATTATCCCCAAGTAAATATAGCCATTATAAAATATTTATTCAAATTAAACAAAAAGTCAAAGTTTGATAACAATGGGTTTATTTTGAGATCGACCAGGTAGAATAATTACGTTACCATGGAAACTGTGGAGTAACAAGCCAAAAATACCGTTAGATTTTTACTGAATGTATGACGCTTTAATGGTATAGACGCTAATTTTCGAGTGACCAAAATTGTCCATTAAAACATAGAAAATATCAGAAAAAGTTATTACTAAGTGTATACCAAGACATAAGATAAAGACTGGAGCCATATTATTGAAGTTGAGGCCAAATTAACGAAAAAAGAAAATAAATTACTACCAGTTAAACTGAAAAAGATGCCTGATGTCCTGAACCCAGCAAATTAAAGAAGATTATAGTATAACCCATGAATAACAGATCGTATGAATTCGCCATAACTACGGAAGTGATAAGTACCTCTTAAATTACCCGAAATATATAAATAAACTCACGTTAATTATCTCACTAAAGGTCGAAATCTCACTGAACTGAAATTCATTACTTTCAAAGATTAAAAAGAAATTTAAGTCACTGACAATTTATAAACTAACCAATATAAACTGTTGTTAATGATCCATAACTTGTAAACACTTTTACGACACTGCGCTAAACAAATTACACCTACACAATATGTTAGTTAAGTTTACTTGATGTAAAGGTGTGTATTTTTATTGTTTTTAAAACATTTGTAATCCTTTGAACGTAACCTCAAGAACCTATGACAAACGACATTAATAACTTGTATACAATTTTCAACAGACGCCATCATTAAACGTCTGGTATCAATTCAAATATCGATTCTCAAACCCTGTAATTGTCTCATATAAATAACCGTAGCATTTGTATTAGAATAATTTGTATTAAATGAATAATAATCACTAATAAAAAATGTGTAAGTATTGAGTGTAACCACGGTGTTATCATTTCATTAGGAGGTGCACAATATTTTATGTACTTTTTAGCAGATGACTAACGATTTACACAGCCCACGCATCGAACTGCTGTGCACTACAGTGGGCCTAGCTGGCGGAAATATTTGAATTATTCAAACCGCCTGAACTGCGCTGGTCATACGTCCTTGAATTTTCTTTTAATTGTTTTAAGAAAACAATTTGGCGCCACCGGGACTTTCTCACCCCTAGTGAACATCAAGACCTGGTTATTCGTACGTTCGCAACGAACGAAATCTACAGAAGTTGCACGCATTTGAACTACGGATCGAGAAGACACGTACACTCATTACACACAAATTGTACATTATTTACATTTTGCAGAATAAAACGGTAGCAGTACTAACGACAATATTATAAATTGGCTTCCATCGCGGGGCTTGAACGAGGCGGACGTCTCGGAAAGATTATAATATATATATATATATATATAATATTATACAACAATTACTGCAAGAAACTTACAGTAATCGTCGTACAATCCCTCTTTCGAACCTTCATAGTGTTTCTTGTTGCTATTTTTGTTAATGTCCATGCCTCGCCTTCATAAGTAACAACCGGTCGGATAAGTGTCTTAGATATTTTTATTTTTGTGTCACGACTAATGAGTTTGCTTCTCAATAGTGTACTATTGGCATAATATACTTTATTTGCTATTTGCATCCTGTCATGTATTGTCGTGTTTATGCACCCTTCATTATCTATCATGTTACCCATGTATCTGAACTTAACTGCATCAAATGGATTATCCTCTATGCATAAGTTATATACATTTCTTCTCCTTTCTGATGCAGAAATCACCATATATTTAGTTTTGCTGATATTTACATTGAGTCCCATTCCACCGGATTTTTTATTCAGCTTCTTGTATACCTCAACTAGCCGCTGTCTTGATCTGGCTATTATCACAACATCGTCAGCGTAAGCGCATGTTTGGCTTGCCTAATTTAGTATTGTTCCTCGCTGATATGCGTCTTTAATGGCGTAATGTAGCGCCGCAATAATAAAGAGGGCGGCCGACAAGCCATCACCCTGCTTAACTCCCTTATTAAATGCAAATGCTTCACTCAGCATATTCTCACACTTAAATTTGGCTTTTGTGAATCTCGTGACCATCTTTGTTAATTTTATAAGAGTCAAATAAATTTCCATATTCATAAAGTTTCATATTCCCATATTGAGTCCCATATTTGTAAAGTTTTACCCTTCGCACACTATCAAATGTCTGTCTAAAAGTAACTATAATAATAATAATCGCATATTGTTCTAAGGCTTTCACGGCCGGTGTCAGTTGTATAAGAAGAGTTTACCGGGCTGTTTGGCCGTGGTCTACGGTTTAAAGACAATCCAAACGTTTCGACAGCACCACTGGCTGCCATCATCAGTGGAATTCAAAGAATTCGAGACCTCCTGAACGTGGGTTGTTATCGTCAGTCCCACAGTACTGGCAGCCAGTGGTGTTGTCGAAACGTTTGGTTTGTCTTTAAACCAAAGACCACGGCCAAACAGCCCGGTAAACTCTTCTTATACAAATAATCGCATACGTTTCTCTACTACATTGAGCACAAAAACATAACATAATTATATTCAATGTAACGGATAACATTCTAACAAACGAACTTAATCTATTACTGCACTGTAACAAAATTGTCAAGTCTTGTATTTGCTCGTATTTTCTCATTGTATGGCTAGTAATCTTACATGTTTGTCTCATTGGCCGCACGATTTAGTCAAAATACTTACAATCCGTTTTATGTTGATTCCACCGCAACAAGACGATATTTGGACATTCGCCAACTCTCTCTCTCTCTCTCTCTCTCTCTCTCTCTCTCTCTCTCTCTCTCTCTCTCTCTCCCTCTCTCTTTCTCTTTCTCTCCCGTCTCTCTTTTCAGCGCTGAAGTTTCTTTAACCATATTTAGTTATCGTGCACTGTACAAAGAATGTGAACAAAGAATTACTTGTAAATTCGCCAGCTCATAACCTTAGTCTTACGGTCAATTTTCCAATAGAAAAAATCAGTTTATAAACTCTTACTAATACATCGTGTTTATATACAGAGTGTAACGTAAGAGTTGTCCTCACTATATATATTATTCCGATTCTATCATTTTCAGTATTCAGTATAAAAAAAAGTTTCTATAAGCATAGGTCAGGAAACGTATCGTTTTCCGTTAGGCAGCCATTTTGTGTGTATTTTTTTAAAATAAAACTTTATACCTCAAGAAGAAATTCAGATATCTTAATAAAATTTGGCACACTTATTTATATTAATGTGTTTTATTTTAAAAAATTACGAATTTTGTGAAAAAAATGATCATGTGATAATTTTGTGATCACGTATTTTAAAATACCGCCTACTTCAATTTTTTAAATCACTAATCACTGTGTAAATATTAATTTTATAAAATTTCGGCATACTAAGCAAAAACCGTAAGATCTTTATTGTGAACAAAACGGCACCTCGCGTGTTTAAATCTAATAAGACATAATGGAACTGTGACGCAAAAACCTACCATTAAATTTTGTCTACTTTTTTTTTGTACAGGTCTTCAATTTCCCCAGTTTATGAAAAATTTATTAAAAGTTATTACTATTTTTTTTTTTTTGTTAAATGTACTCACTAACAGTAATTTATAACAAGTAAATAATTTACTTTTTAATGGAATTTTAATAACTTTAATATTTTTTGTTATAAGTATTTACACAGTATAATCTCAATCGCAACAATTAAAACTATTTGAAATTAATGTAAAACAACAAACGGCATGTTTCGACTTGTAAATCATCTGTTTGCTTTAGTGAATCCGGTTATAACACGTGTAGCTTAACTAAACAATGTCGTCAGTTAGTTTTGTTAAAGATAATTATCGTTAAATTCATTTGGTCGTGTTTCTTTCTCATTGTTTATCGTGTAATTGTTGAGAACGACTAATTACGGTTTGGTGAAATTTCTCACTAAACAAGTTGCAACATGGCATTGTTGTTTCATATTATTTTAGGAGTGTTAACTTTTGTGATTCGACTTCATCATCATCATCATCATCTTCACAACACGGCGATTTCGTCTTCAAAGACCCTCCAACTATTTCTTCCTGAGTCTACCTAAACGCCTGTGTCCTATAGGTTTGTATTTGCAGACTTGTTTGGCCAACCTTTAATCTGACATTCTTTCTAAATGTTGTTTCCACCGCTGTTTTTAATCTTTCAATTCTTCATTCAAGTTAAAAACTGCTAACTCTTCTCTTACGGCGTCATTCTTTATATGGTCAAGTTTAGAACACGTTTTAATTGCTCTTAAGCACGCCATTTCCGAGGCCTGTATTTTAATGTCTTGTTTCTTGGTTGTTGTCCATAATTCACAACCGTAAGATAGTACCGGGTCCGCCATAACTATGTAGAACTTTAATTTTGTATCTCGATATGCCCTGTTTCTAAAAATACTGTTGAATGTCCCACAGATCCTGAAGTAATTGAAACAAATACTGTACATAGTTTCATATTGTTTGTGGCGTGTGTGTGTTTAGGCCTGGAGAGGGTCGCCGAAGAGTTGATGGGCAGAAGGAAATGGCGCCAATACCAACAGTTGTTTCTCAGCAGTCTGCGTCCCGACGACGAAGCATCGATGGAGACCAAAGACTGGCAGCCTTCGGACCAGTGCAACCTCTGTTTGGATAAAGGCGAAATACTCGATGCCTCTGTATTGCAGGTACGTACCTTACCTACACGCCAACTATAGAGTACAGAATCTACAGTTACGTAACGTTTGACGTGATTTTCCTCACAAATAGCGGATAATAGTTGCATATAAAGAGAAACATATTTTAATATAAAATATATCTTCTTCTTCTTAATTGGCGCTACAGCTCTTAGAGAGCCTTGGGCTCCTGGACAAACCGCCACCAGTCGTGTCGATCCTCCTGCCCTCAGTCTCCATCTTCTTACATCGAGCCTGCGTAGGTCCGTCCTCAAGATCATGCACCCGTCGTTTTCTGGGCCGACCCCTCCTTCTTCTTCCAGGTCTCCCCGTAAAATTTTCTTCACCGTGAATGTCTCTAACATTCTCTGGATATGCCCTGCCCACCGGATTCTATATTTCATTATGTCGGCGACGATATCTGGTTCTTCATAGATTTGCTGGATTTCTGCATTCGCCCTTATTCTCCGTGCTCCTTGGACGTTCAGTGCACCAAATATGCTCCTGAGGACTTTTCTTCCCCACCTGCGCAACCACTTTTCCTCTGTCACTGCCATTGTCCAAGTTTCGGACCCACAAATGACCACTTGCTTGAGAACTGTTTTATAGAGACGAATCTTGGGTACTCTGCTTATGTTTTACACTTTTAAATATTGTCTGTAGTGAGCAGTAACATCTGTTTCCAGCAGAAATCGTTTCTCTTATTCCTTCGGCCAATGTTGTCTTCAGAATATAAAAAATATATTAAAGATATATTACTAAAATCTTTTGAACAGTGGCGCGGATTGGTACAGCTCTGTCGTTTGCGACTCACAATAGCAACGGCCGTGCTGCCGTCGTGGCATCGAGTCAAGGTCACGACCACTATCGCTGGGTACATATATAAGACAGCGGCGTTGTCTATCATGTATAAGCCAGATAAGTAACAAATGCGCGCGCGCGCGCACACACACAACTACCTCCCTACAGTGCGTCTCGTCACCGGACGTAGTTACTGGAGGGCGATTTCTTTCTGGCGGTGATGGAAGATGAATTGTACCATGAGAAGGGGGTTGCGGTGTACTATCCGTAGGTCTACTCCTTAAGGGGAGGTGAAGAAGAATCTGTAAAACAAGAACTGTGGGCGTCCGCTGTCCCTGCTTGCTTGTTGCACTCTATAAATGAGACAATTTTATTCATTTTGTGAGAGCGAATTTTGGTCTTTGCGCGTCACCAGCCAGTGGCGCTGTGGATACGTACGACGATTCGGCGGGGGGCCTCCGTTACGCCGCCTCCCGATTTTCAAGAGAGCTCCCGTCGTGGGGACCCCAATGTGTCTTGTTACCGGCCATGGGACTGATGCGTACATCATGGTTTCTCCACGCGTTGAGCGTATTGTAGTGACATGACGGCCAACTGTGAGCGTCTCGTGAATCGATCTTACTTAGCTGTCTCGAATCACGAGCAATACAACAGGTTGTATACAAGAGGGATCCACTGGTTGGTCGCGCGAAGATGTGTCGGTGCGTCACGAATTTGTCGTATCGGATGATTCCAATGGGCTCAGAGGGCCCACAATCATTTAAATGCAGTATTCTGTTAGAATTACTATTAGCCGGACTGTTTGACTGTAGCCTAGTATACTGTTGTTTAAGCAGAGGTTTCGGCCTCACCATCGGAAGCCACGTTCAGTGTCAGAAAGATTGACAAGGTGTCCGTCTCTGCCTCAGTACTGGGGTGAATTAGCGGACACCTTGCCAATTGTTTCAATTTTTCTGACACTGAAGATGGCCTCTGATGGTGGGGTCGAAACGTCTGTTTTAACAACATTAGACCACGGCCTAACAGCCCGGCTACAACAACAGCAGACCACGGCCTAACAGCCCGGCTACAACAACAGCAGACCACGGCCTAACAGCCCGGCTACAACAACAGCAGACCACGGCCTAACAGCCCGGCTACAACAACAGCAGACCACGGCCTAACAGCCCGGCTACAACAACAGCAGACCACGGCCTAACAGCCCGGCTACAACAGCAGACCACGGCCTAACAGCCCGGCTAATAGTAATTCTAACAATGTTGACGCAGGCCGTGAAATTTTAAGGAATTGTATGCAAGAATTGTATTTGTAACAGCTCTCTTAAGTAAACAGCCCGCAAGTCGGCTGACGATCGCTCTTCACGTTTCCTGATCTTTGGCCGACCTCTTCAATGCACAGTTGAATCAAAATTCGTGCATTTTAATTGTTTGGACCTTTTATATTCCAAACAAATCATTCCTCTGTAATTGTCCCCTTCAATTATTCTCTTCATAAATTAATTGTTTTGGAATATGTGTCCAAGTGCCTGGGTCTTTTTTTTCTTTCAACTTCTTTAAGAGGCTTCTGTTCGCTTGACCTTTCGAAAAACCTCGTTATTTGTAAGCTGTTCTCCCCAGACTACCTTCATCATTCTTCTGTCGCACCGCAGTTCGAAAGGCTTTTCCAAACACAAAAACCATATAACGACTGGAATTTGGTTACAACATCTGGTACAGGAAACAATACCGTTACCATTACTACGTATAAATTGCTTATTCAGTGTTGCGTTATTTTATTAATTCATTCGTTTATTTACGTATTTGTAGATTTAATCAGGAAACAAGCTGACGATCAGCTGGCCGCGTTGGTACATTACTACAGTAACGGAATCAGCTGTTCCGTTGTCGCATTGTACACAGATCAATCCCAAGTGCAGTCGGGCGGCGGTGGCCTCGTGATCGTGTTGCCACTTTTGATTCCCCGACCGACACGTGGTCTATCCACGTGATCTCTCCCGGCCGGACGCGTTATCTCATCTGTCCTCTCCCTCACTCGTCAACATCATCCTCACCGCGCGCGTATTGTGCAACCGATCATTCATCACGGAATTAAGGTCACAAACGACTAATTAAATATTTAAAAAAAAAGTGGAAAACGTGTTTATGTACTACGCACACAGTTACACTGTATATGTGGAGAAAACTGTCTCATTTAGTTAATTTTCGTTGCACTCGGTGTAGTAAAGAATTTATAAACAAAAACACTACGTGCGCGCGTGTGTGTTTTAAAGATAAAATGACGGAAGTAAAGTCCATGCAACACTAAATAGTTGCGTCCACTGTGATAACAATATGCTAAAACATACAAACAGTATCCTTACAGAATACAATCCAACCCAGTTTGTCCTAATTAATCGTGTTATACTGACAGGTACTGTGATATTACTATACCGTTATCCGTTATTTGTTGTTTATCTGCCAGTGCTGTCATTAAATGTTCCCTCAGAAATTCCCAAAAAGTACCCGACTTCACCCCCAAAATACCCTCCGCTCTCGTATCGATATGGAACGCCGTTGACGACTTTCATTTAGAACTAATGCAAAACAGACTTTTTTCACGTGAGTAGAAATAAGAATTGACATCAGTTGATAGCCCGGGACAATCGGAACCTGACCGGTCGAGTGTGTAAGCTTAACAGATGATGTCAATGGAAAATAATTTTTTAAATGGGGGGAAATTGAGAAAATTCCCCAATTCTGACCATGTTTACACACGTTTCATACTGCATTTATATACATGATTTCGAGAATCAACCATAACCATAGTAAATAGGGTTCTACTGAATTACTGGCACTTTAAGAATTGTTTCAACATGCGTTCGGCCCTTTCATATAGGCGGACAGGGCGTTGTCTAGCTCCTCGCGCAAGTTCGAAGTACGAGGACAAATTGTTTTGAGGACGAACATCTCTAGGTGATGTAAATAAACACGCATGCGTTCTTTTTGAGACAGAAAACTTTATGCGGTTCTTGACCTGACGATCAGCTAGAGTACAGACTTGAACCTGGAGTTCCGTCATGACAGTAAAGCGTTGAAGAACAAAACCGACCTGTAAATGTAACCACTTTTCTATGAAGAACAGAGGAGTTCTGTGAAGAGCTATAAATGTTCTTCATGACTGTACCAGAAAGCCAGTGTGACTTCAAGAATTTTCTTGACGAACCACAATCTGTTGCAGCTGCAGAACTGTCGTTTTCAAACTTCAACCGCGTCTCAAGGGAGGCATTCTTCACGTGCGAGCATATCTGAAAGTGGTATTGCTTGAATTTTTTTGAACGGACGAAGCAAGTTCTCAGGTTTGAATTGACTGTTTGGTATTTGTCTGTCTGTCTATTAGTACGTTTAGGATATGTCTCACGATAACTCTTGGATTCGTCAACCGATTTTCATAAAACTTCTCACGCATGGCCGTACATTCAACCCAGAGCCCTACTGTTTTTTAGACTGACCCCCCCTTAAAAAGAATCGCAGAGGGCATAAATTTGGGGGTCAGAAGTTTGAAAAAATTTCAATACGACCATGTGTGGTGTCAAATTAAAGAGAAGTTTAACTACAACGTGAATATAATATGTAACTTTGAATATTTCGAAATTTTGGAGGACCATAGTCCAAAATGTGTAACAAATTTTTTTTAAAATATTGCACAAATCCATGTGGGGTGCCAAACAGAATTTTGAACCATAATCCGAATACTGTATAGTGTTCAAGCTTGAAAACTAAGAGGTTTGCAAAAGTTATGGAGACCGAAGCCCAAAAAAAGTATTAAAATTTTGGAAACATTTTACAGATTCACGCCGAACATCAGACTAGCCCCGAGTGACATTAACCCAAGTCCGAATGTAATGTTTGCTTAGAATATTTTTATTTCTAGGGGTACCACAAACCAAAAAATGTAAGTGAAAATGTTGAAAAAATTATAAAACCTGAGCGAGTTCTGCAGGTCCGGTATACTGGTAGCTTAACTATTTTTAACGTCATTGATAAATTCAGTACTGCAGGAGAACATTTTTTTTATAATGTACATTTTTACACTATTAAATGTAAGATTATGTACACATATGTTTACATCATGTAGATTTATTATATACAAATTTCATATGTTTCTTTATTTTACTATCTTTATTAATAATAAGAATAATCATAATTAAACGTTATTATTTACTTAAATTAATTTAATGTTTTCCTCATCATTTTAGTTTTTAAGGGGCCTGTAAAATAATTCGCGCGGGGCATCGCAAATCCAATCCCAAGCGCGCTGTAATTCAGGCTCGCGTCCTCAAGTCTGTAACCGACCACAAACTATTGCCGCGTCACGAGATCACCAAGGCACAGACTGATACTGATAAATACGTACTCCACACTACAGAAGGCATTTGCATATATATTGCACACACAAACACACTCGTTTAATAACGAAATTAAATAATCGAGGCGTTGCGTACTTCAGTGATGATTTAATTTTGTTTAAACAGTATAATAATAATAATAATAATAATAATAATAATAATAATAATAATATTGTAAACAATAACAATATTAGTGCATAAATAAAACCCAATTTAGTAAAGCACGCGATTAACGACAACACGCGCACTCACTCACTAATTTGCCATTAATTTTCATTAAACTAATTATATCCGTTGTAGAAGTATGCATTGAATCAGAGCGGGGAAAATTGAATTTATTGCAATTTTCGATAAAGTACTAAACAAATGTAAGTACATTCGATGAACAGTATTAAAATATTATTTCCTTTAAATAGTTTAACTCATGAAGGGAGTTCTTAGTTTTGACCGGAGCATTTGATAGGTCTGTAGGCCTATGTCTACCTGTCTATTTGGAGTATGCCTCACGATAACTTTTGAACGCATCAACCGATTTTCGTAAAACTTGGCACGCGGTCCATACGTTTACCCTACAGACGTCTATTGTTTTTGAAGTTGATCCCCCCAAAATTATAGGGGCGGAGGTAAAAATGTGAGGGGGTCAAAATTGTAAAAAAAATCACAGAAACCTATGTGGGGTATCAAATTAAAGTGAATTTAAACCACAGTGTGAATATAGTATTCATTTTAGAAAATGTCAAATTTTTTAGGCGTCACTCCTAAAGTGTGGGCGAAAATGTTTGATAAAATCGCTAAAATTCGTGTGGGGTGTCAATTTAAAGAGAATTTTAACTAACATCTGAATACAGTGTTACGTTTTAGAAATTTCATAATTTTGGGCCCCAAAGCCCCAAAAAAGAGATAACAAATTTGAAAAATTAGTGAAAATTTAACAGGGTGGTGTTAGACCAAAACTATTTGTACCCAAATGTCCGAACTTTTAGTATTTTACTGTATACTGTACGATCGTGTGCTCTAAAATTGTTATTAATGCTAAGCAATTAGTAGAGCAATCAGGATATGTATAATTTTGCTCATAACTGAAAACTGATTTAGAATCAAAATTTATGTAATATTAAGTGTAGTTCGTTCAAAATTAGTAAGCGAGTTCTGCAACTAAGCGAACATACTTCCTTCCATCCTTTTCTTTTCCTGGCGCTATAACCCAGCGTGGGTTTAGCTTACTCAGTGACTTTCTTCCATGCCGCCCTCTCATTACACATCCGTCTCCATCCCCTCACGTTCATAATCTCAAATCACCCTCCACGTCATCCAACCATCTCTTTCTGGGTCTGTCTCTGGTTCTTCTTCCTACCGGTCTCGAATCTCCAATTCTCTTAGTCATTTCTTCTGTCATCCATTCGCCTTACGTGGCCCAGCCACTCAGGCCTCATACTCTTTAATAAAACGGACTATGTCCACCGACTGAATTGGTCCAGTTCATGATTCATTCGAATCCTCCAATAGCCATCTTCAGTTTGTAGAAGTCCAAAGATTTTTCGCAAGACTTTTCGTTCAAATATTCTTAAATGTTGCTCATCTGTGCTGGTTAATGTCCAGGCTTCGCATTCGTATGTTGCTACCGATCGTATAAGACTTTTGTATATTGTCAGCTTAAGTTGTTTGCTTGGATTTGGAAAGCTTTTCACAGGAGTAATAACACCTGTTGACACGTACGATGCGGGAGCATAGTAGTCATATTAAATGAAGATTTATTAGAAAAGTTATATTCATTATTTGGGTTCCGTCAAGTTAAATGTTTTTTTCCGGAACTAATTTAGGTTGAGATAATAATAATTTAATACCGTGAAGGTTACTGGCGTTTTTCTTACGTAAGTATGGCGCTTTACATTTTGAAAAGGGGCGCTAGCTTCAAATTCGACGAATGCGTACATCTGTCAGTCAAAGTCACGTGACACACATATCGGCAAGTTTGACGACTACGGCTACGACTACAGATCAAACTAACCGCTAGTAACTCAGACCCCGCGCGCGCCCGCTCACGCAATTAACTAAATTTCCTGTCGACACGGCCACGTTATTTACAATTACAATAAATTCTCATTGCGTAAAAACATGCAGTAGTGTTAGTGTTAGTGTTGTCCAAGGCTGTCATAGACACAGTCTAACACAAGGTCTACTGCTGCACCGACCGCGCGCGAATTAATTGCATAGTTTTGCACGGCCTTCCCCGCGCCGCACACAAAACGTAGCCACAGCCACAGTCAACCAGATATAGACAAACAGTGTGTTTCCATTAATGTCAGAATTATTTGCAAAAACAACATTCGTTAGGAGTCGTGACAAGGACGCGACCACGACGACGTTTTGCTTGTGTGCATTATTAATTTTGTTCACAACACACAAAGATTGTGTGTGTGTGTGTGTGTGTGTGTGTGTGTGTGTGTGTGTGTGTGTGTGTGTGTGTGTGTGTGTGTGTGTGTGTGTGTGTGTGTGTGTGTGTGTGTGTGTGTGTGTGTGTGTGTGTGTGTGTGTGTGTGTGTGTGTGTGTGTGTGTGTGTGGCCTCTGACATGGTTCAGTACAAAGTGTGTGTGCAATACTGTTTCCAACTACTTAACGTTTGAGAAGACAACACAGTCCCCCCAACACTTCTTCTTCTTTAGTAAGGAATCCGCAGATTGGTTTGTAACAGTTCTCCACACCGATCTTCCCTGTGCTTTCCGTTTCATCTCCTCGTAAAAATTACAACAATTACTGCCACATTATTGCCTTCCCCTTATTTTTGAAAAAAAAAGGATTCTTCTTCTGCACCACACGGAGTAGCCACTTTGCCTTTTCCCGTCTCCATAGACTACCATCTCACTGTCAGTCTTCCTACAACTCTTGTATCAAAGGGTCTGTATCGAAACGCAACCTTAGGTAGAGTCATCCATCCTCCATTCTGTCCACATGCTGTAGCCATTCCCTGCGATATGTCTGGATTTTATCATTCATGGAGAATACCTGTAGGTTTTCTCTAATATCCTCATTGCGCAAACGATCCTGTCTCGTGCAACCCCTTGTTCTACTCACTTCCGAATTGTTCTCAACTCAATCCTTGTTCTATTGTAACTTCAGTTCCGCAGTTTGAATCCGGTTTTTAATCCTCTTTGTATGGAGAATACGGGGTAAAAGTATGGACACGCATGCCAACTTTAACGGGAATCGATTGATCCGTTGAAACGTTATCGTAAGATCCACCTCAAAAAGTAGATAGATCGATAGACAGACAAATGCTAAACGGTCTTGTCAAAACTGAGTTATTGCTTTGCTCGTTCAATTAAATAATACTGTCTCTTTTATTTTTACGTTACTTGTCAAAAATATATTTCCTGATACCCTTTACTTAATAGGTAGGAGGCCTACTGGCATTTTTTTAGGACGTACTATGTTCTTTTTGCTGACTTATTTTTTATAAGAGGTACAGTGTACTGTATTTCCTGATGTCCTTTACTTAATAGGTAGGAGGTGTTATTTAATTGGCATCTTTAATGGGGTACAATATGCAGTGGCCTACCTAGGCCACTGGAGGCCCTGAGCTAATTTCTTTTTGAGGCCCCCTCCCATACGACGGATGTTGATAATCCAATTTATCTTTAACTAATACATAGCAAAAACACTTTACTGTTATATTCGTATTGTCTATTATTTATTTATACATCTAGCTAGGAAACTTTATAAGAAGCTGTAGTAATGTTTGAAATAAAAATGCACTTTCATATTGTAAATTCGTTTGTTCGAGTAACTGACCCTATTTCCGCACTCCGAATTATCCACTATTCGGTAAAATTTCTCATGAGAGATTTTAAATAAATTGTTGGTGTCCTGAAATGTTAAATATTTTTCACTGGTGAAATCTCTTCTAGCGTAGGCTTACATGTTATCGCCCGGTATTTCACTCCGCCGTTTACATTTTCGTACCGAGGCACGGCCTTCTTGAGTCGCTGCCGCTACCGTTGCCGTCCGTGCTGTTTGGGGTTCAATTTGCGACTTCTGACTGCGCGGTAATGTACAAATGATGCTACTATGTTAGTATGAATATATTTCTAATAATCAACTTACCTTTATAATTTTTTTTTTTTAATATGTAAACACTTTATGAGGTACGGTTGTAAGGTAGATTTCAAAACAATATGAAAAAATCTTTGGAATCCATCAAACCCGCCCCCTCTAGTTGCATTTCAGGACGTAAAAATAGAACATTCGCAAATAAATTTTAAAAATTACCAAAAAAACTTAATTTTTCAAACTGGAGGCGCCCTACTAAGTGGGACCCGGGGCGGTCCGTCCCCATGCCCCCTTTAGTCCACTACAGACAATATGTTCTGTCTTAAATGTTTTGCTGTACGCAGACGGTGTGGTTACACTACACAATAACGAAGCAGACTTACAAGGCTCTGTGTACAGACTACATAAACTGGGACGACAATACTACAACCTAAAGATATCTACCAACAAAACAAAAATTATGGCTCACTACGGAAAATTTCCAGTACGCTCAAAGATTATTATCGAGGATAAAGTATTGAACATCTCTCAATTTTAACTATTTAGATTGTGATATATAGGTTTTGACGTTGACAAAGATATAGAAAATAAAGCCAACAGATTTCAAAAGATATGTGGAACTATAAATGGAACACTGAAAAATTAAACAAGACGTGAGGCAAAATTAAAATTCAACAAAACAATGGCCGTTCCAGTGCTTTATATGGTAGTGAATCGTGAATTACAAAACAAAGAGATAATAGCAACATATCAGTCAGCAGGGTTGAAATTTTTAAGAAGAATTAAAAGATGCACAAGAAGGGATCATATAAGAAATGAAAATATACGGGAAGAATTAAATATATATAATCTAAATGAGAAAATTGAAGAGTACATGGGGAAACGGAGACAGCATTTAAGTCGCATGGATGAAAATAGAATACCAGTAATTGTAAACAAGTACAAGCCTTATGGAAAAAGGAATGTAGGAAGACCAAGAAAGAAATGGATCTGATAATGTGAAGGCGAAACAGGCACATTGCCTAATCCCTGAATTGTAGAAGAAGAAGATTATGTTTTGTTTGGTAACATATTTTTTATAGGAGGTACAGTGTACTGTATCATGATTCTATTTAGTTAATACGTAGATGTTACATTTTGCATCATTCTTTTTAGGAGATTGGTGCTGTGTTACATTGACTAATATCTTTTTTCTTAGGAGTTACAAAATACTGTATTTTCTAGTATCTTTTACTTAATAGATATGACATTTACGTTTCCCCTGATATCTTTGTCGTAGGATGTACACAGCGTATTGTCGATTTTGTGTGTTGGCTGGATATTATATAATACTTTTACGCAACAGAACCTTCTCGAACAATGGAGTGCTACTCTTTTCTTGGCTATCCCAGCAGAGCCCAGATGTAATGTTTGTGTGCGTACATATTGCTGGTTTGTGATGAAAGACAATTACGTGACACTTATCATGCGTCAACAATCGAGGCTATTCCAGACCGCAACGGTCGGGCATTGTGTTCAAGCCCAGACAGTGACACTGTTTTTAGTGGATTCGAGAGTGCCTGTTTAACACGTCATCGAAAAAGTGACAGATAATTCTGGCATCTCAGCGGGGTATAAATATAAGCATCCAGCGACGGTCAGTTTCAGTTTATTTTGGGCGTTTACTCAGTGTGTCGTCTCAAGTGGTATTCAGTGAAAAGTGATTATTGTACGGGACTCTATTAGTTGACATTATTATTGCGTGTTCTGTGGACAAATTTAATTTGAATTCACCAACTTTGTCACTACTTATTGCCACACTGCTAAATACTTCGTTCTTGACGAGGCCTTTCGGTGTCTCCACCATCTTCAGGTCTTAAACGACCAGGAGACAGATGAGCTATTGAATCAGAAAGGCATTGTAAGATTCATAAAGGCTCAACAAACACAATGGCTAGGCCACCTAGAGCGGATGGATGTTCAGCGTATGCCAACGAAAATTCTGACGGCGCGGGTCTATAAAAGCAGAAAGAGGGGCTGATCTAGGATAAGATGGTTAGATGATGTGGTAGAAGATCTCATAAGCAACGGATGTGAGGGGTTGCGTTGAGATGACAATGGACAGGAGACTTTGGAGAAGATTGGCGTTGGAAGCCAGGGCTCACGTTGGGCTATAGTGCTGAAGAAGAAGTACGTAACATATACCCTACGTTATAGAACAGAACAGTTCGTGGGGAATTACGATTAACTTATAGTTAAGCGACTGAAATAAATAATGTCAATGTATTTAAATTCATAAAATTTCAAAGAAAAATATGGCTAGGCTTGTTTACTGTACGAAGTGGGCGTTCAAACGCTAGAAGCGTAACCAAGTGTACATCATTTGAAACCCGAATACCGTACAAGTGGAAACCAAAGATAGAATTAGTATTCCACAGTCTCTGCCGTTCAGCAGATTTTATCTCCTCCATGATTTAATATCGAAACCATTATTTCTTTCGGCTGTTGTTGGTACCCAAAAAGACGTTGTCGGGTATCGTTCGGCCAAGATCCACCGTACTTGTTCGTCTAACACCCTGTCGCTTTGTGGCGTGACAAAGATTCCCGAGGGTGGAATTCAAAACGTTGCCGACGATGGCGCTAGTAAACAGCAACCTACCACTACCTAACTCCCCGGTTTATAATCAGTTTAATAATAAAACTATTATTTCTAAAGTCATTATAAAAACCAGTGTGTAAAAAAAATGCATGTTTTGTGTCAAGACCTGATCACCATCATATTACTATGCGGAGAAAACCAGAAATCATGTAGAAAAGTAAATAAAAAAAAAATAACTAAGGTAATTAAGGTTCAGTGGGCAGAACCTTAAGAAGACGGTTTGATGACATACCGTGACAAAACGCTGAATAGAACTCCGAAGCTTCTGGTAGTAGAGGACGACCGATGATCATATGGAAAAGAAGAACAATTCTCAAAGAGGAGGGGCAGAGTTGCTGAAAAAATACCGAGGCGAAATGAAAAAAATCGTCAGCAACCGTTCAGATGAACATGACTCCCTGTGTTCCACAGAAGAAGGTAAAAGAGATACAGGACGGTGTTACTAGCTTTTTACGGACGACTACAGCTATTTTAGTCACCGGAAACTGTCGTGGACTAAGTAGCTTTGTTGCCAAGCAACAAATCTTCCGATTGCACTAAAAGAAATCAACTTAGGAATGATGTTGTTGAGAAGGAGGTCGGCACGTTCTCTTTAGACGATCGTGTTTATGTTTATCATAAGCGATGTTATGATCATCTGTTGAGAATGAAAATGGCAGACGACCGGTTGCCACGGGTGGCTTTCCACTAGACACCTTTCAGAAGATGCAGTGTCGACCGTCCTAGGAAGAGGAGTGGTGTTGAGGCGTGGGGAGGACGAACGGGACCGGACCTCCTCCAGAGGGTCGAAAATTGTTGACAAGTTCTGCTTAATTAACAGATTAATTACGTTTCTCCAACCATTATACTTGAACCGCCGGTTTATTCAAAAACTTTCAGACACAAAAAATTTATAAAATGTATTTATAAAATTATAGACTTATGAGAGCCTAATAAAAATTATAGGCTCTTTTTTTAATTTTTTCAGCTGTGTTTTTCAGCTAGTAAAGCTTTTTTAAATATACAAACAGGTTTATTGCACAGCATTGCGCATATACTGTACGTGTGAAATATACAAACTGGTTTATTGCACAGCATTGCGCATATACTGTACGTGTGAAATATACAAACAGGTTTATTGTACAGCATTTGCGTATATACGTGTGAAATATACAAACAGGTTTATTGCACAGCATTTCGCATATACTGTACGTGTGAAATATACAAACAGGTTTATTGTACAGCATTTGCGTATATACGTGTGAAATATACAAACAGGTTTATTGCACAGCATTTCGCAAATACTGTACGTGTGAAATATACAAACAGGTTTATTACACAGCATTGCGCACATACTGTACGTATGAAATATACAAACAGGTTTATTGTACAGCATTTGCGTATATACGTGTGAAATATACAAACAGGTTTATTGCACAGCATTTCGCATATACTGTACGTGTGAAATATACAAACAGGTTTATTGTACAGCATTTGCGTATATACGTGTGAAATATACAAACAGGTTTATTGCACAGCATTGCGCATGTACTGTACGTGTGAAATATACAAACAGGTTTATTGCACAGCATTTGCGTATATACGTGTGAAATATAAAATATAGGGAAAATCAGTTCAGTCAGTGAATATATCTTCTCAACATTGTTTCAATAACGCGTGTATTTTTATTGTGTTATTACCGTTTATTTTAACGGGATTGATTTCAGGATGTTATCTCATGTTTTTCAGCCAGTTTCAAGATAGTAATGTTGATTAGTCTTAAATTGTTTATTTTATTTTGTATGAAACCGACTCGATCGGACCCCGGACCCTCCTCAAGCAAGGCCAAATTCTAGATACGCCATTACATGTCGCCAGGCCTAATTCCTGAAGTTTACAACAACGACGACTAATTAGTATTCTGTATCTAATGCTTTTGCCACAGCACTGTGGTTAACTGACGAAGACCGTGTCAGCTGGTGAATCGTTATTGTATACTGAAGATGGTGTCCATAGGAGAGGTCGAAACCTCAGTTAGTAACAACAGGGAGGACGACGGCGCAATAGCCCGGCGATTAGTAGACTAGATTGATTAGAACGATTACCTAAACTAATACAAGAGAAAGGAATTGCAATCAGTTTTGTTTTATGTGCTTAGAAAGAGTAGGTCATAGTTTAACACGTATAATAAGGTGGCTTAATGAATACACTGAGAAGGTAGACCGACAAAATGAACGATCGATAAAAGAGTTTGTATTAAGTTTACGAATCAGTTTATTAAACTAATAATAATAAATTAGCGTCTTGCGTATTATACATAGGTGCAAACGTGTGGGAATTGCATACATACGGAGTTAATGTACCTGCTGCTATACTTAAGGTGTTCCTTTTCAATTAATCGTTAGTCGGTCACCTTTTGCTTCAGTTTTATCGTTCATTGGTCCGTTAACGCTGCTACACATTCGTTTTTATCAATATTTCCCACTTCTTCTCCTCCTGGTTTCTAATATTATCAATTTTCTCAGCAACGCAGAACAAGTTCCGTTTGACCTACATACAATTCGTATTATTTATTATAATTATTATTTTTTCGTGTTGCAATCGTGTACACTTCACAACCTTACAGTTACAGTTATCTTACAGTTATAGTGCAGTAATTAATTAAAACGAATAATTATTATCTTGTCGTCGGATTAATGCACTGGTACTGCACTTCTGAAACTTACATTGGAAACAAAAACTGGCTGAATGACCGCCCATTCCACGGTTAGGAGTGAGGATACAGTGGTTGTACACTTATAAGAATACACGCTCTCTTTCTTCATCTAGAGTCTTCAGACTGTTTTGATGGCATTCATCCGCATCCTGTGCAACCTTCTTCTTTTTTTTCTTCTCCTTCTTCACGCTTTCCTCCTCCTCCTCCTCCTTCTTCTTCTTCTTTTCCTTTTTCTTCTTGCTCTTCTTCCTTCTCCTTCCTCTCCTTCTCCTCCTCCTTTCTTCTTCTTCTCTTCTTCTTATTCTTCTTCTATGCACTTAATTATTGCTTCATTACACACATTACCCTTCAGCCCGCCACACCCTAACCCTAATGAAAAGATAGTTCCATCGGATTACTGAACTTTGAGAAGTATTTCAACATGAGTTCGCCCCTTTCATATGGGCGTACAAGCCGTCGTCGTGTAGGGCTTCGCGTGAGTTCGAAGTACGAGAACGATTTGTTTTGAGTACGAAAATTCCAGGTGACGTAAATAAAAACGCAGGCGTTGTTTTTGAGACAGAAGAGTTCTGTGCGGTTATTGACCGACCTGATGATCAGCCAGAGTACACTCACACGATTTGCAAACTTAAACCATGACTTCCTTCCTGACAGTAAAGCGATGAATATCAAAACTGATCCGTAGATGTAACCAGTTTTTCGAAGTGCTTACTGCGCAAGTAAAAGATTCATAACCCTACAGAAGATATAGTTGCAGAGGAACTAAAAATATTCTTCACGACTCTACGAAAAGATATGTATGACTTCAAGACTTTTTTTGATGAAACCCGTGTCTGTTGCAATTGCAAAACGGCCTTCCTCCCTCCTTTTCCTCTTCTTCTTTCTCTTCCTCATCTTCCTCTATTCTCAAGCCAAATATTGATGGACGATCATATTCTGAAATCATCATGCTACCGAACTGATTGACTTCTCTGATTGAGATTGGATGACATTGAAGAGATAACAGGCATCTCGTGTGTCATATTTTAACACAAGAACTTTGTGTGAAGAACTTTGTGCAAGCTGCGTCCACCGCATTTGGAGTTGCTACACTTTTGGGGTCATCTTTAGAATGCTCATAAGACCCCACATCAGACTAGATTGCCCCACACAAACTATTGTTTTTATTTTTTTTTTAAGGCGCAACATCGCCTAACACATGGATTACTTCGTTGTGAATTTCCGTTGGCGCTAGACCTTTTTTTAAACGAAGGATTAAGTCACATCACAATGTCTGATTTTGTCCAATTTTTTTTTAAACTGTGTTACACGTAAATTTCGAACAGATGGTAAACAATGAATAAATTGAAAAAACAGATTTGGAAATTAACAGGCGCTTACATAAATCATCATCATCTTCACAACACGGCGTAGGCAACGTGAGGCCTATTCCGCCTTCAAAGATCCTCCAGCCATATCTTCCTGGGTCTACCCACACACCTGTGTCCTATAGGTTTCTATTTCCAGACTTGTTTGGCCAGTCTGGAGTCTGACATTCTTTTTAAGTGTTTTTCCACCATTTTTTGTAATCTCTTAATTTTCATTCTAGTTAAACCTTGTAACTCTTCTTTTATGGCTTCATTTCTTATACGGTCAAGTTTAGAACACCTCTTAAATCCTCTTAAGAGCGATATTTCCGAGGCCTGTATTTTAACGTCTTGTTTCTTGGTTGTTGTCAATAATTCACGCCCTTAGGACAGTACAGGAACTTTACATGAAATATGAATCTTATAATACGCCAACAACTTGAGTTCTGTCGCTAAACTATAAATGTTGCTCCGCGAACTTTTCAATTAATCCCCATATGTTACTGGTCTGACATTAGTAAGACATAATTAAATATGCACTACGTATGTATTATAATACTCTGCGTGTATGTAGGCCTATTACAACTCTATTGCACTAACACATGTATTCATGATGGCATTAAATTTTGTTGAAACGTCGACTTCAATCTTTTAAAATTGTCTGTAGTGGAATTTCCAAACTTTTCAAAACCTGTCAGCACTAGAAGTTTAAAAAAAAGTACGTATTTTGTTGTCAAACGACTTATAACCTTCTCTGTGTATGTGTGTACCTGTGTACACGTATGTATGTTGTGTGTGTGTGTGTGTGTGTGTGTGTGTGTGTGTGTGTGTGTGTGTGTGTGTGTGTGTGTGTGTGTGTGTGTGTGTGTGTGTGTGTGTGTGTGTGTGTGTGTGTGTGTGTGTGTGTGTAAACTATATATCCTCGTTCCGCATATTCGTTAAGTAGGTTACAATAGTCCGCCCCCCCCCCAACACGATGACGATCGCTACCCTAAACACGGCGTCGACCACACCCCTACTTTTGACCGTGAAAACAGCACGTGGGTCGAAGGTCGTGCAGGCAGGCAGGCGTTTCCGCTTCCCCTAACTCACCCCGCCGTCGCTCCAGCGTCCAGACGCGTCGTGTGGCGTCGCTGATAGTGAACAACAATGCAAGCTACTACGCGTTGTGAAAACACCGGCCTCTCTCTCTCTCTCTCTCTCTCTCTCTCTCTCTCTCTCTCTCTCTCTCTCTCTACATACCGTAAACCTTAAAAATATACTTCTTTATAACATACGAATCTACTGTTATATCGGCTTCTTCACGTGGGTATTTTATTCTAAAGGCCACCGTCTCCTTATGAGATGCCATACACAGTTGTTTCAATGATTAAATTATTTTTACATGTATTTGCAGGGTACAACAATTAACTGGTCACACATCGTTAACAATCAACACCAGCTTTGTGATTGTTACATTACTAACGATGTACTAACAATACTATACAATTGACATACTTCAAATCTTGGCTTTAACGATCGTACAAATAGCAGAAGATAATAAGAAGACATGGGGAGAGTACATAAAAAGGACGGGTAACAGGGAAGAGTAAGGAATTAAATCGGAAGTATTATACATTTTATAAATTCTTTTCGTCTCAAAGTTTTTTTTTTGTAAACCGATGTGAAGTACTATACGTTATTTACCAGTTTTCGAGTGAACGTGACTGGTTATTAATTTTAACTTATTTTTAATATTTGTATCGGCCATCTGAGGACCACATGCCAATTTCAATTCTTTATTCCTTGTTCTTTTCTTTTTCTTCAATATTCTTTTATCTTTTCACTATGTCTCTTCTTCCTGTCTTCAGTCAGCTTTGAGCCTGCGTTTTTCTCTCTCCTACCCTGGACTCCTTCCATTTTTAACATTTTTGCCCGAAAAAGTTCTCTTTCAATTGCTTCTTCTGCGTTTATATTATTTTTTTCTAAATCCTTTTTGACTTCTTTAATCCTACTTGATGTTGACTTCTTTCCCCACAGATATTTGATGATCTGTTTTGTTAGCCTATTGTCGTCGCCATCTATATAAATATTCAAAAAATACTAGTCTTCTTTTTCTCACTGTTTCTGTTATGCTTTCTATACTTTGATATATTTCATCATTACATTTTAATTTCCAACCTTCTGACTTTTTCGTGGGCCTAATATTTTCCTAATACAACTCTAGATTTATTTTATTCACTTATTATTATTATTCTATGAATTTATTTTATTATCTTATTAATGCTACAATTATTTATAAGCCTTATTTTAATATACGCATCTGGTTTAGAAGAAGGCGGCCTACGTTAAGTGATCATGGAACTTTTTAATAATTTTTAATATCTCTGGTGGGCGGGGGGCTCACCCTATTCAACAGAGGTTCAGAGTTTGTAGCGGAACTAACCGGGGGCCGTCAGATACACGTGAGAATGGGACGCATATAGAACTTTTCACACGTAACAGAATCCTTACAGTCGGTCGGGTGTCGCAAACACACTCCTGTGTTCATCTATTTATACGGTTTTAGTTACCTCACAGTGTCTTCATTAATCTTCGGTTATATGTGCCTACTATATGTGTCTGTGTTTAAATAAGGGAAACACTTTCCGCGCCGCATGCCCGAGGGAAACCTTTAAAACTATCCTGACACCCACAACACGTACACGTGGTTACCATTTCATTGTGTACTCTGTGAATAAATAATACCTATTTACCTCCTCCTCTTCCTTTACCTATATTTCCTCCTTCTTTCTGTTCCTTTTCTTCTTATTTTCCTTCTCTTTCACCTATATTCCTCCTTCTTTCTGTTCCTCCTCCTCCTCCTCTTCTTCGTCTTCTTCTTCTTCTTCTTCTTTGTCGTCGTCGTCGTCGTCTCCTCCTACTCCTCCTCTTCCTCCTCCTCCTTCGCCTATATCGTTCTGTTCTTTTTCTTCTTCTCTTCTTCTTCTTCTTCTCTTCTTCTTCTTCTTCTCCTTCTTCTTCTTTTTCTATTAATCCTCCTCCTCCTCTATATATTCTTATTTTCCTCCTTATTTTCCTCTTCCTCTGATTATTTCTCCGTTTTATTCTTATCCGTCTTGTACTCTTCTTTATTTTTTCCCTGCTTCGTCTCCTACTCCTCCCCCTCCCCTCATTCGTCTTGTTATTGCTTATGTCCTGTAGGTCGTCCTGTTCTTCTGTTAGATACGTGTATCGTAGCGCTGCCCGTCTCGGCTTCACACCAGCGTTATAACATCGTTTGCACGGTTCGTCTGAACTAAAAGCTGTACTAAACACTTTATAAAATTAGTAACTGTGTCAACGACTCACATGAAAAGGATCTTCTTCTTCTTCTTCTTCTTCTTCTTCTTCTTCTTCTTCTTCTTCTTCTTCTTCTTCTTCTTCTTCTTCTTCTTCTTCTTCTTCTTCTTCTTCTTCTTCTTCTTCTTCTTCTTCTTCTTCCGTTACAACCCGTTTTAAACTCTTCAACGATTTTCTCCATTCAGCCCTCTCATTACATAGTCTTTTCCATCTTCTTATGACCATATTCATCAGGTCCCCTCAACGTTTCTTTCTTGGCATTCCTGTTGATCTCCTACCGACTGTTCTCCATTCTGTGCTGTTCCAACGTGGAAACAACAGCTGCCAGAGAAGATAGCAACGGGACGAATGATTGGCAATAGAAGTGCAGTGGAGGTAAAATAGAGGAGATAACATACGTCAGAACCCGTAAGAACTGAAGAGTGTGACAATATGGTTAGGGATCCATCGCGGTGGAATCAATGCGATTATTTGATAATTAGCTTATAAACCTCTGAAGACATTTACAAATCTAATTTTGCCACGCATTGTCTAAATAATAAACATTAATTTCCAGATATTCAAAATATGAAATTACGTAAAAACGTACAAGAAAGTCAAAAAACGTATGAAAATTTTGGAAAAACGTCGGGTCAAATAAAACGATAAAAAAATAAGTTCAGCTACTTGCAGAAGTAATCATAATTTTATCACATACACGCACACACACACACACACACACAAATTGCTATACCGTACTCCAACTGGCTTGTCTATATAATTCCACTGATATGATTACATTATTACCGGTACATATTTTTTAATTTTGGCATTTTATTTTTTTCTTAACCCCCCCCCCCTCAATTTTCACCATCACTGCGCCACTGAACGTATCAAACAGCGCTACAGTAAATATAAAGAAAGACAAAGTTAACCATGTAATGTGTGTGGTCGTGAAGACGTGGGAACTGACTCAGAAACGTCTTGTCAGTTGTCATTATTTTCACATTGATATGATTGTCCTTATCAGCACAACAACGCTGTAGTATGTCTCTTCCTGAATACGTGAGTGTTTTGTGTGCTACAATTAAAATTGCCGGGAGAATTAATTCAATGTATACTTTTTGTATGAAGTTAATTACTAGGTGGAAACCTGGTCTCACAACTGCGTTGTAACTCGGTACGGACGGGACTTTTCGGAGCATGTGTCAACGTATTGGACTATTCGGTTAGCAGTGACACTCTGTTGTGTAAAGATGTATTGTCTGACTTTGTCGTACTCACAAATTTTTTCCGCACTGGGAAGATCCAGAGGCGAATCGTCAGAGCAAGTAACGCAAGCAGTGCTTGCCCAAAGAGAATCAGGCAAAAGTAAACAAAAGATTACGTATACAACATTAGTGTTGTCACCAGAAACTGTTTCACATGCCTTCTTACCTCTCATCTTTTGAAAATCGGCAGCGCATTTGTCACCTACTTCCAGTCAAATTGATGGTGATTTGATCAAAGTAATTAATATCACTTCGCTTCCAATTCTGTGTGCTGTTGTAAAGATTTATCACTGGAGCGATATTTTGTTTCGCGACAGAACTGTTTTGACGCAGTGTGTCGCAAAGTGTCGCAGACGACTCTACTGGCATTAGGATCTATAAAGCCCCACACGATGCCTGCGACATTGTCTAGAGGCGTGCAGACGAAGCTCCTTCAACAGCTTGTGACATTTTGAACTGCGCATCACTTGTTGTATATATTATTATTATTATTAATTGCTATTGGATACAAAATGAAACAAGTGTAGGTGTAGTTGAAACTGAAATAGATGCAAAATAATGCCTGCCACGAACCCACACTTTTACACATCAAAAACAACTGACGAGAAATTGTTTGCTCGTGAGCCAATGTCTCAAGCCTCTCTCCACCTAAGCGAGGCTTTGCAACACGTTGCGTCAAAACGGTTCTGTCGCCAAACAAAATGTGGTTCTAGTATGCGGCCGGCCTTAAACTGCGTATCACTAACTGAATATTCTCCGAAAACCTTCTTCTCTCATCGTTTCCATTAACGAATATTCACGTTTTACCCAAAATTCAGCACAAGTTTGTTGATCTAATAGTTCACGTGATATGAATACGACAGTGGCAGACAAAGCGTGATTACAGAACAGAGGCTTACACCTGACTGAATAGTCCAATACGATGACGAATGTTGACGCATGCACCAAAAGGTCCCGCCTGATTGTCTAATGAGTTACAATACAGTGGCAAAAACGGTTCCGTTATATACAAATCGATCGGATAATTTTCGGTCAGACCGTTTACATAATACACATTGTATTAAAACTAGATGGTAATAATACAAGTCCTAAACCCGCAAACCTTAAGGGAAGAAGGAGGACGCCATTAAGTTTTATACTTCTAGAAAGTTTATAATTCTGCCACTTAGCGGTTAGCGTAGGTACTATATTCTTTTCAATAAGGATGTAAACAGATAAAATAAACGACTAATGGTGTATAATTTTTTTGATTTTAAATCTAAAAGTTTGTTGACTTTTTTATATTTATTTCCCTATTTTCAAGATATAAACAAAACACTTTACAGGTCACGATTTTGACACCCTGCTGATACTACGACGACAAGGAAATATCAAGTTATTTTAAAAAATTACTGCAGTATATAGCAACAACAAATTTCACGTCTTCTTGGAAAATGATTTCTAAGAAGATTCTCGGGAAAATGTTGGGACGAGGCACGAAACTATTTCCTGTTGAGTTTGATCGGTGAAAAGTAGTTTACTGTTGAAACAATAATGGAAAATCCTTCACTTAGTTTGGCCTTGCACAACACGCGCGCGCGCGCGCACACCTACAAACTGGATAGACGGGTAATTATTTTAGATATTTTCACAACGCAATGAAAATTTATGCTATTAGGCAGAGTTCTCAGTAGTCATGTAGTTCTGTGTGCCGTCAGACAATAATTCTAACAACTCATATGGCTGACCTCGAAACACGTTTATTAAAACGAGTCATCACATACACTTGAGGTAGATTTCAGAAAGAGTGGTGAACGTCTAACAGCAGCAGCAGAAATGGTCGAAACTTTTTAAATAAAGATAGCCAGTGATGAAACGAACAGATATAATTAAGTGTGTGTGTGTCCGTCCTATATAATTACGAAACAATGACGCTTAAATAAAGTACACGATTTCGACATTATTGTGTTGGAGGATCATCAGAACTCTAAAATCAACAAGTAGAGAAACACGCCTACAGATCTATGAAGTAATGGCTCTCTCCACACTTCTCTATTGATCTGAGAATTAGGCTTTAACGAAATCCCAGGCCAGTCGTGTTCAAGCGACCGAAATGAAATTTATGAGGCACGTGACAGGCCTTTGCTTAACCGAGCCGCTATGTTAGATAGTTACTATTTTCCGTAACTGTTAAAGGAAACAAATACCTAAACTTTTCTTTCATTTGAACACAGGAAGGAAGAGCAAGACAACAGTTGGACAGTGTGAGCAAAGAGACATCTTAGAGTTCTTTGCGCGGCATCACTCATAAATTTCAATTCCAACAACACTGCTGAGTGAATTGGCAGGAGGCAGGAGGGTCGATTTAAAAGTTCGCTGAGCGAGATCTGTAGTTTAGCGGTAGAACTAAATTTTTCTCGTGTATCATAAGACTCATATTTCGTGTAAACGCCTCTTAATTTTGAAATATATCTGTGAATTTATTTGAAAAATGGACAAAATTAATGTTGGAACATGTTAAACGAATGGATGACAGTCGCTTTGAACTATAAGTCAAAAGAATTGAGAGGTGTGGCATGCCCAAACGAATGGATGACTGTCGCATTGCCAAACAACTATTGAACTATCAGCGAGAGGTGTGGCATGCCCAAACGAATGGATGACTGTCGCATTGCCAAACAAGTATTGAGAGGTGTGGCATGCCCAAAAAGGCGTTCGAGTGACCAGTTCTAGTCTGCCTGCTAAGGACCGGAACAAACTAATTAATTTTTGTTTAATCCTTGCTAACGAATTTTTTGTTAAAGAAGATCTAGCGCCAATGAAAATTCACAACAAAATGGTAGGTGTAATAGGAAAAATTCACAACGAAATAGACAATGCGTTAGGGAATACTGCGCCTTCAATGGTGTGTAAGTGGCCACTTGAGTTTAAACGTGGTAGTACGAGTATTGAAGGATGATCCAAGCAGTGGACGCTCAAAACTGCAACAACTCCAGATGCATCGCCCAGCTTGCACAAAGATATTGCACCCCTAAAATATCATAGACTTGCTCATATGAAATGGCTGTGATCTCATCAATGACACCCACTCTCAGTCGCCAGCCTTCTACCGTATTTGTCATTTTTTATTGATATCTACGAGTTGGTCATCCGCTGCGGTGCCCACTTACAAACCAGTGTTTTTTTTTTAAGATGTAGTGTCTCCTAACACATTTACCACTTCTTTGTGAATACGTCTGATAACACTTGTTTCGATGCCGACGTGTAATGGTTTAAATGAGGGAGCTATAACTTGCCTATGCCTAGTGCCGGATTTAAGATTTTTGAGGCCCTAGGCCAAGTTGTCTCAGTGTCCTCCCCCCTTCAAAACAAAATAAAAACATAACCTCAAATCGCAAACTGTTCAGTCACAACGCAGAGAATAATGAATCATAACAAACAAGGGTGACTCCACGGTCGTGTAAGTTAGGGGGAAATATACCGACGTTCAAAATTCGCTTGCGCAGATTAGTTTTCATGGATGCCAACGTCTTAAAAATAAGCGCGCAATATTTAAATAAGAACTGTCTTCCACTTGTATTACTAACAAAAATTGATCATTTACTTTTAAAAAATCATACTTAAATAAATCAAAATGCCTCCTACTTGTATAAAAATACTTCTGTTATAAACCAAATAATATCTGTAGCTTGCGGCCCCCTCTGAGCGAGCGGCCCTAGGCGCGGCCTATTTGGCCTGGTGGTAAATCCGGCACTGCCTATGCCCAAGGGTTTCTAACATTTTGTGTTTCCAGTTGTCTCTCAGCCTAACTTTCAAGATCCTGTTCTGCCCATTCCGTTTTAGAAGTGTTGATCTCTACCCCTTTAAAGGAAGGCGGTATTGTCTTTATACCACCTTGGCTGGATTGTTTGATTATTATACCATTCAGTACATAATTTTATTAATTGCGAAAAAGTGAATTCGTAGCTGTGAATGATAAATGTAACAGCCGATGCGTGATGTTTGTCTTCTTTGTTAACGTGTACAGTTTAGGTTGTGTATAGATGGTTACAAATTAGTTTATAACTGGAGGAAAGTTACAAAATTTGCATTGCTGTAGTTTTGTTATTGAATTTTTTAAATTTTTATTGAAAGATTTTTAATTTAAGACAATAGCGTGGCTGAAAATCTAAGTGGTGCTGCAGGAAAACTACCTCCTCATGAGGATGTAACTTAATAAAACAGTCGGTATTTAATTACTTTATTATAACTTAATGGGATTGTATTTTACAGTTGAATGAAAATATTTCAGACATTTACAAAGAATGCAATCGATTTTAAACAGAATTATCATTGCTGCACACCACTATAGAAAAATTATACCGTTTAGCGCCACTATAGAAATTAACACCACTATGGAAAATATCGGTATGGAGAACCATACATGACTTCCATGTTCTAAGATTTATATTTAAAATCATTTACGAAATGAAATGTTTCCATAGAAAATACTTCTTTCCACTTATTGGTTCAGCCTTAACCACAATACTGTGGTCACTAACGTATACCACCACACGTTATCGCACTCGATTTTCACTGATGATGGCAGTCGACGGCACTGCCGAAACGTCTGGGTTTTGCAGAAAACATTGGACTACGGCCAAACAACCCGGGAAGGAATTTTGACAACAAACTACTACTTTGTTGCCGATAACGTAGTACACATATAAAAATTATACCCTCCCACTTCAACTATAATTTTCATTTATAGAAAATTACCCCCACCCCGTTCAACTAGCCTCTTCATTTATAGATATTTCATCTACGTTTCTACAATGGATTATTAAGATCTTCTTATCAAGATACTTTATTTATCAAAATTAAGTACTTTAATCTTGTTACAACAAAAAATGTTTCAGGTAAACTGCCCTTTCCGCGTAACCGATCTTCACCAAAATCAATAGGCCTTGAGTCTTCTACAACTCAGGCACATATGTAAAAAATTATTTGATTCTGTTTGAATTTCCGGCAGTTATCTTTCAGTCATGATAAAATTTCTTTTGTTACAACATAAAATGTTGCAGGTAAACTACCCCTTTCTCTTAACCGATCTTCACTAAAATCAACAGACCTTGCGTTCTCTACAATTTAGGGACGCATGCAAAAACGCATTTGATTATATTTGAATTTACGGCAGTTATCGTTCGTCATAGAAAAAATTAACCTTGTTATCACATAAAACGTTGCAGGTAAACTACCTCTTTTCTTAACTGATCTTCACTAAAATCAATAGGTCTCGAGTTCTCTACAATTCAGGGATGCATGCAAAACATTATTTTATTGTGTTTGAATGTGCGGCAGTTATCGTTCGTCATAGAAACAATTACTCTTGTTAAAACATTAAAGGTGGCAGGTAAACTACCCCTTTCTCTTAACCGATCTTCACCAAAATCAATAGACCTTCAGTACTATATAATTTAGGAACGTATGCAAAAAATTATTTGATTGTCTTTGAATTTACGGCAGTTATCGTTCGTTATAGAAAAAATTACCGTTGTTAAAACATAAAATGTTGCAGGTAAACTACCCCTTTCCCTTAACCGATCTTCACCAAAATCAACAAACCTTGAGTACTTAAAACTTCAGGAAAGTATGCAAAAAATTATTTGATTTTCTTTGAATATGCGGCAGTTATCATTCGTCATATAAATAAAATTACCCTTTTAAAACATAAAATGTTGCTGGTAAACTACAGTTTTCTCTTAACCGATCTTCACCAAAATCGACAGACCTTGAGTACTCTATAATTCAGGGCTGTATGCGAAACATTATTTGATTCTGTTTGAATTTGCGGCTCTAATCGTTTGCCATAGAAAAAATCTACAGATAGACACACAGACGCGCGCGCGCGCACGCACACACACACACACACACACACACACACACACACACTTCGAAAAGTGACTTATTTTCATGTTTTGAGGGTAGTACAATCAGAATCTGCAATTATCTCGAACACAATTTTTTTTGCCGTCACCATACTTCCATTTCCTTATGGAACTTGGAAGTAAAAATCGGTATAATTTTTACTTTTCTATAGTGGTATGCAACAGTGATAATTCTGTTTGTGATTATAACCATGGACACAACTTTCTTAATTAAACAATCGACTTTAATAGATTTTTTTTTAATTTCTAGGTGTGAATGGTTTGGATTGGGTTAGGGTTAGGTTATTATTTGTAAGGGGGTATATTATCATATAAAACAAGTATATTACGAAGAATTAAAAAAATAAATAAATCCATTATATACAGTATATATTTGTATGCATTCAATTGACAAGATGCGTCAATAAAGGGAACGTGTATTATACATGTGTATGTGTATTATACATACCTCTGGGGGGAGGGACAAAAGTTGTAATGCTTAGACGGAAGGTGGTAGTCAAGTGCCCCCCCCCCCCCCAATCGGGATACATACAGAATTTTTTGTAAAAACCTTTTCTTTTATTAGAAGACTGAAGAGTTTAACAACGACCAAAAACTCCTTCAATAATTGCTCCTTCAAACTATTAACTTGTGTTTGTTATGTTTGCAGCGGCCGCCGTCAGAGTGCGCCAGCGTGAGCAGCGGCTGCAGCGGGGAGTCGGCGTCGCCAGCAGCATCGTCAGCACCACCATCGGCTGCCATTGTGCAGCCCCCGCCGCCTCCGCCTCCGCCTCACATGACCACGCTGGAGTCCGTGGCGTCGTCAATGGCAGCCAGCCTAGCAGCGGTCGCCGCCATCGCGTCCGGCAAGGCGCCGGCCGCCGGACACCCCATCTACCCTCCGCCCAATCACGCTATCCTCTTTCCCCACTGGTATCTGCCGCAGCCGCCCCTCTCCGTGGCCCCGTCGCCGACCTCCTCCTCCCAACCGATTCCCAAGTCGGAGTCGCCCATGGTGATGGCGATGCCCCCGTCCGGATCCGAACAACCTCTGGACCTCAGCAAGTCGTCGTCGGCGCCGTCGTTGGTACTCCCGACATCGAAATCACCAGAACAGCCGGAGACGCCTCCGTCGTTACAACACCTCGTACCCTCGCTGGTGCCGTCACCGGACTCACTCAGAGTGCCCAGCCTAAACAGACAAATATTCAAGTGAGTATACCTGTACGCACCCAAGTCTTTTGTTAAACTAGATCTTCTTCAGCAATACACCCCAACGTGAGTCCTGATTTCCAACACCAATCTTCTCCAAAGTCCCGTGTCCATTACCATCTCAGTGTAAGCACTCCGATCCATTCTTCTGAGATTTTCTAGCACATAATTCAACCATCTTGTCCTAGGTCGATCCCTCTTTCTGCGCCCTCATAATTTTCTTTCGCGTACGCTGATCATCCATTCGCTCTAGGTGACCAAGCCATTGTATTCGTTGAGCCTTTATGAATCTTACAATGTCTTCGTGATTCAATAGCTCGTTTATCTCCTGGTTATTTCTTATTCTCCACTCATCTTCTTTAACCGGGCCATAAACACTTATGCTCTTTCTTTCAAACCTTCTTAGTGTTTCTGGTAAGGTCAATCTGGGGGTTACTAAGGCGCCACATTCTGGAATTGTTTTGATCCCCTTTTGATTGTGCTGTACTTAATACATCTGTATGACCTTAAAACCTAATTTATCATAGTATACGGTTTATAGTCGAATATTAACCATGCTGAAGTTTTAAGAAACACAATATTTCCACAACTACACACATGCAGGGAGTTTTTTAAGTTTACCCCCCCAGGTAATTTCAGAGCTGTGTGTGTGTGTGTGTGTGTGTGTGTGTGTGTGTGGGGGGGGGGGTGTGTGTGTGTGTGTGTGTGTGTGTGAATTCGGCAACATTAAGTAAATTATTCTCCGGGATGTTGAACCGAGGTCCGCTTCCAAACATTTCAACTGCAGCTGTGGCAATCATCTTCAGTGGGTCTGCTGTTCTGCTCCTTTGGCAACTGACGACAGGACCCCGAACCGTTGCCGCGGTGACGCCCTGAAGATGAGTGCCGCAGCTGCAATCGAAACGTGTGACTTTACAAGAAGATGAGGACCATGGCCCAACAGCCTGGAAAATAATTTCACTGAATGTGACTCAGTAAGAAGTTCGTTTCAGTAACTTGCAGCCTAATGTTATCATGCGCCAGGGTCCAAATCTGTGACCCACGTTATAGAACCTTATGTCTGTGACTCTCATTTCCGTGTTTTCTAATGCTAACCAGACACTAATTTTAATATTATGCCTTTATTATAACTGTGTAACGGTGTGCGTGTGTTTGCTGTGTAGAGCGAAGCCCAGATTGAGCGCAGTGGCGGGTCGTCGGACGTACACAGAGGACGAGCTGCAGGCGGCGTTGAGGGACATCCAGAGCGGCAAACTCGGCACCAGACGCGCGGCCGTCATCTACGGAATACCCAGATCCACGCTGCGTAACAAAGTGTACAAGTTAGCCATGGAACGAGAAAGAGACTCACATTTAGTACTAAGTTCGACGCCAGATCTTGCGGTCGTGACGAAAGCCAGAGCGCTGCTCGACGTCAAGGACGACGACGACATCCTGCGGGAAGACGACGACGACGACAGGGACCTGTCGGGAGCCGAGGAGGAGCGCGAAGTGGAGAAGGCTCTGATGAAACCGCTGCTATCCATGGAGGATCTCATACGCTTTTCCGGAGACAACCCGTTCCAGGGTACGGATTCGTTACGAACGTTGTTACAGCACGGCAGTAAGTTTATGACGGAACAGAAAAAAGAAGACGGATCTTCGTCACCGGTGTTTCCAGTGTTTCCTCCGGGCGCCGACGTGTGGAGTGGGATGGACCACTCGGCGTTGGGTCCGTACATATCCAGGTTGCTCAGCGGCAACATCAACGCGTTGGGTCATCCGAACCCGTTCGCTATGACCGCCGCCGCGGCCGCCGTGACAAACAGGGGTTCGCCGCCCACGGAACGAAGCCCGACCGATTCCCCGGGCGGCGGAGGGCCGGCGGATTTCGTGTCCAAATTCCCGCCATCGCTTGAACTAGTCAGGCGAATGATGGAAGAAAAGTTCATACAGGAAGAACAGCAAAGGAGAGACCAGAGAAGGTTCCAGTTGAACGGTTCACGTCCGGGAGGAGAACCGGGACCATCTTCAGCAGCAGCTGCTGCTGCAGCGGCCGCGCTGATTAAACAGGAAACGACGTCGATTGACGAAAACTCCGGTAGCGCCACTCCGCCGAATGTGATATTAAAAATTCCGTCCTTTAAACCGACTTCAAAGAATGGTGTACCGGCCGTGGAGCCGGCTCCGACGTCAGGCATCGGCTATCCGTTGACCGTCAAAGCCGGGGAGTCTAGTCAGCACTCAGTTATATCGCCTCCTATTTGCAGCGCGAGGAGTGAATCCTCCTCGCCGCCGTCCGTCATGGGCAAGGGCATCAACGTCACCCTCAGAGACGTGATCGCCAAGAGTATCAGTTCGAAATTCCAACAGCCTCCTGAACTGCATCACATGGCGGTGCACACTCCGCCAGGTTTGGAACACTTCAGAAGGGCGGCAGAGTTCCCCCCGCCGTTGGGGTGCAATGCTCCGGTCATACGCAACCACAACAACAACCACTTGGAAGACAGAAAGGTACAACCGCCGAACAGCAGACCGCAGGCTAGCAGTGCCGGGTCGTCCAACAACATGAGCACGCAGGGCGGCAAAGGGACACGACCGAAACGCGGCAAGTACCGGAACTACGACAGGGACAGTCTTGTGGAGGCGGTCAGAGCGGTGCAGAGGGGCGAGATGAGCGTCCACAGAGCCGGGTCCTATTACGGAGTACCTCATTCCACTCTCGAGTATAAAGTCAAAGAGCGGCACCTGATGAGGCCGCGAAAAAGAGAACCGAAACCACAACCGGAAGAGATCAAACGAAAAGACGAAGGCAACATTGTGCGGATGCCGCCCGTAGACAAATGCAAACCTTTGCCGCCGCCTAAAACTCCCAAGGCACCGTTCACACCTCCGTCACCTCTTCCGACCGGACCGAACGGTCTGAAGATACCTCCGCTATTTGATCCGTCGCTTACGTACGGAGCGGCGCCTCCCTTCCCTTTCTGGCATCCCAGTCCGTTCCACCATCTGCCCATGCCCGACTACCCTAGAGGTCCCAATTTCACGCCCAGCCCTGACCAGTTTTTCGCCTCGCAGATGATCCAACGGTTGCAAGAGGACTCCGCGAGAACGTCGCAAGACAGTTCTCCACCGACGCTCGGCCAGTCGGCCAGACAACTGGCGGAAAAACTTTACGACGGAACCGGCACCAACGGTACTTTCCTGGACGGAATAATAAGATCTAGCTTAGAAACAGGGTTACCAGCAAAGAGCAGAGAAAGCGGAGGCGAAACGACGACTCCGGAGCACATGTCGAACAAGGCGTTGCTAGACCAACTGTGTCGGAACAGCAGGATAACGCCGTTACCGAAACCCGGAGGCGGCGCGGGCAGCGTGCAGGAGACCAGCAGTTCCGACGAAGAGGCGTCGAAAATGAGGGGCATCGCTTACAATCAAAACACAAACCCTTCTCCCGTTTCGATGGAGTCGATCAAAGAGGAACCAAACGAAGATGACCAACAACAACATCAACAGTCGACACTAGTGCTGTCAAGACAGAGTTCACCGCACGGCGACCCGACGCCGCGACCCGACGCGGTCAACGGTATGGAAGTGTCCAGTAACAAAGACAATGACGACGATGTTGATGATGACGATGATGATAATGACGTAAGTGCCTGTGATAGTAAACAGACGATGGTAACACGCGCGATGGACGATGTTTGTTTAGTAGCCAAAGACGAAATCAAGGAAACGTAGAGTTGTTGTTGTAGAACTTAATTTTGTGATGATGTTGATGATGATGATTGCCATGCTGTGTTTGGTTTGTTGCAACAGAAATGCAGGAAAATGTCTGTCTTATCCCAATTCACAAAGTGATATATATACAAAGTTGGTTATAAATTGTATTGAAAATTTGTATCATATAAACGAAACCAATGTTGTTTGAATTACGAGTAGGAGATGGTTTTTATAGTAGCTATCAAAAAAATATAAATTGAATATTATCTTTCTAATTCAGGAAGAAATTATAACAACAAAAGAAGATTTTAATTATTTTAAGAATATTGTAATAGTAATGATGAAAAAGTAATAGTTAATCGTTAAATTTCAGAAAAAAGTTATTTTTTTAATTTTTTAAAACTATATTTAAATAAGAATTATTTGTTTTCTAATTGTATCTCTTGACAATCGTAGCTTTTGGCCAAACAAACGAACAGACAAAAAAAAATACACAAATTTTTATGAATCCAATTTTCTGTTTTAAAGCAGTTTTTGATAATACGGTAGTGTTAAACGCGTAATAAAAGGTTTACATATAATTTGAATCCCGTAGGAAGCAACGTGTCCGACTGGAGAATAAAGCATTTTTGAAAACTCCCCCCTCCCTGCTTATTGCGACCGGATTCATTGTTGTTTTTGCGACGTTTCTTTCATATTGGAAAAATCTTCATCAAGTTAGAAATCATTTTGCTCTTGTCCAAACTGTAATAAATTTGCAGCATTATTGTTATTGGAATACAAGTCGTTTTCCACAACATTCTGTCATTTTCCAATGGCAGAACTTATCTGATTGAAAAATGAAAGACAGGTGTATAAACAGCTTTTGGCAGTGAGAGGAAATGTTTAATCATCCGCAGGTTACAAGCCGTTAGTTTATCGTTTGTATGAGTCTGTCTCGACAAACTTTGTATTCGTCTTAAGACATAAAAAGACCTCTTAAAAACGAGAGACTGTAACCCGCCCATTAACCCCTCTGGCTCCGTCACTGAGGAAATACCGAGAAAACAAAAAACGAAATCAATATGACGGACCCACACGTATTCAGTACCGAAATCACTTCACAACAAGACTCAAGAACTCATGACTAAATTTGAATCCGTAACTAACACCAACGGACTGTCGGCTTTCAAAGGAGTTTTCAAAACAATGCTTTCCGCGGATTCGACTCTATTTTGCAGTGACCCGTACAAATTTGTTTCAAAATGTTTTGGAGAAATTTTATTTCCGTTTTTGAGCGTAATAAGGATTATTTAAAATAGCATAATAAATAATAAAGCTATTGTTACTCATTTCTTTACAAGAAACGTTTATTTAAAAACAGAATAAGCCACAATTTGGAGAATCTTGTATGCTTACAAGTACACATAATGTTTCTTACAAAGTAAACACAAAAAACAAATAAAATATCATGGTTTTTGATATTCCACTAGAAATATGATTATTGGTCTATTATTTATGTTATTATGTTATTATTACGTTTAAAAACCGCTGAAACCGTTATCATTATATATATATAAAACAAAATGTTGAGTTAAAATTGGAGAATTCCCAAGGTTACTTACGGGAATTTTGTTTTTTGAAACATTACGATAACAACAAGAAAATTGAAGATGATGAAGAGAAGGACGAGATGACGGTGGTAAAGTGTGATTTCAGAAACGATTTTTTGGAAAATCAAAAATGAACTGTTGTTTGTATAAGAGGAAACAAAAACAAATCCCAAATGTATACCGCTTATACACATATATACTATATATAGTCTATACATATAGAATTCACAAACAAACAAAAACTAAAGTATACTTTTCTATTAATGTTGTCAGACAACTTTATTATTATTATTATTATTATTATTATTATTATTATAAATATATATATATATATGTGCTCATACACATACATATATATAAATAACTTTTTCAAGCAAAAAAAAATTACTCTACACAATATAAATATATATAATATATACATCTATACATCTTTGTCATTTGCAAAAGTATCTTTCCTTTGTCTCTGGTCGTTTATGAATGTGATCTTTGGAAAATATTTATATTTAAAAAACATATAATAATAAAAGAAAAAAAATTTTAACTGAAAAAATAACAAATTATATCTCAATATATTCGCTATAAATGTCGGTGTGATCTATTACGATTATGATTATGATTATTATGTGTTACGATATATTAAATATATTTAATGTTTATATAAGAAAATAAATAAATATAAAAAGGATGTGTTCAATGTATAATGATATATATATTATATTATTGGTTTAATTTGGAGGTTTTATAAATATTTACGTGTTAGTGTGTGAGCGCGCGTGAATGGAGGTGCGTTCGTTGTTTTCTTCAAAAGTTAATTAATCAGTCAGAACTAAAATCGTATAATTTATGTGATTTTTTTAAAAAGTGATGTATATTATGTATGAATATGGTGATTATGATGATGATGATGATGATGAACACAATATTATTGTAGTAAGTGAATACATTTAGGACATTTTCTTTCATGTGTTATTATAACAAATATATAATACATACATACACATTGTTTTTGTAAAATATAATTACTAAATGGTATTATGATTATTATTATTAATATTGTATAAATAAAATTTAAAAATTAATAAAAATATTACAAAATCTTGGGAAACCTCCAAATGATTTTGACTATCTGTGATGATCTGATAAAACATTTGAATGTATATGTATATTTTCACTATATTTACCATATCTGAATTCTAGATTAGTATTACGATATATATGGTATATACGATATAAAGATACGATTATATGGTATATATATATTAAGAAGAAAACAAAGAAACAAATATATATATATAAATGAATATGATACAAGAATTTTGTGGCTCTTTTTTGATTCGAAATATTGTGTATTGATTTTTCTGTTGTTATTTGGACAAACTCAATCACACACAATCTGATTAATATTAATTAATTATTATATTTACTGAAGTGCAATTAGATTGGAATAATATATTTTAAATAAATAATAAATAAATTAGGTATAGAAAAGTACAGAACATATAGTTATGAATAAAGAAAGTTATGTAGTTATGAACATTCTATAAAGAACATATGGAAGCAGAATGAATGCGCTGGACGGTAATATATATGTTCATGATGTTGATGCTGGTAATGACGATAGTTGTTTGATAGAGTCGTAGAAACAAACAAAGAAACAAAAACAAGACCATTTATTGTTTGAAAATTCGTCTTCCTTGTTTCGGTTGGTTATATTGTTGCAGGTCAACGGTTGGCAGAATCTACGACAACAATGGCATCAAATTAATTTGTCAGGTAATTCTTTGTTGTGAGTACGAGTGGAATGTTATTAAAATAAAAGTGGTGTTGTACCTTTATCGTTTGAAAATTAACTTTTTCTTTTTGACTTGCATAGAAAGTAATCAGTATCAACGGGCAAATTATATGTCGCTAAAAAAATTTCATGAATTCAGATTGGTTTGCGATCTGTTGAATTGTGAAATTGTGTTCTAGAATGAAAAGTAAAATTGTTTGTCGTTTATTCGGCTTCTGGTATGGGAGACATCTTTTCTTTGTTGTATCTTTTTATGTCGTCTTCATTCAACGCTGCACCTTGATTCCCGTGGGACGAATCGAACTCACGATTACCCTATTCTGTTAACTTCTAATCGGAAGCAGTTCCGTGGCCTCATAATCAGTGTACATATGATTTGACCTCCTTCTTCTTCTTCTTCTCGACTTATTCATCATGTAAAGGATCAGATGTTATACGACTTGTATCTCTCTTGTTTCAAAACATGGCGAATGAAATCGTCAGCCACAACTACGTACCAGTTTTTTATGATTAGTTTTTTTACACACATTTAGATACTGTGTCTGTCTACTGTAGGTGAGAAGTATCAGGGTACTGATTACATTTTGGTAAACGGTTGTCACCGAAACGTTCTTATCAGACGCAGAGCAACTGTTGACGTTAGAATCGAATGAACTGTTGAAAAAGTACGAAAACTTTTTTTACTCACTTAACTGTATATTTGTATTGTGTTCTCGAATTGTTTCAAGTATTTACCCTTTTGTTATTTACCTTACAGTTTAAGGGCAGTCTAAACGGCAAAAGATTATAGATTTTCTTGTTTTTTATGTATTGTTCTGGTATCTCCACTTTGAAATGATATGAATGTTTTGTAATTTTTCTAAGTGTAAAAAATTTGTTTCCTGCAGGTTGTATTGCTTTTAGAACATAATTCGGTTTTTCCTCTCATTTACTGAAAATTACTTTGAGCTTCGATTACAGATATTTTGCTTACCTTACAAGATATCTATAGCAAATTGTTAAGGCACCTTCATGGTATCAAATACTAGTTGTTTACACAGGAATTTTGCGATATTTGCATTCCAGATTGAATAAAAAAATTATGTCTACTTAAAAAACATTAATTCGTGTTTTGCCTGAGAAAAGTTACACAAATTTTAATTTTAGTTCTAATAAGAAACCCCTGCGTAAGACATGTTCCTTAAACTTAAAAAAGGAATTAGAAGTCTAACATAAGAAAAACTTGAGATGTTTGTTGACACTGATGTTAAATAGTGTGCGGACTGCCCTTAGTACTTTCCATAGTTATAATTATCAAATTACGGGGCTTCTGCCTCGTCCTTTGAGACATTTTTAGCATTCAGACCTGCTACACAGTATTTCATTTCTTCTTCGTTCCATTATTTATCTAGTGTTTATCGTAGTTCTAAAATTTTATTGATTCTTAAAGAAAACAAAAAGAAAAAACTCAAAAGACAAATTTCCAATTCATTCCAAGAGCACCATTATATTATACGACAACATCATTTCGACAATCAACTGTGGCATTTGTTTGAGACATTCCGTTTTGTAAAAGGCGACGTTTCACCGTATCGCGGTCCAATAAACTTTTGATTCCCTGAATGGTAATATATGTGTAGATACTAGACGAATTTTGGATTTTTAACAAATTTTTTATTGTGTTCGTTATGAGGCCGTAATGTGTGCCTCTTGCCAATCCCACATTCTAGTCAAAGGCTTGCGTCTGTTTATTTAATATTCTTTATTATTTTTCGTCATCTTTATGAAGACTGATTGTTTACTGAAGAAATGTTACCATGTGTTACACTTTTATTTAATAAATATAAGTTCTTTATTCAGTTAAAGAAAAAGATCACCCATGTTTCCGTTTGTCCCCCAACCCACCCACACTTTTTATAGCCTATTCCTGTGTGTGTGTGTGTGTGTGTGTGTTCCCTCTCTGATACACAACCTGCTGTACTGTTTGGTTTTGGTTCTTGTCTAAACCAAACTATGTCCGCGGTTCTAGCTTCAAGAAGCACAGGATCTTCTGGTTCAAAATTTAGCTCTGCGATAGCAATTTAATTTAGTGACAAAAGTCGTACAATTCGGCGAACCCAAAAAACAAATTTTGAATGTGAACAATACTGTGCGTTGATTAAATATCCAATGTCAAGTTGCTCTCACCAACTTGAGAGCAAATTCACTTTGGAAAAATAGATTATTCGAATCTTACCGGTTCTAGTTTGTCGTTTACAACTTTGAACGTTAAATTAGACGCAACTGTAGATGGCGGGATTCGTGACAAACTGATTCGGTTAGGACTGTACGTTTTAAATATCGGCTCCGCAATTCCGATACACATTATCAAGTCACCCCCTTGGTCTTTTTCTCCAGTTTTAGAGTGGTCAGATCCAACACAGACGAACTCGCAGCTAGGTATCAAAATGTAGAGGCAAAAAAATAGTAAGGCTGTCAACTAGATCCAGGAGCCATTGCCACAAACGTCATTATGTGTTTATATAGAAACAGATTTACATGCCCGCAAAAGATGAAAATTAATAAAAAAATTCTTCTAAAAACAGCGAAGAATTTTTCACTCAATAGATGGTCTGATTTTTGTTTTGTTTCTTTTTTGTTACAAAATAGAATTCCTATTACATATAGTGGCTAACCAACCAAAACCTCTCTCGCATTTGGTTTCTACAACCATAATATACAACATACAGTCATTTATTATGTATTCAAAATATATAATAAATAAACAAAGACTTACACCGCTGATGCATTTTTTCTACCATACGATAAACTTAACATATCCACAATAATAATATATAATATAGATTGTAAACTGAGAGTATTCAATCGACCATTTTTAATTGAGTAAATTTTCTTTTTTACATAATTTTAAAAGGTATAAATATAAACAAATTACAATGACTGGCAAACATTCCAAAAAAATTATTTTTTTGTAGTAAATAATAATAAGTATTTTTATGTATGTGTGTACACATAGCCAATGTGGGTCACGCGTTCAATGCATTCCACAAGAAATCCATTACGTCTCTGGCGATTTGAATATAGAAACCAAAATCTCACAGCCTTAACAATATCATCTCCCTTACTGCTTGAGCAAGACAGAAACAATTTTGATACATTTACAAAGAGAAATACGTTATGTTATTTTTTATTCATATTGTAATTATTACTTGTTTTGTGAATGTGATGTAATGTTTGTTTTCTTTTATTATTGCAATTTCTATTATTGTAATATGATTTTACTATTATTATTACAATTAAAGGAGCTTAGCTCTAAGAAAGTAAAAAAAAAACAAAAAACAGGAAAACAACTGTTTAAAATAGTAACTAAGATTATATATATATATTATACATATGTATATTGAACAGTTCCAATTATATATTAAAAAGAAAACATTTTATGAAAATGTTTCCAAGAATGATTTTGTTTGTTCTTCATTACGCATTATAATTTTGTATGCATGTGATCGTGTGTTTGAGTGTTTTATATATACAAAAATTTAAGAAAGTTAAACAATCTTATTATAAAAGGAAGTAAATATAAAAAAAGTTTTCTTTTTACCTGTTCATACATGTATATTCCTATAATTACATACATCTTGTGCAATGCTTTTACTTTGTAAAGAAAGTGTTTTCTATTTTTGTTTCTGTGTGCGTGCGTGTGGTGTCTTGATTATAAACGTATAAAAACATGTGATATACAGTATATATACATAAAATGTTGTCGTATACACAACAGACATTATTTGTTGTGTTGTTTATTATTATTTTTTGTTTGTTTAAAAAACAAACATTATTATTATTATTTTTAGTACCCTTGGTGTGTTCTTTTAAAGACTTTTTTAACAAATTATTAGTATAATAAATAAATAATTGTTATGTTAATATTATTATTATTATTATATTATTTTGTTTTATGTAATTGATTTATTATTACTGTACATGTATAGTTTCCTGTGTATTATATAAATATTTGATGATGATTATGATGATAATAATAATTGTTTATGTTTTTTGCATTTCTGTTTTTTTTTTGTTAACTTGTAAAATTTAAGAAACAAAAAATAACGCTACATAGAATACTGTTTCTTTCACAGATTATTCTACACAATTGTGTAGTATTTTTTTTATAAATTCAAATTCATTATTTTAAGGTAATTGTTTATTCTCTTAAAAAAAACTACTGCTTTCTTCTTCTTCTTATTTGGTTTACTGATTGCACCGGAATTGGTTGGTGGTATTGTGTAATTATTGTTCCCGATCAGTGAAATATAAATGCATTAAATAACCGTTAAATAATTTATTTTAGTTATAAGAATAAATCCCCGTTGGCACACGTCTCCCATGCCTGTTTATCTTTTTTTTTATACAAAAGTTATAAATTGTAAACCGTGTAATTTTTAACTCTAAAATCAAAGTCTTAAACGGTGGAGTTTCTCCGTTGTTTATGAAACAAAGACTGAACGACGATGGTGGAGTCTTCGTGTCAGCTCAAAACTTCGGCATTCTTTGTCCCACGACGACAAAGAGGATGAACTGTCTGTCGTTATGTGGAATGAGCTAGTGTGCCGGGAGCGGGTTTCATTATTCGAAGAACCAAGTTTCTCGATGTTGCACAAGTTATCTACCACGCCTAAATTTATAATATAGTTTCCTTGCGATCCCTAATCTTTGTCATCATCTTCAACAAGGATTAAACCAAAAATGGTTTGTTCCAGTCCCAACCCGATAGACTGGAGCTGGTCACTGCAACGTTTCTTCATACGCTCCACACCTCTCCGTCGTATCAGCTGCTTAGTAACGCGGCAGGTCATTCATTCGGTTACGACGTTCCAACCATTTTAGCCGATATCGGGCACTCCTATCCAGTATACTGATAATATTCAATTCTGCCATATCGATCCCAAATCGCTGTTTAAATACAGTCAACCATATGCTTTATCATTATCTAACACATTCTTGTTTATACGCGAATACTTTCAATTTTGACTCTAGTTGGCATAATTGTGAATAAATTCCTGTATCCGTGAATTCGATTCCTCGACAATGGGGTGATTCTTCTCTATGAAACTTAAAGAACCGTGTAGGTTTCGATTACCCAGCTAGATTTGGTTACAAGTGTTGCCAACAGAACAGGGTTAAACAAAACCACCTCCACTTCTAAGCGCCAACAATCGACAATTGTTATTAAATCGTTTTTAAAGTTTTTGTAAATATAATTGCGTTACATATTCTCCTCTGTTTATTAATTTAAAAAGTATACAACAACAATGGGAACGCTTGTTGTTGTAAGTAAATTGATTCTTTTAACAGTTTTTGTAAGCAAACGTTTTGCAGGAAATCAACAACAACAACAACAACAACAACAATAAAAAACTTCGTTACGACACACAAAAGAACTTTTTAAAAAATGCCTAAAGATTTTTTACATGCACACTATCACTCCTACTACTACTACTACTACTACTACTACTACTACTACTTACTGTTTTAATAAACAAAAATATACAAACATTGTACAACAATTTTTTGTATGTGTAAAATATATTATTCTAAAGAAATAGACAAAAAAATAAATTGTAAAAAACAACAACAAACTTGCATGCTTTAATAATTTTTTAGTGTTTGAAAAAATTACAAAAAAATTTTAATTAAGAAGTACATATATGTGTATACCGAAATAAATCATGTATAGAGTGATTGTACATTGTTGGCAGATGATGTAAACTGTAAAAATAGTTTCACTGTACACACATGTGTGCATGTGTGTTTGTGTGTACGCACGCACACATGCATGCACTTACATACCTCTATATATATATATATATATATATATATATATACACATAATGTGGTATTTGAAAAAATTATTATATATTTGTGGCATTCCCGTTGTTGACCATCGTCAAGTGTATACAAAAATGCTGACCATTCACGTGAATTAGGCTATTTGCTGCATACATTTTGTGTGATAAGGCTATTTACTGTGCAGACTCGGTTTGTGTTTACTGTGTGTATCGTTGGTTGGTTACACCTGTTGATGGCTCAACTGTTCTGTAATACACTTCTTATTAACGTGCAAGAAATGCGGCAAGTAAATTTTTAGATTACGGAAACTAAATTATATAGTATATTTTACTCGTTCATCGCGTTCGATGTCTTGGATTCGATACCAATTTTCATAACACCACTTTGTGTTACGTTTTACAAAGACACTCCACACACACAAAGAAAAAACATTTTTGTGCTCATTAAAGGCTTTTAGTTACAGTAAATGACTCTTCATTTGGGTTTGTAGAATTTTCGCAAAAATACAAAAGCGTTTGTTTGATCAAAATGTTTTAAACAAATTAACAAAATTTATTTTTTCTGTTGCTTCCGATTTAGGTCTTGGAATCAATACTAATTTTCCGTTAAGTTTTACAAAAGAGACTCCACACACACAAAAACATTTAATGCGCTTATTAATTGCTTTCAGTTACTGTAAATGACGATTCCTGGTTTCATGTTTGTAAAATTGTCGCAAAAATACAAAAGCGTTTTGTTGTATCAAAACGTTTTTAATAAATTAACAAAATTTATCTTTCTGTTGCTTCCGTTTTTAGGTCTTGGATTCGATACTAATTTTCCGTAACACCAGTGAACGTTTGTTTTTACCAAAAAAAGCAAAATGTCTTGAGTTTGCCTCCATTGACTGTCTCCAGTAACATGAAACGACATTTAAAGCATTGAACATTGAAAGCATTTATTGTCATAAATATGTTTTGAAAAATGTAATCAACGTTTAATTATTCCAAAGTACATTTTATCATTTTAAAAAGGAACGCGATTTCGTCATATAGACCGATTTCCAATTATACAATAACTTGCACCCTAAAGCAAACGGTTCTATTGTTTAGTAAATAAAAACATTGCAAAATTATCAAGAGTAGTTTCTGTGCGATTTGTGTATCTTGTATAAATATAAGTCTAGATTGAGACATATAAATGTCTAGATTTATAAATATAAATCGAGAATTTAGATTGAGGTTTTTGATTTATCAGAGTATTAATATTTTCTACACTCTGTAGGCCTAATATTAGAAGCAAACATTTTAAATACTGTTTAAAATTATTATTAATTAAAAAAATAATTTTACAAAATAGTCATTTTTTTGTAAAAATATGTACATTTTAAAATGACTTTGAAACAGCCGATATTGAAAGTTCTTTTAAAAAATTATAATACAAGTATTATGAATTCTTGTAAGTGGGGATCAGAATCGTGGGAAAAAGAAATACAGCTGAAATGATCGTGTTCGAAAACAATATCACATTAAACGTAATGCGCGCACGTGTCGGCAGTTACACACACACACACACAGGTTCCAAGTTTTGGGCAGCAGAAAACCTTTTAACGCTGTTAGGACCTCGCAGCGGTAGGCCGGTCGTTATGTTGTTCTGACTACAGGAATACTCTCTTAAAACCCTATTTAGTAAATCTTGTAGAAAATGTCAGACCCATGGACGGCCACGTGTGTGCCCAACTATAATATTCCGTTCTTTTTGTAAACCGAAATGAAATCCGATCTCTTCGTCGACCTGACAACATTTCAGGTATGCCATTTAATTGGTTATTTTTTCTGGTACATTTAACAAACATTGGTCGCAATCGATAAAGAATCAAACATTTTTTAAATGCTTATTTCCAAGTTTTTGTGCCAGTGTGTCTATTAATAGAGTTCACGTAAACACGTATTGACATATTCTGTATCGACTCGTGGCTTCGATCTCATTCTGCAGTCCGTCATCGAGGCGTCTGGTGACCAGTTCCTACTGTATGTTTCAGTTGCATTATTACTTCGTTATTTTCTGGTTTTTCACAGCCTTTTAGAGTAATCGAGTTTGTGAAACAGAAACACTGTTGCCCTTCCCTACATTGCTTAAAGAATATATATATTAAAAGGCCTTAAAACAAATGGACAAAGAAATGTCACAGTATTGGAATAGAAATCAATGACTGTCCGTATTTCCGGACGACGAGGTAACAGTAGCAGAAGATGTACATCCTCCAGTGCAAGAAAATTGACTGAGGAATATACAAAAAGTGGGGGGGTTAGAATAAAATATGGAAAGGCGAAGTATATGGCACTGGGTGATGCAGAAGCATATTTATATACAGATGGCACAGAATAAAACGTTAGTGAAGACAACTATCCGTCTAGGTGTAGTGATAACAGTGGACGGTAAGGAAGGCTGTGAGAGGAAAAATAATTACAAGACGACTGCACGCTATACTGTGGTATAAAGACAACTGTAAAGAAGAAGAAACTAAACGTGTAAAGCATATGGGGCAGGGAATAAAGAGAGATAGTGTTGGAAATAAACTCGGAGCTATTGGGCCGTGGTGCACTAAAGTTATTAGTTTCAGACGTTTCGGTCTCACCTGTGGACGCCGTCTTCAGCGTATAAAACGATTCACACAGCTGACACGATGTTCGTCAGTAACCGAGTACTATGGCAAAGAAAGATAGAATGTGAACAAAGTTCGGAAAATGAATGTAAAGGAGATGGCATTTTGCAAAGAAGCTGTGTGTTCCCCAAATGACAGGCAGTGTAAGCATCGAAGGTATTAGAAAGATAACGAGTACAGGAAAGCAAATAACGGACACGGTTGGTAAAAATTAAAAAAAAATTATTAAAAAGATTGATATGGTACGGCGGATAGTTACGAAGATTGGGGGACGAACTGCCACCTAAACAAAAGGGAGAAGAGAGGCCTCGAGAAAGATGGAACTAGATTTGCCGAGAGAGTATGCGTAAAAGAAGATTAGAAACGATTAGACGGGAATGACTGTCAAGACCGAAAGAAACGGAAGTCGGGCAAGTAGCCTGTAAAACACTCGCTTGTAGACCTGTGCGTGCGCGCGCGCGCGTATGTGTGTGTGTGTGTGTCCATTCTGTTCTTGCCATGCTCGCCGGCAGTGGCGGCCTAGCCAGGATTTTGCACTGGAATAATGCAGTAGGTTGTAGATTAGGATTTTCCGTGGTGATAGGTTACTGATGATAAACGGACTGCTGCCGCTGTAGGTTGGCTTCTGAAACCGGAACAGGTGTCTGTACCTACTCCAGGATGCAAGACGATGATACCGAAAACAAAGACTATTAATAGTAAACATTACGAATACCAACTGTGACGCCTCCTTATCAATATTCATGAGACAATTTTATGTAGGGTCAGTTTATTACAGTCAAGATTTGATCGTAATCCAATGCTAAGGATACACAATTTCATTAACCTCTGCTAGTCACCACATATCAGTACCAACAGAGTCACCTCTCGTAGTGTGTGTATCTTCACGGTCTTGGCTAGAAAGGGTCTAACTCCAGCCTTGGGAACTTGTAAGACCCGGAATCCAGTTAACCCAAGTAAAAGAAACTGTCTCTCCAAGACCCTTTAACACTTTTGACGATGAGGAGGGACCCGCTCCATCACCTTCTTTAGAAATATCTATCCCCTATCCTCTGGACGTGAGCGTACCAAAACAACTTGTTCCTTTCAATATCCTGAAACAAAGTTCTCTCTATTCCCACCCTTTTTCTAATTTTTTCAGTTCAAATTCTGTCTCATCTAGAAATTCTTAGCGATTTCCAAAGCACATTTATCTCTACCGCGTCTATATTTAACACATCCCAACTTTTGTTTACAAGACGTAAATATATACGCGGAGTACGCATTATAAAGTACACAGAACCAAACTTTCGAAAGATTTTCTATCATCTGTGTACGGTGTTGTTTTGTAAAATTCCTTCCAATATACTGGACGAAGCATTCGCAAGCAAGACTATAACATTTCCAGTTTTATTAATCTATTTCCTTTCTAACAGCCTTGTTCAAAATGTTTCTTCTTGAATAAAGCTAATTTTACTTGAGGTCGCTTTTGTTTGACGCTTTAGGTTCGTCGCCTCTTCGGTCAAGAGACATTTTCATCGTTCGGCCAAGTCACAGCCTCTCGTATCTAAAGTGATTTTTGTTTCTGTTTCTTATTTACAAAATTTTTTAAGAGAATCAAAACAAATTTTCAGTAAGTCTGGAAAATTTCGTGTCACAAGAATAAAAAAAGGTCGCATGAAATCTATTTTATGCATAAAATTACACATGAAGGAAATAATTTCGATGAAAGATAAAGCTGCCGTGGAAACGATACTGTACTCACGTTATTGAGATTTATTCCTCTGTTATTGATTTGCACGGAAATTGCAGTGACCCGACTGTTAGCTGTAGTGACACTCTTGTGTGTTTGTGTGTTTACAAAAACGTTGAGAAGAAAATAATACACTAATAATTGGAGGATAATTGTCTACTCATCTTCTCTTTCAAGCACTATAGTTCTTCACGGGTCTTGGGACCATGACTACTTTTTCCTCCATATGTTTCTTTCAGTCTCCCACTAGTATCTGTGCATTGTATTTATCAACATTGTCTATTAATAAATTACTTTTCTTGTTTTATCATTCCACATAATGCTTCCGTGGCATTCGTGTTCTTCACTTCTTTGTTCCATATTCATCCGTTTAGACAGAGTGTTTCTTTCAAATCGTAAAACACACTTTGTGCTAAATTATTCTAAGCTGTTGTTCATCTGGGTTAATTAATGGCAATGACTCGTATCCATATGAGAATATTGGCATCGGATTCAAATCTGACAAATAGTGACACATTAATTAATTACTATTATTATTATTATTGTTATTAGGCCTATTATTATTCCGCCCTTTCGTTCTTTGTTTCAGTTATCAGTGGACTGTGATTATACAATCTCCTTTACCTTACGAAGTTCTTTTTTTCTTCTTCGCCAGTATTATTCTGTGGCTCCTTCTTCTTCTACCAATTACCTTCTTCTTTTTGTTCTCTTTAGGTTTATCGGATAGATCTTTTGACTCTGTAAATTTCCTTCCGCGCACTTCTCTGTTTTCTATGTCTTCTTCTCTGATCTCAAATTTTTTGGCATCCTGATGGACTCTATCGTCTATGGTACTTGAGCCTTTCTGTTCTCTTAGCGGATGAGTATCTTCCCGGTTCCATTGCTGCAACACCAGTCTCCTTCGCTTACGTTCAAGACCCGTAAGCAGGTTGCTGGCTGGTGTCTCCTTCTTCAATCTTCCTCTTCAATACAACCATCTGACGATAGTATATTCCTCTCTTTAAATATTTGTCTGTTCTCCATACTTGCCTCTGCAATTAGTCTTTCTTATTTTCCTTTAACTGTTCTGTTCATAAACTCGTCGGACAGGAGTGTGTGCCCAACTAGTTGGGAGCTTCATTTTTAAAACGTTTGAAAATATCTTCAGTCTCTTAACCTGTCATGTAAACCGTAAGCTATTCCTCCCAACCTGTCTACATCATTCTTTACAGCACCACCGCACTTCGTAGGCCAAGAGAATTTTTCTTTGTCCCTCTCTTCACGTTCACGATTCGTTTACATACAAAGCAACATACCAAACATTACAAAACCTTCCTCTTCTTTAAGCCAACATTCTTCTTTAAAGTAAACAGTTACATACTCTTATCGAATGCATGCCTAGCCGAAGTAATTTTCCACAGTGTCTTTGTAGAATTCCGTCCGTTACTTGTAATGTTACCTTGTAGACAGCTGAATTTAGTTCTATCGCCTTCTTCTTTTGGTATCATAACTCAGTATGGGTCTTAGCCTGCTCAATAGTTTTCTTCCGTTCCATCCTCTCAACACACAACCTTCTCCAGCCTCTCACATTTATAAGTCTCAAATCATCTCTCTACATCATCTACCCGCTATTTTGTAGATATTCCTCTAATTCTGTTGCCTATTGGCTTCCAGTCTGCGATTCTGTTAGTTGTTCTACTATCATCCATTTGTCTGGCTGACTCAGCCGTTCCAATCTTCTACTTCTACTATATTAGCACCGTTTATTGATCCAGTTCATAATTTGTTCGTATCCTCCAGCGCCCGTCTTCATTTTGCCAAGTCCCAAAGATTTTTAACATTTTATGCTCAGATATTTTCAGCTGTTCATCTGCATTAGTTAATGTTCAGGCCTCAGTTGGTCGGATAAGACTTCTATATATGGTTAGATTTAGTTCTTTGCTTAATATTGTGGATTTGAGCAACGTTTCGGAAGAGTAATGAAATTACTTGTATCTAAATCTACCAAAAACATTTGGTTTTAGTCCAGGCAATTGTTTCACCAGTTATGGCATCTTCAGAGGTGACTCTTGAACTGACGGATAGGGAGGTTATGAGGTGGTGGGGTTGGGAGGCGTTATAGTAAATGACCAGAGGGCAACTAGAAAATCCCAGGTACACTGTTAGTGATCAAAGGTTGAAACTCTTCACCTCTGAATATACGCTACACTAAATTGTTTTTTTTTAAATAGAATTTAAAATTCAAAAATTGTATATCAAATATCATGAAATAATATGCATTTTATATTTTCACAGTATTATGCCGTTAACTTTGGTAAGGTGTCTATAGCAGTAAGCCTAAATCACGAAAATGCGGAAGTGAATTTGTAGCGATAATTTTATAACCACTGAACTCTAATCTCTTTTTCTTATTCTCCTCAAGCCAGAGGTTGGTAGGCTTGCAATTTCGTCCCTCCCGAAGACAGTCTCTTAATCACCACACACATTCTTCCTCCGTTTATTTCATCCATATACTACTGGCTGGACCTTGCCTTCCCACTACGCTTATCAATCATTCTCTCTATATATGATATTAATCTTCTTGTACAAAGTTTCGATTTTTAGTTCTTGTCTAACTTCTAAATTACTCTCCTTATCCAGGACATAATATTCTTGTGTGTTCCTTAATAATTTCATTTCAGCTCCTTGAAGCTTCTTTTCTACCGTTTTACCAAGGGTCCATGCTCCACTGACATAGAGTACCGTTGGCATAGCTATTGTTCTATAAAATTCTATACTAGTTTTCCTTGATTTATATATTTTTAAGCAACAGATGGCCCACAGATGCGTCTGAACTTTGCTAACTTATGATAACAATCATTGTCACTTACGTATGAGATGTCACATCTCAAGTAATTAAAATGACCACACTCTGATTTAAAATTTGATTGTCTATTACCATTTTTGTTCTGATTGGATGTTTACCCTTAAATGACATAGTTTGTGATTTTGGAGGAGAGATCTTTAGCCAATAATCTCGCATGATATTATTAAGTGTAAATATCGCCTTCTGTAACTGGTCTTCTGTTTTCTGTATTATTACACTACCGTCTGTGTACCTCAAAGTATTCACATGTGTGTTTCTTTGGAGTGATATCCCTGGGTCAAGTTTTGCATTCCATAACCGAAATATGTACATAGCCTATACAACAATACAAATTTCTGAGAAAAAAGATAATTTTAATACTGTACGCGGAAACGGTTAGTTATAGTCCGACTAAAAAATTAACGACATAAATAAGGCAGTGGTGTACATCTTACTGTACGACTTTTATCTGAGGTAAATTGGTCGTGATCTTCACATGACCTACTATTACCACTTCGCATCGATCGATCGTCTACCTTTCTATCGTTTACGTTAAACTAACATTGATAATAATAACAACACAACAAAATAAATTTACGTCTGTCGAAGGCGACCTTAAAGTAAATAAAACTTGAATTCTATTTACAAGCTTCCCTCATTTTCGAGTTATTTTTTCCATTCCAATAAGCAAGATGATTCCTGTTTGAGCGCTATCGATTTTTACCGAAGTTGTAACTCTTTGTGTTTTTTTTTCTAGAATACAGTACTTGCATTACATAAACATGTATATCCGCACGCGCGCGCACATTCACATGTATGTTTACTTCACTCTACTCATCTGATACAAGGACTGTCTTGGAATTTCTTTTTTTTTTTGTCACAACGACTCTGTATAACAGTGATTCCCAACTTTTTTAAGTCGTTACCCATCTTGAAGAACATTAGGCCTATACTTCATGAGACCCTGTATAATAACTAGTAGAGGTGTGCATCTAGATTATAATCATATTTTTGCTAACATCGAGTACTTTAAACCGTCTTTTGCGCATAAACAAATTATACATGTTTAACTCTCTCTCTCCCTCTCTCTCTCTCTCTCTCTCTCTCTCTCTCTCTCTCTCTCTCTCTCTCTCTCTCTCTCTCTCTCTCTCTCTCTCTCTCTCTCTCTCTCTCTCTCCAATGGCACTGCAGCCCTTGTTGAGCCCTGGCCTCCTTCAATTTTCCCCCCATTCTCTTCTGTCGGTAGCCATCCTCCTCCAGGAATGCACTTTCAGTATTTCTTTCGCATCCTCATCCACCGAGTCCTTCCATCTTCTCCTCGGTCTTCCCACTAGTCTTTTTCCGTGGATTCTGGTATTCAATAGTTTTCGTGGTATTCTGTTTCCCCCCATCCTAGCTACATGACCAGCCCACCTTAGACGCTGTAGTTTGATGTATTGTCTTAGCGGTGGTTCTTTATACATTTGATACAATTCAAAATTAAATCTTATTCTCTAGCCGTGTACGTCATTAACTGGCCTCAGGATTCTTCCTCAGGATACACGTTTCGCAGCCGTAGGTTAGGATGGGTCTTATTGATTTTTTGTATATCTGTGGACGTTTCGTGTTTCTGTGGACGTCTTTGAATCTGAAGAAACTTGATGTGGGGAAATACGCTTTATTGGGTTGGACTATTCTGTTCCGGATACGATTTATTGGCGAGTTCCCGGCGCCAGAAAACTGGCGGAAAAAATACCACACCACGGAACCTTCAAGAAAGCCTCGGATTGGACGGAAACAACATGTTTAATTCTACTTAATACTAAATGTAATAAGTTTACAAGACACGGTAAATAAATTGTCGAGCCCGACTGCACGACCTACCAAACGGCCCATCGGTACCCAGAAGTGGGTCGCGCCCCATAGGTTGAGAAACGCTCTTGTAAGTTATTTCGTAAAGTGAACGTGGTTTTCGCATCTTCAAGCTCGCGGGATGAATGAACATATTAACAAAAACGTTAGTACAATATTAACTTTGTTCTAAATAAGTAAAATTTATTTAAGGCTACAATCCTATGAAGAATCCACATGTCGTCTCCATCTGACTTGGTTTTGGGCGACTTATTTAAACACCACCCAAACCCACTACAATGATTTTCCCAGCAACCTAAATTATCTCCGAGGATTGTTCTTCTCCGTATGGTCTTCTCTGCTGCGAAGACCTTGAGGGCATCCACTCAATGGCATGTCGCTAGACGTCCGTCGGTTTCCTGAAGATATGACCGATCAAATTTTGATATTTGAGTTTCCTTTTCAACCGGTTTTGGTTTCGTTGTTCTCCATAGTTCGACGTTGGTGATATGTTCTGGGTCAGGAAAGGCACAATATTGTGTGTAGACCTTTGGTCGGCCTGAACGTTCTTGGTAATAGCTTTTGTGATTTTACCGGCCTCACAACCAAATCATAGGAACACTGGAGTCGAATTTTAGTTTTACTGGAATGGACGTGAAATAAATCACAGTAGTAAGCAATTAGTCACAATTACCAGTGTATATGCATATGGATTTGGCAGTATACAAATTTTCCGTCAATAGTAACACGATTCTCCGTATGCGGGGTCACAGAGGGTACGTACACATACACACACACACACACGCACACACAAGTACCTCGGTCACTTAATCCCTTTTTTATATTCTCAATTACCCGTTTCAGATTTGCTGTAAAACAGGAGAAGATAGTTTCTACGATATTCGCTGACAACAGTACATATACGTACAACATAAGAAACATAATTCGAAAATAGGATAAAAATTGAGCGCTATAAAAAAACTGCTTAAAAAAGAAGTGAATTTAAGAACTATAAAAACAAAAATATTTCTCCACAATTTCATTAATTTACAGTGCCACAACAAACATTACTCACAACACATCCATATGAACGAAACACATTTTGTGGCCACAGTATCGCTACACAGCAGTGTAACCAACCAATACCGCTATAATCTCTAATCGATTATTGAGTAACAAAGAGAACGATCGCCGCGCTGTCGATTCCTCGCCTCATTTGTTGTATTATTATGATGACGTGTTCTTTTGTTCGGTTTTTGTATTATAAATATTTTTTAGCTGGTAACAGGCATTATTAATTAGACTTTAAGCTGTAACAGTTTGTTTTACAGAAAGAAAATGAGAGATTGAGACAGAGAGAAAATGAAACCGACTTCTTATTTTTTAATTAGTATACTACAACAACAGTGTAATTAATTATTATTATTATTATTATTGTTTACGTTTATATATACGTACATACACACACATATTACTATTAAATAAGTGTTTACATAGTTTTGTTTTAATATTATATTATTATTATTATATTATAGTTATTACATATTATTTGTAATTGAGGTGGGATTTAGTTTTAATTAATTTTATTATGTAAATAAGTTTTGCAGAAAAATTCATTTATTTTTTTCTATTTTAAAATTGATTTTCTTCTTTCCGTCGCAAATTGTGACCTGTTCACGGTTAACCGTTCTTGGGACTGCGACCGACACAACTTTCTGTTGCTCTACAGCAAAACATTCCACGTGTTTTACACCGAAATTGCTATATTTTTATTAAACTTTCAGAGTATAAAGTTTTGTGAAATCCATACCATTAGTTTTTAACCTTTTGACAGCCGCTATTATTGTTTATTACAATTATTATTCTTTTGATTTTGGCAGTTCAAGGACCGTGTTAAATAACTTGATTCATTCATTTTAATTGCTTGTTTCCCGTTTCTTTTCTCGCTTTATAATAACAAGTAATTCTGTCGCTTTAATTTCTCATTTTCTTTTTCGTCCAGATGTTAATTTCTTTTTCTTGAAAATCCTTGAAGTTCTGTGTCGGTTTTCCAAAAGTCGACTAATTCTATACTGTGCCCGCTGTGATCCCCATCTCCATCATGTCCTTCTTTGTCACTTGTTCGCAATGGTTGACATTCATATTCTTGTGAACGTGGTTTAACATCCGTTTTGTAAGTCTGCTGTTGTCCATCTTTGTTATGTGAGTGAAGAACCTAACTCTTCTCTTCGATACTGTGTCCGATATCATTTTGCTTCCTTCATTCTAGTAGAGGTCTTCATTCTTTCTGTGTTCATCTTCCTTTGTTTTCAGTAATCCACAAATCTTTTGAAAATTTGTCTTTCCTTTTTCCATATCTCTTCTGTTCTACCTGATTTCATGGATAACATTCATGGATAATGTGTTCTGAAGTGCGAAGACTTTCACTATACTGTAGCGTCTAATTTTGATTTTTTTTTATTTGAAAGATTCCTCTTATTGTATGTCTTTATTTGGTTGCTGTACAAATTTCATTTTTGTTTGCTCTCATGTGTAATTCATTTACTCGAATTATTTTACCTAAGTATTTAAATGCGTCAACCTTTTGTGTACCATATTCTGTTATTAACACTTGATATTGGTTACGAATTTAGTCACCTCAAAACAGATTTGAAGCCAAATTCTGTCTGCAACTTCTTTTAGAAGGTTTGCTTGTTCAGATAATGCCTCTGCACCATCAGCTTCCTACAGGCTTCCACCCCACTTCTTTTTTTAATCTTCCAACTCTCCTTCTGCTGTCGCAATCTGCTCTTATCCTTTCCACATCCGCCTTCTATCCGTTGCCCATTCTATTCCACAATCTCTTTAATTTTATCATTGCGTATTCTTCCCCATTCGTCTTTAGACTATGTTCTGAGATGCATATACTTAAAATCCTCTGAACACTCTCCACAATCTTCGTGTAACGATAATAATGTCCAGTTCAATTCTTTTTGGTTCGTGAAGAATAATCGTGTAGCTTCCTATACTGAAGACGGAACAAATAATGGCTGATGTAGCTGGTGAAACAGTTGCTGATTTTGTAATATACTTAAAGAAAACAAATAATTTTTAAATTGTGAGAAATAAATCATTTTTTATTCTTATCGTTTAGGCCTATATAAATAACTATGCCATAAAAATCCTGTGAAAAAAGTATCTTGGGCTGTATAAAATTTAACAATTGCATGATAATATAATTATTTCGTAATTATAATATTATCGTTATTATTTTAAATATTATTGAAATTGTTTTGAACATTGACAGTACGGTGTTAGGAAAGTCAAAATCTGATTAATTCCCTCGTGTTTATTAGACATTTATAGATAAAGTAATTGTAAACAGCTTGTCTTGACATCACGCGTCAGATACCAACTTAACGGCTTTACATTACTCTAAAAGACGGTCGCACCAAGAACGGATTCTACCTAAATTAACAAATTTTATGATTTCGTGTTGTATCTTTTTATTAACACTGTAAATTCCAGCAAGTCAGTGGTCACTTGTACGAAATTTACGTTTATTGCAGACAGAGATATTGAAGAAGAAGAAAATAAATGAATTCTCCTGACGTCTCGAATAAGTACAACAATATCGTAGTAGTGGTTGATTTATAATATATATGAATAAATATCTATAAATATATTTATAAAGTATATCTATATTATAAATAAAAATCCCACCTCAACTTTATACATATATACATATACATATAAATTAAAAAATGACTGATTTTTATTTTCCTTTATAATGTTTCTTTTGTTGTTGAAAATCAGTTTTGTAAATATTATTATTATTATATACATAAATATGTTTTACTAATAACATTACTACGAATAGATATATATATTTAAAGAACATAAAATTACAAAAAAAAAAACAATAAGTTAAATAAATTGGAATGTAGAAGGTCATAAGTATTTTTTGTGTGTGTATATATTGTTTTACAATATGAAAAAGGTTTATAGCGTGTGAGGGAGAGAGAGAAAAAACTGCATGTTATGAAATCACTTTTTTACAAACAAATCAAGAATACTGTGTTACTGAAAAAAAATATTTGAAGGAAATGCTAACAGAATCAAGACAAAACTCTGTACTACATAGAATCCTGCACCTTATACAATTCTTTTACATCACACTTGCAAAGCCTTCTTGATTAATTATATTGAACAGACTGTTTTATTTGTAATTTAAATATTCTTACAAACAAAGAAGAAGAAGAAGTAAGGGATTTTTAACGAGAAAAAGTACACAATAATGTTTTCTTCAAATATTGTTTTAAAAATCAAATTTGTTGGGACCAAATATATTTACATCAACAAGATATTTAAAAAAAAAAACAAAAAACAAAAGAATTTTTGTTTTTCTCAAGTTTTACAAATAAAACAAACAGGAAAAAAGACAATTTTAACAACAACAACAAAATACGAATTTGTATTTACTATTATTATTTCTAACTGTTCAAGTGCATTACTATACAATATACGGATTATTTACAATTATACAGAAATTTTAATTTTTACTATACATATATTTATAATTTTAATTAACTTATATATATGTGTCTTTACAGTAGCGACAAATTATATCGATTTTAATAAATCTGTTGAGGGAATTATTATTTTGGAATGTTGTTGCCGTGTAAGACGAAACACTTTTTTTTTAATTGTTAATTAATGTTTTATTTTACATTGTTTAAATATGGTGTGTAGCAGTAATTCCAAACAGTTTTATTAAAATCATAATGCAAAATACTACAGGTAACAGCTGCAATAGATTTAGTGGTTCTCACATATTACAGAATAGTTGCAATAGTCAGGATATTTAACATATACAGTTATACAATAGTAGCGCAATAGACTTTACTGGTACTTCAGCTAAACTAAGTAGATGTCAAATAGCCACATATAATCATTCTTACAGCTAACAAACCCTCATTAATTACAATAAAACCGAAACGATTACAATGAAATAATGCTAACTATAATATAAACAACTTCATTTGATAGTATATTGTGATCTCTTTTGAAACAACGTGATCTACCCTGTTCCAACGTGTTCCTCGATTACGTCGTCGTAGCGTCCGTCATAGGTCGCGGGACCAGGTCCGCTTCACTAGCGTCTCATAATACGACGACAGAAACAGTTTAATCTTGGCTCCGCGTTTCGGTTTCCTGGTGGACCAACACAAAAATATTTCTTTTATATAATATGTATATTGGACTGTGTATTATATAATACCACACTATGGGTGAAATGACAACGGTAACGGTGTGGATTCAATGCTGGCATCGGAGCCGCAGACCTTAAGAAAATTAATACATTCTTCGTCGTCGTCTGGACCTGTCACACTTCAGAAACGTTACAGTAGACGTCCCGTAGGCGTGTAACGACGCAACATTTTCGGTATGCTGTTTACATCCATTCCGATCTAGTGTTCTTCTCGATTCTCCTTTTATCTCTGCACTTTCTCTTTTAGTCGCTCCACATTTAACTCATTTATTATGATTGCGTTTCTTATCCTGTCTTCACTTGTATATACCGTAATCCTGAGGAATCTCATCTCCGAAGTTCCGGATTTTTGTACACGTGTCACTGTCGTACGAGCCAAAGAATTATATAAACAAACTTCCGTCGTCTCTAATCTAATTTAATTTCTAAATCTCTTGACTAGAACTCCACACACACACACACACACACACACACACACACGGTTTGACACTCACTAATTTTGTTGATAAGATTCCTACTATAGCTCACAAATATGGAAAAGAAAAATTGCTCTATAATTCGTATTTGTAACTGGATTGCATGGTGAACTTTTTGTCAGAAGACCAATGCATACATGTATAGTCCTTTTCAAAACGATCGTCAGTTATGAAGATTGGTACATGTAAATAATATCGTAAATGATCCATGATAATATAACACAATCAGTGTACGATTTAACCATTTAAATTTAATAATACATAAAAGTTCAAATTTCACATCGGCATGTAGTTCCAATTTAAATGAATTCTCCCACCGGAAATCAGAGTTTGGATAGCACATGTAAAACGTGCTATCCCTTCAAATGTACGATCACCAATTTTACAAGTTTGAATAGCACGTCTTGCACCCGTTTTCGTATATTTACGGAAACTTTCCTATCTTCCGCATTTTCACTCTTCTTCTCCTTTTAAAGTGCTACAGTCCTGCATGGACCTTGGCTTCCTCCACTCACTTCTTCCTGTCAGGCGTTTTCAAATCCTAACCCCCATCCTTCTCAAATCCACTTACACCCCTTCCAACGCGCAGGCATCGCCCTCTCGGTCGTCCTACCCCCGTCACTCCTTTCAGAATTCTTTTTGACCACTTGTCTCGATCTATTCTCTCCACAGATGTTTCTATCCATCGATCTATTCTATCCATCTAAAACTACCATCTACTGCGTAGATGACTCACATTCTCCTGACTCTTCCTTTTTTCTTTTAAGTGGAGACATCTGGTGTCGTAAGGGTCCAAGCTTCTGCTCTACATGTTACTACTGTTGTGATCAGTAGGCCGTACAGAGCTTTACTTTAGTAGATCGGGATATTATTGTGCATCTCAAGATATTCTTACGTTTGGTTTCCAGCAGCTACTCTCTTGTTGGTTTTAGTTTTCGCGCCAGTTTTTCAACCCCGTCTCTTCAAGATTTTAAAACATTTCTACAAGATCTGCATCTTTATTTGTTTGATATTACTGTTCTGTGTACTCTTTCATTTCTTCCTGCAATATTATAATTGCTTATTGACTCAGGCGTCTTTCATCCTCCTCCAGTCTTCTTGCATCTCCTTTGTTTGACCTTATGTCTCTTGTAGTATTTTCATGTTTCAGTTCTTTATCTTCTGTCTTTGACCGCACTTTTTCTTACCAACCACATTTTTAAACTGCAGTATATAATCTCTTCCAGTGTTGCTTATTCATTGATCACACGTCTGTTCTGTACAGCACCGGAATATTGTTTCTGTTCAACAGCAACGATTTGGCTCGTAAACTTTCGTGGTTATCAACACTGTTATTCGGTTAAGCACACGCCTTTTTATTTCTGTTGGTCGAGCCATTGAGGATGCCTCATTGTAGTACGGGCGAAATGTTTGGTTTAAGAGAAATAAAAATACGCGTGTCCAACCGAAAAAAAAAACAGTGTTACTAGCAATGATTACGACAGGTACTGGCAACCTAGAGAAATAAAATTGTTTTATTATGTTTTTTTCTTTGACATTTTATACAGTTACTAAAAGGTAGGGGATGCCCCTTCCGCCGTACTGATAACTTCTTCGGCTTCCTCGCAGTTGTTTTCTTTGGAGATGTCCATAAGGATTTTAATGTGGTCCTTTCTCCTTGCCTCTCAGATACCCCAAACAACAGGCCATCCACCTTCAATGCCAAGAGAGATCTCTAAACTCTGCATGTTGACAAGTGGAGCCACCGGACAGCTTATACCGACTTCCACTCGATCTACAGATCCACCTGTAGGTGTTTCTCGTCCCCTCACTATTTATCGTCCTCAGTATATCCTTTAATTCTTTTGAGAAATTTTATCTGCAACGTTCGGAGCCTTTATTTGTTCCTTTGATGTCAATTTCCATCCCTTACGGAAATCCGAAGTTTTGTATAAGCGGATTGGCGTTTCTATTTGTTCGTATTTATCAGCGGCCTTGTTAATAATCCACATATTGCGTGATATTTCTAAATTTTGTTGTCAAAATTCCTGTCATGTTAATCACAGTCAAAGTACTGAAATTGAAAAACTTGTTTCAGGGATTCTGGAACATTCCTCTCGGAAACGTTTTTAAATTATCACCAGTGAGCCATTGCTATCGTCTTCTACGCAGACGTTCTTCCATCATACTGTGTTATATAAATAGTGTATCTGTTTCCGGAAGTTATCTTCAGTTGGTGTAATCAGGCCCAGATTTCTAGTTATTATTTATATATGTCAGAATCCACTCGTTGTGCTTAGACCGAGACGCTATCTCAAAGTGATGATTAATTCAGCAGCATAAAACGGGGTGTACAATTTAACGCGATATTATTAAGCATGGACACTGCTCGTTGGTTTGTCGTCACTTTGCCGGTTAAAGTGGGTAAAAGTAAAATTAATTATTTGGTCGCGGCACCGATCCCACACTCATATTCGTAACAATCGGTTTGATAGCTGTAAGAAGTAGCCATAGTTCTTCTTAACAATAAACAGTAATCAATTAATTCATTCATTACAAGTCTAATTTAAGTAACTGCATATTGTATTACAGGATAAATGAATATTTACATGTCTCTGTTTTTATATATACATAATTATATATATACATGTCGCTTGCATTCATTCATTATTTTTAACAGTTAATTCATAAATAAATGAAGTTGTTTGTCTCCGTAGTGTGGGTATGTGTACAGCCAACACAATGTTATACAGTATAAGATGTAGATTGTATCAACAACGTTGCTCCAGACCTATTTACATACAGTACATACATATCCTTTGCAAGTGTGATAAATACGTATAATATATATAATATTATATAATATAAAAACAAAAAAGTTAATTTTTAACTGAAAAAATACAACAAAAAAATCACTGTACAACAATTTATCATTCTGTATCTTGTTTTCATAATTAATTGTTAAGATCAGCTGAAGTATTTTTTTATTGACGTACATATACTTATTAAACAGTTTTAAATATTACACTGTTGTGTGATTCATTGTTGTGTTGGCCCCATGTGACCCGTTATTCCTTCTGCATTTCTCCATGGGACTAATGTTTTGTGCGATACAAGAAAATTTATTTTGTGTATCAGATTCAATTGCTTTCGCAATTTATTTTTGTTAAGCCTAGGTATCCAAACCATGGCGAGAAAAAATGTATCTTCAGTCACGCTTTTCGTGTTAGCCTGTCTCCATCACTCAAATTCTATTGTTCGTTGCTGGACTGCTGGCTACTGCTTCGTGCAGAAGTGCCCTTTTGATGTCACCACCATTATCAAGTTCAAAATACTTGACAGTCCAGCAACAAATGACAAATTTGGAGAAACAATTTATAATTATTTAAGTCTATTATTATCATTGTAGTGGAAGAGCCAATATTATAATCATACAAAAATCTGCTTCACAATTGTAAATCGATTTTATAATTGATTTGGAGTGAGAGAGTTGAAATTGTGATAACGAAAAAATATGACTTGTAAGGCGATAATTTTACTCGTTCTCATTAATTCATAATACGTAGTAAAAGGCTCGAAACATTTCTATTTATCAAAAATTCAATCCATACTCATAGTTCGGACAGTTAAGTTAAGTTTATTTGAGTTGGGGTCTTGGAATCATGGCCAAAAATATTAATTGATTTCGAGAACTTATATAGGCCTATTACTCAAAACTATTGATATGAAAAAATTTGAATAAACTGAATACCAATTATAAACATATAAACAAAATCAAGTGATAGTTGATTAGCCTTTGATGAGACTGGACCATAGGTTTTTTAATGTAAGGAGAGGTAGTTAAACTGTGAAACAATTTGTGAGACTACAAACGCAAAGCAATCAACCCTTAGACACAGTCAGTTGGCTGAAAGATCTACAAACCTCGTAATTTTTTATTTTGAGTTGTGATTTAGTACAACATTCTATAGAGCATTAATAATTATAATCGATAAATTTAAAAATCACAATATTTTGATTTCTATCGGCGTTAAAGAAATCGTGCTACAGGTCCGGTAGGGTCTGAGTTTCCACTCATCTCTGTTGTGCGCCACTACCCTACTCCCAGGCGGTGCATGTCTTCTTCCACCCATCTTTTAAGGGATATCCCTCTTCTTCTCTCTTCTGGATTCACTTATTGAATACTTTTTTCAACGCTCTGTTGTACATCATACGTTGTACATGACCTGCCAACTTAACTCTATTTCATTTAATCTTGGTTATAAAATCTAGCTCGCCAAAAATCTTCTCTAACTCTTCGTTTGTGCGCATTGTTGGAGATGTGCGTATATGTCTCCATCTCCATCCCTCCTGGCATCACAAATCCTTTGCAATATCTTTCTTTTCTATCGCTTAAGCCAACACACTTCCTTAATTGTCAACGTTCACTCCTCACTCCCGTATATTACAATGGTTCTTAAGATGGTCTTGCAGATCCTTAATTTTTAACCTTCTAGTTACATTTATTAACCTCAGAACACTGCCCAAAGCATAAAAACATCTGTTTTTAGCCAATATTCGAGCATGGATTTAACGAAATATTTTGTTATTATCTATGACAAATACTTACAAATACTTGAAATTCTCGCAACTTTCTTAAAGCTCATCTTAATGTTATCTTTAGATCAGGGCCCCAGACTTGCTCTACGTACGTATTACTAGTAGGTACTTTATTTGCTTAAGATTTTTAAACGTTGGGACTAACGACCCAATTTGTTATAAACATTTTATTGCGAATACCTACATTGAACCTCGAAATGGGGCAGGAGTACTGGTTTTGGCTCGGCAAATCAAAGGACATGCGAAAAGGAAATCGGACTGACATCTGGATACTTGGAGTGCACGAACTACGAGAAAGGCGGCAGAATCTTTGAAGAGTCAGAAAATGGATTTGTAAAAGCAATTGCAACGGTGCAAGATATCAGATGATGGTATAGGGGAAACACAGAAACAAAGCTGGGGAACATGGAACAGGTTTCATAGGGCGTAAGGAAGTTAATAAAGCAATATTAAAATCTGATCCTGTCTACTAATAAAAGAGTATGCCAAGAGGCAAGACTATCTTTTTCAATGTGACAGTATTTCGTGTTTATGCACCGACAGAAGAGGCCGTAAAAGAAGAGTTTTATAGCCAACTGGAACAAGAGAGTCCTGATGTTAAATGTATACTGTAGGCAGTCGAATGCCAAAGTCAGAAAGGAAGACATGTTTGCAGAAGTGATAGGAAATGCGTCCGATTAATAAATTTTGCCTTGAGCAACAGCAAGATTGTGAAAACTACCTGTTTGGAGAGAGAAACTTAGGATCAATCTAAATAGGGTAGATAATTTTGGATGCTACAAAAAAGTACTGTAAAATGTGTGAAAATTGTCACCGGGGCTATATTGGTAGCCCTGTATGAGTTACTTCTTTGCCCACTTTTAACATGGGTAGAGTTTTCACAGATATATACTCGCATGCAAGGAGAACAATATTTACTTTACAACTCTGCCACCGAACTCCACACATTTGACGCAGCCAGTAGACTTGGCTGTGTTCAGGCAAATGATGACCAAACGGGCTAACATTTTGGACAACTTGAGGAAAGAAAGCAGAGTTACTGGATGTTTGGCCAAAGAACACATTATAGGGCTCTTTTAAAACAAATATGGGCAACACGTGTATTTGTGAAAAAATTGTCAAGTCTGGATTTCGAGCAGCAGGTCTACTACTTTTCAATCCCTTTGTAGTATTGGCAAAAATTCTGGATGCCGAGATAGAACAAAATGCCATTGGAATACGTTTGGGCAAGTGATTAGTGGAGGTGTTCCAAGACCTGAGAGGTTAATATGCAAAAAAAACAGGAGAAATGAAAATACCGGTAGTTCCAGATACAGCGTTTGGCGACAAACCAGCGGACTCTGAAGAGATCAACAATTCTCCACAGCCATCTGTGTCTGGAATTCAGGCTAGAAATAACAGTATTACTTGTAATGCTAACAATGACAAAATCTTCCAAATATGTTTTTGTGAATGGGAAACAAAGAACCTAACTCGGTGCAGTGCATAACATGCTATTATTGGCTCTGCGGAACTTGCAATGTTGGAACAAAAAAAATATAAATATCCTGTTTCCTAGATTAAGAATTAAAGTAATTAACTGTAACACATAATTATTTAATTCTTAATCAAATCTTTTTTGTAACTTTCTGTTATTGTATTATTATGTTAATTGTATTATGTAATTCAGTAAATTTTGATTGAAAATCCTTGTATTTTTTATTTAAAAAATTTAAAATTTAGATTAATAAATAGTAAAAACATATTTAGGTGCGAATGTTACTTAAACGTAGTGTGACATTGGTTGCTGATGTTTATTTTATCATGTGCCAATGTTACCCCTTGAACAGGGTAACATTCACAGGTAATTGACGTATAAAAAAAAGGTAAAGAAATCAAATTTTAGGATTTTTTATTCTAGTAGTAAACAGTGGCGTATCTAAAATTTAGCTTTGGGGGGTATCTGGGGGTCGGATCGGCTTTATACAACAGAAAAAACAAGTTAATACTAATCAGCATTATTAACTTTAAAGTGGCTGATTCATAGAAATCTTAGAAATAAAACAAGACACAGGGCAAGGATTATATTTTATAAGACAATTGCAATACCCATATTGACATATGCGATTGAGGCGTGGGTCATGACAAAAAAGGAATACGGCAAGATCCAGAGTGCTGAAATGCAGTTTCTTCTAAGTGCTTTAAACTATACATTGCAAGACAGACTAAGGAATGAGGATATCAGAAGTAGAGGACATAAATGAAATTATTTCAACTTACAAAAGACAATGGTGAGATAATCTGCATAGGATGACAGAGGATCGATTGCCGAAAGCGGCACTGAGCTATAAATCCACTGGTAGAAGAGACGTGGGTCGTCCGAGGATGAGATGGTGCCAGAACAGGTTTATATAACCTAATTCTTGAAGAGAAGAAGAAGAAGAAGAAAAAGAAGAAGACTTTTAAAGAATGGTCCAACGTTTCACGGTACCCCCTCCAAAGTCAACCCTTTACCCTCGACAAAATTGCTTGCCGAATCAACCCCCTAGTGTAAACATTCTTTACTCCGTGTAGTGTACGAATCACCCCTACACGTGGAAGTAGTAGCCTTATATTCATTTGCGTGCGTTCAAGTGTTACTGTTTTGGCACTCTACGGAGGTTAGAGATCCTTTTCGGTCTTTATATACATATATGAGGCGTTTCTTCAAAGTTTGGAAGAAATTTAAAAACATTCTCTAATTCACGTTGAAGTGTTCTTCATGATTGTGTAAAAGCTGTAAAAGACAACACAGAACAACTAGTGGACAGGTTCAAACAAACGCGACACGCCTTGAAAGAAAATGATGAACAGAACATGTACGAATGTATGCGCCATTAACAGAACAAATACGAAATGGTTACAAACAAATAACAAAACATTTAACAATTTATACTGATCGAATGGTCGCTCAGAATTTGGTAGAACATTTTACTAATACTTGAATTGAATAAATGAACACTTGGTACATTTCTACACACATTTTTTATTTTCCTGAAACTGCACTAAAGTTGCCGTAACTGGTGAAACAATTGTCAGCAAAATAAAAATTAGCTGTAGAAGTGTACCAAGTGTTTACTTATTAAATTCAAGTGTTTAATAATTACCAATGACTCGTTGGTATTTTAAAAATGCTAGCGCAATAATAGCGGTCGAAAAATTAAAAATACGCCAACAAAAAAGGCGACAAAACGCAAGCGAAGTACACAGTTTTGTCACTGTGCAATGTTACAACATTGTTACTGAGCAACGCCTATGAGCTGCTCATTGTTACGAATGCGTGTGGATCACACTGGGGGGACACTGACGGTGTCATTGATATTTTGAATGTAATGAAATGCATGAATGTTAAAAAAAAATTGAGTAGGCTACTCACTGTTTGTAGAAAGGATACGCAGGTCGAAGACGTGTTCTAATGTTCCATGTGTGTTAAATCTAGCGCCGGAATGTAGGCAATCTAGCTACTCGGATTGCGGACTGACCGCGCTGGTAAACACCATAGTCGAGTTTGAGGATGAACAAAACAATCGCTCAATGCAAAGATGGCCACTGCACCGCATATACCATTGTCCCGTAATATGCTGGACTCGCTCACTACTTTAAACGACATATATTTATTAGTAATTAAATTGTATTACTGTAATTATTAAATAATTATTAAAATTATTATCCGGGCTGTAAGGCCGTGGTCTTCCAAAATCTTCATACCGAGAGATGTTCATCGTTTGGTCAGACGTTTCGGCCTCACGTCTAGAGACCATCATCAGTGAAAGGACTTTAAAACTGACAAGATGTATGTCAGTACAACCACAGTACTGTGACAAAGGCTGTGGTACGTCGCCGGTCGGGCAACCCTAAGAAATTAAATAATTGTTATTTTCTTTCTTTCTTCTTCTTCTTCTTCTTCTTCTTCTTCTTCTTCTTCTTCTTCTTCTTCTTCTTCTTCTTCTTCTTCTCCCTGCAAGCATTAGGCCTGCTGTCTCTTGCGACTCCTGGCCTTGGTACAACTCACGTGCCACCGCACCCACCAAAGAAATCACCCATGTAGTCACTACGTTCGTTGACGAGATGTGCGGTGGAGAAGAAAAGTGTGTGTGTGTGTGTGTGCGCGCGCGCGCGCATGACTGCTCGCGTGCTTTGGTACTCATCTATCCCAGGCGTACCAGATAAAATACCGTTGTGTTATTTCTCCCCGGCGACCAGAGTGGGGACGCAGACCGAGTCGTCAAGTTGACTCGATCCCACGACTGCATCACATCCGTTGAGATTGGGAGTCTCAACAGGCACGCGCCACAATTATTATTACTGTATTATTATTGTTGTTATGCTGATGATGATGATGATGGTGATGATGATGATGATTATTATTACTATTATTTATAATACTACTGATACTGCTACTGCTACTGCTGCTACTACTACTGCTACTACTACTGCTGCTGCTGCTGCTGCTGCTACTACTACTACTATTACTACTACTACTACTACTGTTATTATAATAATAATAATTATTATTATTATTATTACTACCATCATCATCCTCATTATCATTAGATAGACCAGTATTCCTTCAGCGGCTTACACCTCGTGCGCGCGGGTATGGCAAGCCCGGGGTACCTGAGCTGGACTCTCGTTTTGCTTAAACCTGTCTTGCGTGAGGTCCCTTTCTTATACCTGTTCTGTCGGTCTTCCTTGACCAACTGTTCCGACCGTGACGTTATTAGAATATTCGAGGGCTAGGGATCTTAAGTTTCCTCTTACTTTCTTGTCTTTTTTGGCCGGTGTGCCAAAAACACCCGGGGAAGGAACCCCTTGTAAAAATACAGCATGGAGTTGGAGGGAAAGGAGGTGAATATTATGGGGCAGGGGGCCGGATTCCCAGTACCGGCGTAATAGGCATCCTGAAGTAATACGGTTAGATGTTTCCAGGACAAATATGAATTCCTGTATTAAAGGTGGTTTTTTTAGTGGGTGACAGTCCCACACACCAGGGGAAACACGTTTTCCTCTGACGGTCCATATAGAATTTTTCCTCCCCTATAACAAAAATAAAAAAATTAAATACAGACTAGTATGACGTGTTAAAAGACTGTAAAATATTTATCAATAGGTAGAAAACCATAGCTGGGTTCTCGACCAAACCAAAACCGTATCACCCCGCCACGGGGTCTTTGTTCTCCACTGCTTTTAAGTATTAAAGGGAACTAATATTTTCTTAAAAACTGTTATCATTTTGATATAAAAAAATTGGTTAAATATAATAAGATTATGGCGATTACAAAGATATGGCGATCTTTGTACTTTTCTGTGGGTGTGACTTATGAATAAAAACCAAGAAACAAGAAATTAAAATACAAGCCTCGGAAACGTCGTTCTTAAGAGGAATTAGAAGGTGTAATAAACTTGACCGTATAAAGAACGAGGCCACGAGAGAAGAATTACAAGTTTTTAACTTGAGTGAAAGACTAAAAGGTTATAATAAACAACGGTGGAAAGAACGCTTAGAAAGAATGTCAGATTCAAGACTGGGCAAACAAATCTGGAAATATAAACCTATAGGACCAAGTGTGTGGGTAGACCCAGGAAGAGTTGGCTGGAGGATCGGTAAAGACGGAACATGCAGCGCCCTGCCTACGACGTGATGTGAAGATGATGATGATGATATAATAAGAACAATATCAACATCTATTATTTTTATTACTAGAACAAAAATAATATTTATTATTTTTATAATTTAATAATTATATTAAATAATTATTTAAATTATTTAAATTAAATAAATAAATTATTTTATTATTAAATAAATTTAATTATTATTATTTAATAATTATTATTTTTGTTCTAATAATAAAAATAATAATTATTATAATTATAATTATATTATTACCGTTTTGTTATTATTAATTGGGTCAGATAGAAACCTATGTTCAATTAAGAAACGTTATATGTAATTTAGCAATTTAGCAGACGAAAATTGTATCAACAGGATCGACTCTGCGAACTTCATGAAACGTCACACCATAAACAGCAAACGCCGTGGGTTCGATGACGTACATCACACGGCGGCATAGACAGACGTAATGGCGGAGCGGGGATATTATTAGTAATGCAGAGAGCCACAGGTAATTGTATCAATAATCAATTGCAACGGACAGGAGAGGACAGGACAAGGCTCGCCTTGCCTTGCCTTACTACACACTAATGATGTCTATACAGCAATCTCCGTAAACTGTATTGATTGCCGGACCTTCCCTTACTGATATACAACCCCCCCTCCATCACTATCCCCATCCCCTCACGCTCTACTAGCCTTCACTGTACTGATTTAATAATTACCGTACTGCACTATCCACGTTTGTGGTCGAATTTTTGTATGGATCTAATGTTATTGCTTGTTTATCTTCTTCTTCTTCTTCTTCTTCTTCTTCTTCTTCTTCTTCTTCTTCTTCTTCTTCTTCTTCTTCTTCTTCTTCTTCTTCTTCTTCTTCTTCTTCTTCTTCTTCTTTTCTTGTAGTGATTGTCCTATTTCTTTGTCTCCTTCTTTATTTCATGATGTGAATAAATTGTTATACATATGATATAATATATACGTAATTATTAATAATAAATAATATTTGTTGTTTTATATACAAAAATATATTGTTTGTTTATAATTTACAATGTTTCGACAATATTTCAACTGTCATCTTCAGGAATATACAAAAATAACTATTCTTGTATAAAACAACAAATATTATTTATTATTAATAATTATAATAAAACAAGAATAATTCTGAGAAAATATAAAATCGCGCGAGCGTGTGTGTGTGTGTGCGTGCGTGCGTGTGTGTGTTACTTAACAACGTATTGCTACGACAATTACGTATCGTTCTCGATAAGCTGAGAGCCACATTTTACACGTTTCTCGGGTAACCGAGCAGGTGCAGTATCTCAGTCAAGGCCGTGCACTAACATAGCTTCTAGACTGTTCGAGCACTTGTAACTATGCAAATTATGCAGACACGCCGCCAAAAGGATAAAAAATTATTTTCGAACTTCTGCAGAGCATATATAAGGAGCTTCGGCTGGCTTAATTACCTCTTAGTTAGCTGGCCTCTTAGTTACCCCTGGCGATATTGTAGAGTGCGGCGCAAGTGATTCTTGCGGATTAATGGAAAGTGATTCTTGCGGATTAATGGAAAGTGATTATTCAGTTAATTAGCGCGGTATTGTAATAAGGTGACGTTATTATTTATGTGTAGACAAATAAAATTTGAATTATTGTATAAAGTACTTTGTTGATTTCAAAGTATTATTTGTGACTGATTAAAGCTGGTCACAGCTTAATTGGTGATTTAATTGGTGTCTGTACTTTGTTTTCCTCTGTAGTACACGACGATCCGTGAGACCATCGTAACAATGAGTAGAACTTTAGCGACAAGTTTTCTAATGTGTGTGTGTGTGTGTGTGTGTGTGTGTGTGTGTGTGTGTGTGTGTGTGTGTGTGTGTGTGTGTGTGTGTGTGTGTGTGTGTGTGTGTGTGTGTGTGTGTGTGTGTGTGTGTGTGTGTGTGTGTGTGTGTGTGTGTGTGTGTGTGTGTGTGTGTGTGTGTGTGTGTGTGTGTGTGTGTGTTCTTACGACAGCCGCACGGTTCGTCGTGTCTAAACAGTGGTATAAAAAATTGAACACCAGAGGGATCGTTAATTACAACTGTAATTGAAATTCCGATAAACAAGACAACAGTAATCACGTGTTTACAACAATTATTCAAGTTGACGATTGACCAACACAGACTAGAGCAGCAAACAATAAATATTAGCTGATTAATACTGTATCAAGTCCCTAACCACAGAAGTCGGCGCCGGACCAATAATAATCACACTACACTACAGACGCACCGAATCTCAAGTCACAACACCAACGACTCTCCGATAACGCGCACTGAATCGCAAATTTACAACTGACATCCCGTTTCCAAAACACCGCTATTTTCAGTAAGCAAGGTAGCAGCAGTCTTGTCGTCTCGTGGGGACTAATCGACCACCCTTTAAGCCTACAATAGTGGGACAAAGAAGGGAATTTGGTGCAATGGACTAAGCATCTAATACCAGGTATTAAACGATGGACAGCGTGCTAAAATAAAAATCTTGCACATTACTATATGACGTAACGTAAAGTAAAAGAACAACAGCTGCTAGTACTGTGGACTGCGTAAGAGATTAGAGACAGGCGTGACCTTAAAACACAAGAAATTTAATAGATATTGTTACGACGGTCTAGTGATCATCGTATGTTACAGTGGAAAACAAAATACAAGACACCAATTAAGTCACTAATCACCAGCTTTAATTATCACAATTAAAAAGTTTGTAGTGAACAAGATAGTCTCTTACAACAAATAAAAATAAAAATTGTTCACAACCAATAATAATGTCAATTAATATAAAACACAATTGTACTACAATTGTCCCGCACAATTATAAAACACATAACACTTCGTCATAATACTTCGAACAGCACTGTGTAAATCGCCCGACAATAACTGATCTAAACTTCTCTGAAGCCTTGTATTTACACCCCGCTCAGACACCAGAACATTCTATACTACACATCAGCGCTACACTAGAACGTAATTGATTGCGGCCGGTGATGTCTAGAAAAGTCTCGCGAACGCATTTTGAGATCACGTACGCACACAACATTATAACCGGATTCCACGGGAACATCCGAGAAACACATAGATTGTTCTGTAATGTCGTAGCAATATGATATTAGCAAGAAAGTTTGCACGGGAAGTGGAGTATAAGAAAATGTCATGAAAGAAAAAGAACAGGAAGAGAGATTATATACAGATCAGGTAAAGCAAGTGAGATAAAACGGGACAACAACTCAAAAAGGATAATGTTCGAAGCTTGTAGCTTATACCTTTTCCGGCGCTTCATTAAGCTGAAGGTCTGTTGTTCTGAACGTTGACCAGACGTAGTCAGTACCCATGAGTTGGAGATGTGCAGCTCTAACCCTCCTCGGGGTCCGGGAATTATCTGACTACCTAGGAATTAGCAGCCGGTAGTAACTATCCAGATCCACCGCTCAAGGCGGGCACAGACCCGGCAGCCATCCAGCCGAAACCACAGACCAACCTGGAGTCCAACTCAATACACCTGCAACCAATTCGGTCTACCGGTTCGGCCGCCTATGCCGGCCGGGTCACAAACAGGGCGTACTCTCTTCACAGAGTCCCCGGCCACGAGGAGTTGATTTGCCAAATCCAGGGCAATCTCTGTTTCGGCTCTGATCAACCACGGCGTTGCCCCACCCCCCATTCTGGGACACCATAATGTCCCACAATTTCGGTCTGTACACCCTGATCTTTGGTCAGCCCATACTTATGGTAATTTAAAGCGACTAAAAGCCCTCACTTTCATACCCACCTTTTTTGAATTCCAGGCTTCATTAGGCAAAGCCTTTTACGTAGCAGCCAAGCGTCCATATGCGCTAGATTCTACATTGATGACAATCCCGTTCATTTCCCCGTACACCTATTTGCGTTCCCGCACTGTAATTTTCACTTAATAATTCAATTCATGTATTCGCTGGTCTTCCCTAATCCTCTCTATTTCAGTTACTATTTCATTAACTCTACTGCTGCATCTGATCGCCATAAGAGTGGACAACCAAACACCAGAATGCAACGAGTGACACACGAGTGTTAGGCGTACAAGAAGTAGACTGCAGCCCGGTAGTTGTCCGGTACTATCGGCCACAAAAGAACCAAGTGGTCGATGACAACGATGGCACCCCCCCCCCCAACAAAAAAAATAGTAGTAACAGTAGTAGTGTAGCTTTTTTTCAAGGAGGGGAGTGCATTTACGCACGAAATGTAGCACTCATACCCCAAATGGACTACCCATTAAAAACCACATCTCCGTCAAACGAACACTAGCCTAGAACCGTTTATCACACTACTTCAGACTAGGCCATTTTGCTGGGCCCACGTCTTCACTGTTCTACTTTATAGATATTCTAACTCTCCCTTCTTCACCCCTACGTAATGTACCATATGATTCTAGACGTCCTCCCCTCTTAGCATGGCTCCGACGATGTTATCTGGAACTGTCATTCCAATATCCGCTACCAAAGATGCTCTTCTCGCTGCCCACCTATCACAATTGAATAAGGTGTCCTCCGCGTTATCCTTTTTAAGCGGGCAGTACAGGCAGTTTAAAGACAAGGTTTTGCCCATTTTATAGAGTTAGTCTCCACGACCGCTCAGAAGCTGCGTCAGGTAGACACGGACGCATGCTTTCTCTCGATCCACGGGCTCACGTGTTTGGTCAGCATCGCGGGCTAGCGAGTCTCCTCGTCCCATGCTCTTGGCCACAGTTCAATTGTACGGGCCTCTCTTGGTGTTTTGCCGTCTCCTTGTCAACCTCAGCGGTAGCAGCAGCAGCAGCAGCCAGCAGTAGTAGTAGTAGTAGTAGTAGTAGTAGTAGTAGTAGTAGTAGTAGTAGTAGTAATGGTAGTAGTAGTAGTAGTAGTAGTAGTAATGGTAGTAGTAGTAGTAGTAGTAGTAGTAGTAGTAGTAGTAGTAGTAGTAGTAGTAGCAGCAGCAGCAGTAGTAGCAGTAGTAGTGCCCTAGTACATACCCTTGGCTATTGCCATTAGCTATATATTTTGGAAGGACTAGCATTAGGGAGACGTGGTGCTGCACACTGAATTATTGTAAAAGTATGGCTGTAAAACTCTTCAAACTACATATATCTTTATACATAAAAATTCAGCCTGCGTATGTTTGTGCTCGCAAAACTCGAAAAGTAGTCAGTCGATTGACTTGAAATTTTGACACAACGTTACATTCGAATACGCGCGTGTTTTTATAGTAAAATGAAATTTTGACACAACGTTGCATTCGAATACGCGCGTGTTTTCGAAAATCGAATTCATTTCTTTCGTTTCTTTCCAGTTGATCGTCGTCTGTGTTTTCGCGGGCCATAGTACGCGTTTTACGAGTTGAAGAAGAAGAGAAAAGTTGTTTTCGTTCACATTGATGTGCATAATCAATCGTTGGAAATGATTTGATTATCTGGGAAGAGATTTGATTATCTGTTTTCGAAAAACGAAATGTGAGTTAATTTGATACCGAATGTTGTATTCAATTCAATTCATTTGTTTTGTTTTGGAAATGATTTAATTATCTGTTTTCGAAAATCAAAATGTGAGTTACTTTGATTTTGATTGTTGCATTCAATTCAATTAATTTCTTTCGTTTTTTCCAGTTGATCGTCGTCTGTGTTTTCGCCAGCCATAGTACGAGTTGTATCGAGAAGAAGAAGAGCAGCACAATCGTCTCAACAACGCCAAGAACAATTAGATCAACAGCGAAGACGTATGCAGTTGCAATATCTGAATGATCGAGCTTCATATCACCGAATTGCATTTTCATACGAACCGGATATTTAATACAATACCTCATGTAAATTCGTTGAAATCGGAAAAATGGACAAAGTTTGTCCGCACTGCACAGCAATGAAATTTAAAGGAGAAACCCCGGGAATGTGCTGCGCTAGCGGAAAAATGAAGTTACCTGAACTTGAGCAGCCAAAAGAACCACTGAAAAGTTTGTTAAATGGAATTACTGATGATTCAAAACATTTCCTCAAAAACATCAGAAATTACAATTCCTGTTTTCAGATGACTTCATTCGGCGCTAACGTTATAGCGGAGCATTTTATGCCGACATTTAAAATTCAGGGACAAATTTACCACAGAGCTGGCTCTTTGCTTCCTTTTCCCAGCAATAACCATAAATTTCTCTAAATCTACTTCGTCGGAGATGAAAATGACCAATTGAATGCACGCTGCCAAATCTCTACTGGAATCAGAAGCCATATTGTTGAGTCGTTGCAAAAAATGTTACATGACAACAATAATTTAATTCGGATGTTCAAAAATGCGATTGATCTCATGCCATCAGACAGCCATAGAATTGTTATTCGTGCTGATCAAACACCAGCCAGTGAGCATGTCAGACGATATAACGCGCCAACAATTGATGAGGTAGCAATTGTCATGGTTGGAGAAGAATTTCATCCTCGCGATATCGTTTTGCAGCGCAGAAATGAGCAACTACAAAGAATTGCTGACACTCATAGATGCTACGATCCATTGCAATATCCAATTATGTTTCCAGACGGTCAAGATGGTTATCATTTCAACATCAAAATGATAAACACAGTCACAGGTGAACACACAGGCAAAAAAGTTAGTTCAATGAATTATTATTCCTATCGGATTATGGTACGTGAAAATGAAGATAACCATATTCTGAAATGCCGTCAGCTCTTCCATCAGTACATCGTCGATATGTATGCGAAAATAGAGTCGGAACGACTACTATTCATTAGGCTCAATCAAAAGAAACTGAGATCAGAAGAATATATACATTTGAGAGACGCGATAAGTAATGATGGTGATATAAGCAACATAGGAAAGATCACCATATTGCCTGCCACATATACTGGTAGTCCGCGACATATGCACGAATATGCGCAGGACGCTATTACGTATGTGCGGAAATATGGTCGTCCTGATCTTTTCATTACATTTACATGTAATCCAGCATGGGATGAAATAAAAGAGTTACTACTTCCAGGACAAACTCCTACTGATCGCCACGACATAACAGCACGCGTTTTCAAACAAAAGCTAAAGACATTAATTGATTTCATCACTTCACTACACGTTTTCGGAGAAACACAATGTTGGATGTACTCTGTGGAGTGGCAAAAAAGAGGATTGCCACATGCGCACATTCTAATATGGCTTACTGTGAAGATAATGCCAAATGAAATCGATAAAGTAATATCTGTCGAAATACCAGATCCCACAATTGATAATGAGTTGTTTGAAGTTGTGACCAAGAACATGATACACGGACCATGTGGAGCAATCAATACAAATTCACCGTGTATGATCGATGGAAAATGCACTAAACGGTATCCTCGAGAGTTGTTAAAAGACACAATTACTGGCAATGATGGTTACCCACTATATCAACGAAGAAGTACAGAAGACAATGGAAAAGTAATTACTGTACTTTGAAAGTGAGAATGACATTGAAGTCGATAATCGTTGGGTTGTTCCATATTCACCATTTTTATCGAAAACTTTCAAAGCACATATCAACGATGAGTATTGCAATTCTGTGAAATCCATAAAATACATTTGAAAGTACGTCAACAAAGGCAGCGATATGGCCGTGTTTGGAGTTTCAACTAAAGTAATTTAGATGAAATCTCTCAATATCAAATCGACAGATATATCAGCAGCAATGAAGCTGTGTGGCGTATTTTAGGATTTCCAATCCACGAGAGGGATTCAACTGTCGTTCCTCTTTCTGTCCATCTTGAAAACGGACAAAGAGTGTATTTCACGGAACAAAACATACAGGATAGAGCAACAAATCCACCGAACACAACATTAACAGCGTTTTTCTATTATGTCACGCAGATGATTTTGCAAAAACTTTGATGTATGCAGACATTCCGACCTATTACACTTGGAACACAACACGAAAGAATTTTGAAAGAAGGAAGAGAGGCAAAGCAGTAGTTGGACAACCTGGAATATTTTCATCAAATGCTTTAGGAAGAATATACACTGTACATCCGAACAACGCTGAATGCTTTTATTTACGGTTGCTTCTGATTACCGTTCGTGGTCCAACATCATTTATACATTTACGAACAGTGGATGGAATAGTACATAATACGTATCGGAGTGCGTGCGAAGCACTTCATTTGCTGGAAAACGACGATCATTGGGACAAGTCAATTGAAGATTCATCCGCCACTTCTAATCCATTTCAAATACGTACGCTGTTCGCAATTATTTTATCTACATGTTCCCCGTCACAACCAGTACAATTGTGGGAGAAATACAAAGACTACATGGCCGAAGATATTCTGCACAGAATGCGTCAGAAACACAAGATCATGGCTTGGATTTCACAGAAGAAATATACAATGAAGCGCTAATCTTCATTGAGGATCTTTGTCTTGCAATGTGCGGCAAGTTGTTGGCACAATTGGGAATGACAGCACCAAATCGGTCCATCAATGCAACATTCGACAGAGAACTGCTCAGAGAGCAATCATACAACAGAAATGACTTACAGCTGTTCGTCCAAGAAAATACACCGAAACTCCTTCCAGAACAAAAGATAGCATTTGATACCATCATACAAGCTGTGGCCAACCAATCCGGTGGATTGTACTTTTTGGACGCTCCAGTTGGAACTGGAAAAACGTTCTTAATTTCCTTGATCCTGGCTAAAATCCGTTCAAACGGCCATATTGCGTTAGCTCTTGCTTCTTCAGGCATTGCTGCCACGTTGATGGAAGGAGGGAGAACAACGCATTCAGCTCTTAAACTGTCACTAAACATGCACTTCACAGAAAACCCAACATGTAACATTTCAAAAACGTCAACTGGAATGGGAAAGGTTCTTCAGGCGTGCAAAATCATTGTATGGGATGAGTGTACAATGGCTCACAAGAAGTCATTGGAAGCATTAGACCATACATTGAAAGACTTGCGAAATAATCAGGTTCCATTTGGTGGAGCATTGGTGTTACTATCCGGTGACTTCAGGCAAACGCTTCCAGTTATACCTCGCTCAACAGCAGCTGATGAATTGCACGCCTGCTTGAAATATTCAACTTTTTGGAGCACAGTCAAAAAATGCATTTAACAACAAATATGAGAGTTCAGCTTCAAACCGATCCAACAGCTGACATATTTTCAAGACAATTACTCGAGGTCGGTAACGGCACTGTACCTACAAATCCAGAAACAGGAAAAATCACCTTCCCATCTAATTTCTGCAACATCGTGAATTCAAAAGAAGAATTAGTAGACAAGGTTTTCCAAAGTATCGAAACAAATTATCGAAATCACGCATGGTTGAGCGGAAGAGCCATTCTAGCGGCTAAAAATGTCGACGTACACGATATGAACATCATTCTAAACAGAATCGCAGGTGAAACAGTGACATACAAATCCATTGACTCCGTGGTGAACCAAAGTGAAGTAGTGAATTTTCCAACGGAATTTCTTAATTCTCTCGATGTTCCCGGATTACCGTCACACATTCTGAATTTGAAAATTGGAGTGCCAATTACATTACTCCGAAACATCAATCAGCCAAAGTTATGCAATGGCACACGATTAGTAGTTAAAAAATTGATGAACAATCTAATTGAAGCAACAATTCTGATTGGACCTCATAAAGGTGAAGACGTACTACTTCCACGAATACCACTCATTCCGACCGACATGGCGTTCGAGTTCAAACGACTTCAATTTCCAATACGCCTTGCGTTCGCTATGACTATCAATAAAGCGCAAGGGCAATCTTTGCAAGTGTGCGGTTTGAATTTAGAAAACGATTGCTTCTCTCATGGGCAATTATACGTCGCATGCTCCAGAGTCGGCAAACCGTCTGATCTTTATGTTTATGCAGAGAACGGACAAACAAAAAATGTAGTCAATCCACTAGCTTTACAATAAAAAATGATTTTCTGTGAAAAACATCTTTTTTCTTCCTTTCCTTTCATTCCACAGCATAGCCACAGCAACGCAAGGCATGGTATTGAATTGAATGATGTGTTTTCTCGGTGAATCTACGTTCGCTAGAATACTTTTATTTACTTTCCCATTCATTTCATATCTGACTGAGCCACAGCGAAGCGTGGCCGGGTTTAGCTAGTATTTCATACAATTCGTACACTGGTGAATGAGCATTACATTGCTAATCAGTCAGCGGGAAGATAATTTATTTAAATGCATTAAAACAACGAAACAGGTCAAATAAATTGTTTATTAAATAAATAACTGGTAGGGACGTGACAGGGTACACTCTCCATGATCATAGAAGAAACACAGACATACGGCAGGAACTGAATATTATGAGTATACTCGACAGGATCGCCCAGTATCGGCTGAATTGGTGGGAACATCTTTGCCGAATGGATGACTGCCGCATCCTCAAACAACTATGGAACGGACGTCGGTCAGTTGCGTCCGCCTGAAAAAGAACCCGGTCAATTGCGTCCCTCATAGGAAATTTTACCCGGTCAACTCCGTCCCTTGTAGGAAATTGTACCTTGCTATTCCGAAAAATTGATCATAATAATAAGTATAGATACTAGTGTATCTTCGTCTAATCTTTTGTGGTTTTAATATCCCAGCGGAAAAGAAAAACATATTTCCCACTTATTAGTGATCATCAGCTGTAGATATCCTTTGAAAGGAACTACAGTATATGTTTGCCACTTATATAGTAGTTTTGTCAATTCTCTATGCAACTTTTATTTTTATTTATTTTTACTTTTTTTTTATTGATTTCTATGTATTTTATTTTTTTGCTGCTGTTTCTCTAGCTACTTATTATAATTTTGTCAATCTTCTATGTTACTTTATTTTATTGGTAACAATTTCATGCAGACAGCCTCTACATCATATATCTAATACTCCTATATTGCTAGTAGGGGTCTGAAGGACGACGAAACCATTACGGTGCAGACATATATGCGTCTGTCTCCCTCATTACTACTTCGAGTCTTATGCGCTTGCGCACTACTTCGACGCTTGCGCACAACGGGTCGAGTAGTAGAAAAAAGAGATAGAAGCAGTCGTTTGCTGTCTCACTTACTCCGTGACACCTCCACTTACGGGCAATAGCAATATAGTAGTATTAGATATATGCTCTACATACTGTATTCGAGAACAGGTTTTTCTGGTGAATTTATTCATTTGTTCCCGAAGATACATTTCCTTTTCTTCTATCCATTTATATTTCCTTACATTTTCTATAGTCGAAGGGACGGAGAGATGTAGGACGTCCGAGGAAGCGCTGGAGTGACTAGTTCTAATCTTTGCCTGTTTGAGACCGGAACAAATCATCCTTGGTTTAATTCTTGAAGATGATGATGGTGATGAAATAACTGGTTCCAGATTTTTTGTCGACAACAATCTAATGTCGCTTCATACCCCAGTAGTATTATATGCCTATATCTGTTCAGTCTCTCGTAGACGCAGTGGCGTGGCGTGGGTATGTAACACCTGTTGGCGGTTGTGATAGGCGTAAAACTTAACTTAAAAATTAATTTAAATTTTTTCTTGTACCAAGTGTTCTTTTTAGAGCATGTTCTATCATTCGCTGGGAGAAGAAGAGAGTCCCGGTTCAACGGAATCTGACTCTCATTGTACTTACACAGAATAAATCAGAAAACACAAATAATAGAATTAAAAATAATAAAGACAAACAGAGAAACACATTGCTAAACGAACAAAACACAAATAGGTATCTGCCGCACGTCAGTTCCGAAAACGAACATAGCTGCTAACTGAGCGTTGTGTCGGTTATACAGCGGCAACACATTGAGTGGACGAATGTGGCTCCCTCTCCTCCACAGTTGGTACAGTGAAAACTACTACGAGGTCAGTGACCGTACGCATTAAAACACTGCCGATGTGTGAGTCGGCAACACAAGACGGTGCAAGTGCACAGAAGTTCGAAAGCAATGCTACGCTTGTCTTCAAGTTTCCCTACTAATATTGTTCGGATTTCAAATTATTCAATAACTAAAGTATTTATTCTGTGATGTAATTAATATTTTATTTTCTCTTATTTTCAGTGTTTTTGCCGCCGGGAATAGCGGTTACATGGACGCCACGCTACTGCGTAGATGGAAAGAATCGAACGTTCGACACCGTCAGGGAACGGGTACCGTCTTAGAAGGTACCGGTGGCACTCACTGCTTTGTTCCCTCCTTGAATGCGGAGGCGCTGTCGGAAATCCAGTTTATGTAAAGTCTTCTTCTTCCTCTTCTTCTTCTTCTTCTTCTTCTTCTTCTTCTTCTTCTTCTTCTGGTACCGTATCCCGGCGGACGTTAGCGATCGTTGTCTTTGAGCGTTAACAGTGATGAAAGATTGTGTTCAAATTTGGAAATAAACAGTACCCAAAGTTTGGCTATACTGGAAATTACTAGCCGCTGTTTGTATAAGTGGAGCGAGCTTTCAGTTTTGACTCGACCGTTTGGCATTTGTCTGCCTGTCTATGTGTGTGTCTATATTTGGGGTGTGTCTCACGATAACTTTTGAACGCATCAACCGATTTTCGTAAAACTTGGCATGCGCGTCCGTACGTTTACTCTGTAGAACGTTTTTGTTTTGATGATTGATCCTTCCAAAAATAGGGGGAGGTGGAAGGCACAAGTGTAGCGGTTAAAATTATGAAAAAATCGCAAAAGGCCGTGTGGAGTATCAAATTATAAAGGAATTTAAAAAACACAATCTGACTGTAGTGTTCGCTTTGGAAATTTAAAAATTTTTCGACGTCAGGGCCCAAAACGTGGGCGGAAATGCCGATAAAATTAACGCAAGATTTCCGTCGTTCGCACACTTTGCTGTACGCAATAATCGTGACCCGATATTAAACAGGATAAGTTTTGAAGACACAACGCGGCTGGAATTTAAATCCATGGAGCGAGCAGTCACTAACGGTTGTGATTATGATGATGAACCTAGTATAAACTATACGGAAACTGAGAAAGAGAGTGAGAGAGAGGGGGAGACCGATGTGGAATGAAGAGCGTATATGGTACACTTAAGTTGGTTATTGTACGACGACGACAGGTGTTGGTGCCGCGGCGTCAGCACTAGGTGTGGTATGTTCCATAGTATTGACACCCAGTGATTGATTACGGTTTGCAAACTACTTACACATGACACCTGATGATGTATGCAAAGTATGCATGCATACGTACAGACCAACTTTCTTATTTCATTTTTCGTTTTGCTTATTTTTGTTTTTAATTTTTATAATAGTAGTTTATTCTCCCCGTTGTCTTACGACACCTACGCTAGTTTCTATCGTTGAGCGCATGCGCGCGTGTTACACACTGCTGACGTTTAATGTATACTGTTAACATCTCTCTAACGCTCACGCGGCATAAAAAGGGTAACATATTTACTAGAACTTCAGGCAACTCTCCTTGTCGTCTTCTTGTTCTTGTTGTTGTTCTTCTTCTCCTTCTTCTTATTCTTCGTTTTCTGCTTCTTCTTCTTCTTCTTCTTCTTCTTCTTCTTCTTCTTCTTCTTCTTCTTCTTCTTCTTCTTCTTCTTCTTCTTCTTCATTTAAGTGTCCAGCAGCTCTGATCTACTGAGGGTCCAGGTCCAGGTTTCTCCGTCGTAAGCCACGACTGGACTAATTAAGATCTTATACAACCTGAACTTCGTCGATTGGCCTGGTCCTTAAGATTCTAACCAAGACAAAGAATGTTCTGTTCCGGCTGCAATTCTTGTCCTTATTTCTGCCGAAGTCTTCGCAGTCAAGGTATTGTAGACTTGAGACTGCTTCAAAACAGGAACAACCAAACACGTAATGCTGCTGGTGTTGTATGTGTCCATTATATCTCAGCCTAATCTCTTGAAAATATTATTCTTGAAGTTTAAGTTTCCATCCTCTTACCACTCCCTTTTTTTCAAAACACATTTGAATAGTACTGACGAGAGGAAACTACATGTTTTATTAAGACAAATTTTAGAAAACAATTTTTAGTACGTCTACTCTGTTCAAATTGCACACGTGTTCCAATTTCAAAGTGCCTGTGAAAGTTGGTGGCCTTTATCATCTTATAAATGTGTTGTAGAATATTTTTATCAATAATTACATCGAATGTATTCTATAGTAAAAAAAAATTATAGTAAAAAATAAAACCATAAAATAGTTTTTGTGATTTCCACTCGTCAATTTATTAAAATTATAAAACTATCATATAATACAAATTATAGTTTTATAATTTTAATAAATTGACGAGTGGAAATCACAAAAACTATTTTATGGTTTTATTTTTTACTATAATTTACAATGGATTTTCACCAAGTAAAGGCATCAAGCATTAATTATTTGAAAGATGCTACAACTAGCATGTTGGCCTTGTCGAATGTATTCGGTAAAAGGTCTTTCTTCAAACCGGAAATCATAAAAACCTTACTGAGATAAACGGTCTGAATAGTTTAGGAGTTTAAAATATGGAGAAAGATGTATTAAGTGAATTAAAGTGCAGTGTTGTTACTGATCGCTCGTCATCTAAAAGGTGTAACGAAAGTTCATTTAAACTACTAATTGCGTTCGGATGTTCAATACTGTAATTGGATATTACAGATTCTTGTAATATATATTTAATATTTATAAAGAAATTACCTCAAGATATTTTTTTCCTTGAGGTAATTTCTTTATAAATATTAAATATATTATATACATCAAGAAATGGACTGTAGCAAAAAGTGTTTGAATATATACAGAATTCCGGCTGTACAATGTTTACACACTTTCCGGAACCAAAGATTACAGAAGTGATTGAATTTTCATCTTCCACTGCTGCTTGTCCATCCAAAGATCTTCAATTTCTCGTTCCCTCTTCTATAGTCTGAATTTTTTCTATTCAGGTGATAGGTGGACTTCCCCTTTTGCTTCTTCCTGGTGGGGACCATTCCAAAACTCTCCTTGGTAATCTTTCCTTTATTATTTTTTTCGTGTGTCCATACCATTGTAATTTTTTTGTTTGGATGAAATCAACAATATTTTTCACATTCATTCTGTTCTTAATGACTTCATTTCTAATTTTCTCACGTCTGGATACTCTTGCCGAACGTCTCCAAAAGTTCGTCTCTGCTGTCATTAATTTTGTTCTTTTGTGTTTATTGATAGTCCAAACGTCTGAGCCGTAAGTCATGATACTTCTAACAATGGTTTAAAATATTTTAGTTTTAGTTTCTGATGTAATTTGCTTATCCCACAGGATTTCATTTAATGTAGATATAGCCATCTTACCCAAATTAATTCTGGATTGTATTTCTTTGTCTTGCTTCCCACTGGCCGTAATTTTCACCCCTAAATACTTGTATTCCTCTATATATGAAATCTTCTCCATGTCTTCCTCCAATAAAATTCTTGAAATATTGTTTCCTTATTGTTTCCTCTTGGTAGTTATGCAAACATACAGCTTGTGTCTGAAATGAATCACTTTTAGCATACATCGGCATCTACATCTACAGACAGAAACAGAATATAGATTACCAAATACCATATTAGGCTAAAATTAAAAAAAATATTGTAAAATGTAATTATTACTTTGAAATATTGTAAGACTGAATTTTTATTGTGTGACTAATTTATTATGTTACATCATCATCTTCATATCATAGCATAGGCAAGGTGCTGCCTGTTTCGCCTTCAAAGATCCTCCAGCCATCTCTTCCTGTCTCTACCCACATACCTGTGTCTTATAGGTTTGAATTTCCAGACTTGTTTGGCCAGTCTTGAATCTGAAAATCTTTTTAAGTGCTCTTTACACGGTTGTTTATAACATTTTAATCTTTCTTTCAAGTTAAAAACTTCTCATGTTACATATGTTATGTATGTCGTACATATTAAGTTATATATGAAACATAATGGTCGTATACATATATGTTATATACAAAACATTATTAAAATAATGGACGTAAAATAAAACATTATTTTGGGAGTTGCGAAAAATTGCGGTGTCTGACTCATTCCAAGGAAGTATCGCGTACCTCTTAAATACGGCCCAGCTGTGTGTGTGTGTAAATGTGTGTGTGTGTGACGACACGGGGCAAGCGACATGTGCAAGCACTTTGCAATCCATACAGAAAATACCGTACAACACAGAGATACAACAGTTTGTGCAATCGCAGCAGCAGCAAATGTCGAGGTCGCGGCTTCGACGACGACATGGAACCACAAAATCTGTGTGGCGCAGACCCGCGTCACCTTCAACAATTTACGTATTGTTTTGAACTCTACTTTGTACTAATTCATGTTTCACCTACATAGCCTTTGTTACCATCTATTACGCTACACACTGCATTTTTTCGGTGTGTGGGCGACGTGAACTGCGTCGATTTTGTTAGGACTAAACGGCAATCGTTCTCACTGTAAGACTCTATATGGTAATCATTTCATAATTGACACGTGTCTTCTAGGCTACATTATTCAGGCTTGAGCCATCTGCTAAAGCGAACTCGTAGGACAATCCAGTTCAAACACTTAGGCCTCTATTAAACTACGCAACTGATTTCAAGCTTACATGAAACTAGTTGCTGGGTAGTAAAAACACATTGCAACTCTCTGCAGTCGGTTGCAGAGTAAGCTTCGTCTATACTATTATTATAAAGACGTAAAGTTTGTTTGTTTCGTTGTCCGGACTAATCTCAAAAACTACTGATCCGATTAAAAAAATTCTTTTACTACCGTGTTCCTTTGAAGTTTGAAGATGGTTATAGACATAAATTTGAACAGATAAATTTAATCATTTTTAAGAACAGAACGGTCCATGTCTTGACATTTCTTTGTTAATTTGCGTGTATTGAAGTTTTTGGCATGCGACAAACTTTAGTTTTATAAAACATAACTATATGGTGTCAGTGAGTGAAATTAATTACAAATTTTATTTTGGTTCTTGTTTTAATAAAATCCTCTTTTGTCGTTTTCGAGATATTGGCGGTTTTGTAAAAACTTGTATACGTTGTTTCGATTTCATGTCATGAAATTTCTTTGTTGTCCGCAGCATGCGTGCAGTAGGCTACATTTGAATCAATGTCCCACATTGAGCGCGTGAAACTAATAGTTGCAGGAGCAGTTGCATGGCTTGCAACTGTCTTGCAATCGATTGCAGACCGTGCAGCCGATTGCAGTAAGTGTAATAGGTATCATTTAAACCATTGGCCTACAACATTTTGTCCAATCAGTTGCCTAGTGTAACAGAGGACTAAGACATTACCGGACAAGAAACCTGTTTACATAAACGTTTGTCTTTATTTTCACCATAGAAAATGCCCTAAAATTATTTCCGTTTCTTCATGAAACGAAAATATCGGTGCATAAATTGATGCAGAACTAAGATGGTCCGGGCATGTGTGCCGTATGGACAATAATAGATGGCCATAGAAATTACTACAATAGTATAGAGAGGCCATCTCCCTCTTTCTGAAAGAGAATAAGAAGAAGGCCACGAAAGACTTGGATAGAAGATGTATGGAATGCATTGTCTTAAAGAAATCTGATGGAGTATGACTGGAAAGATCGTAAAGCGAAATTGATGCAGAAAGACTAAGATGGTACGGGTATGTGTGCCGTATGGACAATGATAGATGGCCATAGAAATTACTACAATAGTATAGAGAGGCCATCTCCCTCCTTCTGAAAGAGAATAAGAAGAAGGCCACGAAAGACTTGGATAGTCGATGTATGGAATGCATTGTCTCAGAGAAATCTGATGGAGTATGACTGGAAAGATCGTAAAGCGAAATTGATGCAGAAAGACTAAGATGCGTGCCGACGGGTATGTGTGCCGTATGGGCAATGACAGATGGCCAAAGAAGTTACTAGAATGGACTTCCTTATGAAAGAGAATAAGAGAGAGGCCACGAAAGACTTGGATGGAAAAATTGTCTCAGAGAAATCTAAAAGAGGATGACAGAAACAATCGTAAAGCGGATGCGAAAAACAACTTTAAATGTATATAGGGCCTATATAGAGTTAGAGGACAAGTGTGTTTAGGTTGTGATTTTTGCGTTTACATATAACTTTTTTCATTTTTAACGCTTTACCAAATGCCAAAGCGCAAGTGTTTGCTTATTGGTGCACTACAAGAATGGTATTTTCATGTAAAAGAGGAAAACTTGTTTGTGAAGCTGAAAATCGAGGAAGAGTTTTTTGTGAGCGGGTACATAAAGCAGTATTATTGTTTAAAAAAGAAAAAAGCAATTTGTTGCTGTTTCATAAATAATTAAACTTTCGTTACTTATACGTAAACGATAACGCTTCATGATAAAAAATAGCAGTTTTTACATTATAATGTAAGTATCTGTAATTTTGTTGTTTGTGAGTGTGTGTATAAACTACCTAAACTAATTTTTTAACCACAGGCGATTTCAAAATTAAATTTTTATTTTTTCAGTAACACACTTATTTTGTTATAAATAGCGTGGTACTGTATTTACAAATAAAATATGTTGGATTTCTTGTGCTTTTAAATGAAAGTCTGTTCGAATTTGTCCTAGGAGTTTATTTTAGCGAATAGGCAACCTGCGTTTGCTTACGTCATGCACCTGTTGGATTCTGCCAGCATCTGAAATTTGGAAACTCAAATTGTTCTTCTTTCATCAGGGAATTGTTCTGATTCATCAACGATTCCTGTACGTCTCTGTCCAACAGGCTTGTATCGGCAAACTTCCTTAGGCAACTTGCTATCCACATGAGCAGTCCATCTTTCTTTGTTTTCTGCAATGCGATCTTCGATATTACGAATTTTCAGCTCTTTGCGAAAGTCTTCAATGTAGAGTTAAAATGGAGACTCCCGTCTTACTTTAAATTGTAACTCTACCTTTCCACCATGTTACTTTTTGTTTGATACATACCATAAATGTGTAGTGTGTATTTTAACTATAAGCGAATGTTATTAAAAGAATAATGAACTGACAAACACACATATGATTTTATACTTTACGTTAATAAACTTATTGTGCTGATAAAAATAACACACAGTATTTTCACTAATTCCTATCATTTATACTTTAGACCTCTAAAGAATGCCTGTACTTTTCATAATAGTCCCCTCCCCGAAAATTGCTTGCTGAATCATATCCCCCCCCGACTCATATCTTATAATATGTATAGTTTACTATACAACGGTAGATTCTACGTAAAATGGAATCAACAAAAAAAATGCTTCTGTTTACAATTATCGTCCTCGCCAGTTGTCTAATTTTGTTTGTCACACCTTTGGTTTTAGAAAACTTCATCAAGTACGAGAACAAAAAATTAGCTCCAAACGTAGAAGGTGACCTTCTATACTGAAAGTTTTTTAAATCGTGTGCATACAAAAGCGACGGACTGTAGTTTAACAACGAATTATTTTCGCCGCCGCCACGAAAAACGAGACGAAATACCAAATGTACGGACGGAGTCGAAGAATATTATTAATTTTCGTCAAGGTGACCGCGCAACAGTTGCGCGAACGGTCGCGCACACACTAAGTACTCGACCATATGTTGCGGTAGGTAATCCTGTTGCTGTTGCTGCATTTTTTCCGTTTCGTTTAACTCGATTTACAAAATAAAAAAATAATAATAAATAAATAAAATAAACACGAAACACGAAAAGGAGTAAAAACAATTTTATACGACTGGTGGAATTTCGGTTACATACATAACCTTCCTCAACAGCTCTGCCTGCATAAAAAAAATGGCGCAATAAACATAAAAAGACAACGAATTTTTACACAAAAACGTAACGAGATTAAGATGGCCTTGAACGCGGTGAGACGGCTCGGTTTCGGCACTCGACTTCAAGGTGATTCCCTTTTGGCAGGACTTGCCCACTGGCCCACTCCCGCGACCAAGGTCACACTTTGTTTTAAAATTTTATTCTGTCGGCAGTAAAAATAACTTATTTTATTTCATTTATGTTTTAAAATAAATTTATATTCAGCAAGGAGAAAAATCGTTTCCTGAGAGAGAGGAAACTGAATCATGAAAGAATACGTACGTACACATGAACACAAAGAAGAAAACGAGAAACCAACAATTATTTTAATTAAACATTTACAGATATTGGATTTATCCACATAACGGGACTGTGTGTGTGTGTGTGTGTGTGTGTGTGTGTGTGTGTGTGTGTGTGTGTGTGTGTGTCATTGTTGGGCTCTTGTTAAGACTGACACGGCCAGCAAAGACAATTTGACACGTGAAGATAATTTTGCACAAGGTGAAAGAAGAGAAGGAAAGAAGAGATAAATACATAACTGTAGGTAAGATATATGTTTTTATTTGATTGTGTGAAGTTCAATTTAAGAGAAATTGGTAATACTGCCTCGGCCAGAAGGGTAGTATTTGGAATTATGATGTACTAATGCATTCTTCATAAAGTAAAACTTTGTGCCAGCGTGGAGATTAGATGTTGATTCTCGTACTAGTAATAGTAGTAGTAGTAGTAGTAGTAGTAGTATTAGTAGTAGTAGGCCTAGTAGTAATAGTAGTAGTAGTAGTAGTAGTCGGTGTAAAGTTACCGGTTTGTTAATTTCGTCAGTTCTTTGTTTGGCCGACCGTTAATACTTTGGTGAGAGGGGGGGATCGGAATTACGGACCGCTGACCACACGAAAGCACACTGACCTACGCCACTATCGACTGACTTGCCAACTTTATGTTATTCTAAATCCAACAAACGTTTCACAAAATCGGAAAACAGTTTTTCTCTTAATTTAATTTTTAACAAGTCAGTTGTTTTAGCGTGTGTTTTCTGTCGCGTCGCATGGTTGTGCAGACTGGGACCAATACGTATGGTACGTTTATTCACTCGCCATGGCTTCGATTCCCCTTCCCCACGCACACAATGCCGACGAGATCTTTGCTAGAGATAATGCAGTGTAAAGGTGGCGTTTTTGGCGTTCAAAATATTTGCGTTCGGCTTGTAGTAGTGTTTATTCAATTACTAGCAAAATACCCGTGCTTCGCTACGGAGTTTCACGTTGTACGTAATTGTACAATTATTGCTCGCTTAATAGTATAGGATTAGATAGATTGTACAAATTCTCAACTCTTAGTTTGTTTATTTACATTCATAGCAACAGCTATTTATTATTTATTTCGAGAAAATCGTTAGAGCCGTTTCCGAGAAAAAAAAGGACATACATTTATTAATTAATTGAACTTCGAAATTTTCTCGACTGTAAGAACCTGCAAACAACGAAGTTTTTCAATTTAAAACAATGATTAAAAACTCAGAACTAAATGTATTCGGGGTTTCCAATAAACTGAGATGTCAACCACTTCATTTACAAAGTATGGAATTCCCGCGATAAATTTCATTATTTGGTTTTTTGCCCCTTAGGAGTGAAAGTTTTTAAAACCGTTTCTTAGTGAGCACCTAAGACCTATGATGAAGCTACGTTCAAAGTTTCATTGATATCCATTCAGTGGTTTCAGAGATATCGTGATCAGTGAGTCAGTCAGTGGTATTTGGCTTATATCTATATCTAGCCGATTTACCCAGCGTTGCTCGGGTTCATAATTTATTCATAGGCTCATAGGCACCTATTCTTGTTCTAACGTTATATTACTTGTATATTGTATACTCTTCCTTATATTGTTACGTTCGCATTCTCACTGGAGGAATACTCTGTAGCGCACCTGTTTAAGAACATGTCATAAACTGTATTCTTATATCTGGAGAAGTATTCTGTTGCGCGTGATGCTCCTGCTCGATTTCTAACTCTGGGAGAGGGCGAACAGCTAAATTAGTTTTCAATAAAATGTCTACAGTACTTGCACGCGCTGCGTATTTACTGTCTTTTATAATTCATTGTGTTAATGTTGAAATAAGGCATTTGTTAAATTAGTGTCTCCTAAACTTATTCTAACAATACAATACCTCTATAGATTTCAGCTTATCAATTTTTAAATTCAAACTGAAGCAAGTGCATTTATATTGTCTGAACACTATGATCTGAATACATTTGCTATCAAAACTTTGTTTTTTATACTCGCTTATAACTTACTTCGATCTTAACTTATCCACTTTTAAATTCAAACTGAAACAACTCTGAATTCACACACTATTAAGAAGTTTCTTAAGATGCATACACCACCTTTGATATCATAACCTATATCTTTATTTATAAGAACCGTGGACTATGGCCCCGCCGTCTTTCGCGGGATCCGACCTAAGACTCCCCGGGTTCCGTGGATGAACTCCGGGGAAGGCCCGTCGGACGACTCCCGCGCTATTTCCTACGCGGGAGACTTCCACCGATGCTATGGTAACCAGAATCTATTCTATTGGGTTGCCATAGTAACCAGATCTAATAGTTTTTAAGACCCAAAGGACCCCCCAAAGGATCGTATCAAAAAAACACTTGTCCTATGTTGGTTCTCCCGTTGCGTAAAATATTTGTGCCAAGTTTGGTTGAAATAGGTCCAGTGGTTTAGGAGGAGATGTGGAAGACCCCAAAGGACCCCCCGAAGGATCGTATCGAACAAACACCTATCTTATGTTGGTTCTTCCGTTGCGTAAAATATTTGTGCCAAGTTTGGTTGAAGTCGGTCCAGTGGTTTAGGAGGAGATGTGGAAGACCCCAAAGAACCCCCAAAGGACCCCATCGAAGAAAACACATATCCTATGTTGATTCTTCCGCTGCGTAAAATATTTGTGCCAAGTTTGGTTGAAATCGGTCCAGTGGTTTAGGAGGAGATGTGGAACATACATACATAGATACAATGGGGGGGGGGGCTTTGCCCCTTAGGAGTGAAAGTTTTTAAAACCGTTTCTTAGTGAGCACCTAAGACCTATGATGAAGCTATGTTCAAAGTTTCATTGATATCCATTCAGTAGTTTTGCTCTACGTTGATTCTATGTCAGTCAGTCAGGCAAACTTTCCCCCCCTTTTTCCCACTTTAAAGGTCGAATTTCCAAAAATCCCTTCTTAGCGGATACCTACATCACATAAGGAACCTACATGCCAAATTTCAAGTTTCTAGGTTTATATAGTTTCGGAGATTTCGTGATGAGTCAGTGAGTGAGTCAGTGGTATTTCTCTTTTATATATATAGATTTATCTATTTTGAGTCTATTTAATCATAAAATCTAATTGAATTTTTAAATTAAATTGAACATTAAGATTTATGATAGAGAATTTGATAAGCGTTTAATAAAATTCCTTAATTTTAAAATAGTTTAGCATAAGTTTCTAATGCAGTTTTTAGTTTCCAACTTATTCTACTCTAGTTATAATATAACTAGTTAGAAGTAATTTTAACATAACATAATTAGTTAAAACATAACATTTTCAGTTAAGCATCGGCATAACAGTATTTTCAACAAAGTGTATACTAACGATAATTTGAAACATTTAAATGCATCAGTGTCAAGTTCAGTTGAAAAGTAACGAGACTTTATCAAACAATATAAATAGACGGTCAGCCGGCCCCCTAGGGCCCACAATGCGGGGGGCATGCGGACTAGGGGAGCCCATGGAAACATTCCCTTAATTTTTTAAGAACGGGTATAAACCATTGAACTTAAATAAAACCAAATTTATCCGTATGCATTTAACATCAAAAACAAATTTTTTTTTTACTGTTATTTCATCTGTACCCAATAATACGCTTTAAGAGCATACGTTATTTGGGTAATTGCACAATAGAGCGGTTACCGTCCGGACCTGCATCGTTATTCGTTATGAGCTACGAAAATAAACTAATAAATGGACTTAAGTACTGGATAGTGTAGCTCAATTAAAGTTATTGCTCATATTCTACGTTTATTGTTTATACAGTTGTAACACCTGATATTCTACTAGAAAGTAATCTTTTATTTTATTTTAATGTAAGTCTTCTCTATTCGCGCAACAGATGCATGCAGTTGTCCTTCTTTGCTCTGTCGTCCATCCATAGGGAGATTTTTATCCTCAGCTGTTTGTGAATACTCAGGACACTGTTTCTCCCCCCACCCGACTCTTAAGCCGTTCTGTAGGTCGCACTCCACCAGGAGAACCCTTGTACAACTTTCTGACTGTTCTGCTGTCTTCCGTTATCAGGACACGACTTAGTCATTTGAATCTTTGTATGTCAATGAAGGCGGTAATGCTGAGGTCATCATTCACTGCATACAATTCTCTAGGTTTTCTCCGCCGCCATACACCATTTTCACAAATTGGGCTCTGCAGTACTCCTAAGCAACTTTGTTTCGAATCTGTGCAGCAGTTCCACTGCCGACCTATTAAGCGTCCAGGTTTTACACCGTGAATGGTCTTATTAATCTCTTATACAACCTAAAGTTCGTTGATTAGCTTACTATCCTACTACTTAAGATTGTAGTCAAGGCAAACTATGCTGTGTTCACGGCTGCAGTTTTTCTCCTTATTTCCTCCTTTTCATCAAGATCTTCACTGACAGGTTCCGAAGGTTGTGGGCAAGCTTGGGGCCATTACCCGGCTCCGGGATCATCATGACCGTCGCTTGGCGCCATATTTCAGAGGAAATGGTCTTGCCGAAAGCGGGAAGTTCTCCTCCGGTCTGGCAACGGGTTGTCCCAATTGGAGGTCGACACCTATTCCCAGTTAACACAGAAGGCCGAAACCAACCTCTGGTCAAGTGCTGGGCTACATTGGCGACCGTAAATTCCCAGCAGCTTCGTTAGAACGCATGCGTGTCACGACATTACTTGCCGGCCGGCCGATTGAAACTTGGCTTTTTCGGCCGGATCTCGCGTCCGCCGCCTCCGCCTCGGAAGTCTGCCCTTCTCTACAGCGAGAAGACGTACTTCCTCGGGAATCCGGTGATAATCGGAGGGCTTTATCCGGGAGCACAACTTGACGGAAGAGACTATGAGGCCCCGTTGATGTGGTGGTGGACAGAACCCCGTATCGATTCCACTCGACTAACCGACGAGCCTGTCTTCTAATCGAGTGTTGAGTGGTCACGTGCACCTATATAGAACAGTGGTGGTAAGACAGATCAGTTCGAGGTCCTACTTTGTCTGCTTTTGTTCTCACCTTGTTAGCTGTTTAGCTGTAACTCTCTTTGCTGCAGCTGGGACCTCATCCTTCTCCTACCCGAGGACCATCGGGGCGATTCTAGATGATCCGCTATAAAGAAGTCCTCAATTGTAACTTCTTGTCCCAACCCTAGAGTTAACCATCGAAAACTGTCTTCCTAGAGTTGTCCTGTCTTCCTTCCTTACACGCCTACCGCGCCGCGTACTGCTGTTACCCCTGTCACCGGCACGGAGGCTCCCTGCCTCGCGGAGAGCGGCCGACCCCTCAAGGCGTCTGCTAGCTGGACTTGAGACAGCCAACACCTGACGCCTGAATCGGTACCAGCGTCAGTCCCATACACTAAATTCTTCTTCCTCCGCCATCTAGCGAATGATCGTGTTGGCGGTTGTCCAGTCCAGTATTAGGCACCTGTCTACTGTATCAGCATTATGTATATCAACTGGCAGCTACTGGGCTCGACCCAGATGCTGCAATTCTGCCGCGGGTGCAAAGACACCCCGCTACAACAACGTAATGCAACACAACAGCTCAGTTAACACGTTAATGTTGATCAGGGAGACAACGGCGATGCTGAGAACGTCAAGTCGTGCGCCATGAGCACAGGGGTAAAAGGTCGGATGTCTTGGTCCATGAAATTGTTTCTGAGAAATGTCCAATAAGACAAAATATTGGAATGAGAACAAGAGAGAAAAAATGCCCACCAGTGGCTGATTATCCATAACGCTAGGGTATACTGCAGCACTGGGCACCAGGGCCTCAGCTGTCAGTGCGGGGGCACCATCCAGCTGAATTGACTAAGCGAAGCTAAGCTTACAGAATTGTTTGGTTTTCTTACGCAGTTATGAACCACGGAGAGTGTCGAGTTGGAAAATAAAGCAAAAGCTCTTATAGAAATTTACTCAAACGATTTAAATAACAATCTTCTAATAGAATTGACCACGAGTAAAATTGCAAGAAAGAGGTTTTTATTCCAAATCGTTCGAATGAAGATTATAGATTCCATGATACTACAGTTTGTCTGCTCAAAGTATTAAACTGGACTATTGATTGTAAGATGATTGAGGTATTTCCAAATATACACATTGCTTATCGTCGGCTTTTGACGATTCCAATAGCTAACTGCAAATCTGAAAGATCATTTTCTATACTAAAACGCATTAAAGATAATTTGACGACAACTACGGGAAATGAGAGATTATCTTCGTTAGCGAGCTTGAATATTGAAAGCAAGATACTTGACTCGCTCGATTTAGAACTAATTATACAACATTTCATTAAGATAAAATCAAGAAAGAAATGGATTGATTAGTATTTTCTAAGCTTAAGTAGACCTACTACTACCCTCATTGTAATCACTATTTAGCTAAATATTTGTTGTTTGAGAGTTTAATAAAATAACTGTTATCTTGCGAAATTGTGTATGCCATTTATCAGTGTAAATCATGGATAAAAGGTTAACATTTGAATCGGGGGGGGGGGGGCACCACTCTGATAGCAGCATAAAGCACCACGCGATTCTAATCCGGCCCTGATGCCCACTGGATTCAAATAGCGCTCTGTAAAACTCATAAACATGTAAATTGATAACAAAGGTTCCATTTATTAGTTTAGGAGAAGCAGGTTAGGCTAACTATACTAAGCCATTCGATTCTTATTTAAATACCTGGCCGTCACTACACTTCAGACGTTCATTACCCCCCCCCCGGATTATGATTTTAAAGCGCCTCGTATGTGGAACGGGCACCCAGGCGCAGCTCCGCGGGGGTCGGACGAGGAAATGCCCCCCTCAAATGGTTACTCCAGACGACATTTTTTCCTCGTCTTGTAATTGTAGACTGGTTTTGTAATTGTAAATATGATACAAAGTCCATATCACGTTATGTAGGTTCATGATTTTACTCTAAAATAACTTTAAATTGTATCTGTACCTTATCACCATGTTAATTTTTGTTCGATACATAACTTAAATGAGTAGTGTGTCCTTTAAACTGTAAGTGAATGTTATTAAAAGAACAATGACGGACAAGCGCAGATATGACTATACATTTGTATGGTTAATAAATTTACTATGTTTATAATAACATGCTGTATTTTTATCTGCACTCATTCTTATCATTTATACTGTAAAACATTGAAGAATGGTACAACTTTTCATATTTCTCCCGCCCAAAAAGTCAAATGGTCCTCCGCCCCCTCCAGATTGGTTGCTGTATCCGCCCCTGCGGATGCCTGATGATCGTTAGCCCAAGAAATTGTTAAACTGGGTCCGAATGGAGAAATGAGGCTTGGAAAGTAGAGACTACAACGACAGAAGCCTTCGGTGTGCAGGATGGGGGAGGCGGTGACGTGGATGCACAGACTACGTTCTGGCTGGTCATCGCACAGGCTTGACTTGATCTGAGGGTTACAAAGTGTACCATGATTTTATGTTGTGCCTAGGAATTGAATCCGGGGACCTCGATGTTAGTTGCAGCAGGGTTTACTAAGTCCCTAAAATTATAAATTAAATTTAATTTTAAACAGGTTAATCAGCAAAATTCAGTTTCCAAAGTAATACTGATACGTTTTTTGAAGCGTACTTGGTTAACTTGTAATGGATCGCGCGGACTCGAGATCGCTCTCTAGTTTGGATGCAATTCGAGACAGACACATCCTATATACATACACGAAAACCAGTACATACAATTCGGAGTCAGACAGTGCATAAAGTCAAGGACAAGCCGAAATATTCCAGACAGCGTATGCCATACGAATTTCGCGTCCGATCGTTGTTGCGTCACCGTCCCTCTCACTCTATCTCTCTCTCCCTCTGACTTCCTCTCCCACTCGGCTCCGTCTGGTTCGTGTAGGTCAGTGTTTAAAAATTATTCATACGCCGCAGCTGTGTATCCGACAACGGGCACTCGACAAAAAAAATCAAATCAAAAACGTAGACATACACGAATGTCGTTTAGACGGTGTCTGTTACAGCCGCCCGATTTGACTGGCGGTGAACATTAACATAGATTCTACGTCGAACATCTTAACTGTCGCTTTCTCCAAAAATATAGCGATTGCCACGATTATTTTTAGTTTTTTTTTCTGTTTGTATCAGCCATATAGCCATGTACCTAACATCCCAATTTCAATTCTTTATTCCTTGTTCTTTTCTGTTTCTCCAATATTCTTTCATCTTTTTCACTATCTGTTTCTTCCTGTCTTCAGTTCACTTTGAACCATCGTTTTTCTCTCTCCTACACTGGACTCCTTCCATTTTTAACATTTTTGCCGAAAAACTTATCTTTCAATTGCTTCTTCTGCGATTATATTATTTTTTTCTAAATCCTTTTTGACTTCTTTAATCCAACTTGATGCTGACTTCTTTCCCCACAGATATTTGAAGATCTGTTTTGTTACCCTATTGTCGTGCGTTCTATATAAATGTCCAAAAAGTACTAGTCTTCTTTTTTTTCACTGTTTCTGTTATGTTTTCTATACTTTGATATATTTCATCATTACTTCTTAATTTCCAACCTTCTGAATTTTTCGTGGGCCTAATATTTTCCTAATAATTCGTCTTTCCAATATTTCTAGTGTGTCTAAATTATAATTCAATGCTAGACATTCACTTGCATGTAGGCATTCTGGCTTCACTACTGCACTGTGCCTTATTTTTGCATTTTTAGATATGCACTTTTTATTGTAAATATCTTTAGTTATACCATATGCTGTTTCCATTTTATGAATCCTTTCTTCTACAGCAGATTTGACTAAACCATTCTCTTGAATTATTTCCCCTAGATACTTAAATTTTTTGACTCTCTCTATTCTAACAATATCATCTGTTAGCAGGAATTTTGGCGCATTTTTAATGTTTGAGAAATTTGTTTTTTTCTGCAAAAATTCTTAAGCCTGTTCTATTGCCTATGTCCTCTAAAAAACTAACTTGTGTTACTGCAGATGCCAGATATTCAGAAAGTATGCAAAGTCATCTACGAATGCCAAACAGTTTATTTCAATGTTACTTCTAGTTTTATTATTAAGTACAATAAATTTAAGTCAAACGCCATTGTGTAATAACCAAAACGCTTCAACCACGCACACTCATATTTTCTTGCTTTCTTCTTCTTCTTCTTCTTCTCTTACGATTTTGGCGTCTAAGGACCGCGTCATATTTCAATGTTTGCTTTCCGTTTCTTTCCAAGCTTTTCAATAACTATTCATTCTGTCGCTTTGCTTTATCTTTCTCTCTTCCGTCTAGTAGTTATTTCTTTTCTTTTTATCTTTATGCTGGAAAACTTAAACTTTTGTGTCAGGTCTCTAAAACTCCTCCTTTCCTGCCATCCTTTTGATCACACACTCAAATATACTTATACTTAAATACAGGCTTTTGTATACCGCTCCTACAGACGTGTGCAAATTAATAGACTAAAGAATGAAAACACGAGAAAGCCAACAGATGGCGAACGGCATTCGTCAATAATCTGTTTTCCCCTGTCGTTTCTGCTCCTCTACTTCTTGGTTGACACAGCGAGAGTACTCAATTGATACGGGAACGTTTCTTTATCGGATGACGACATTCTTGTAACATTTTAAGGCCTTCGTTCGCATTACGTGCCCACGCGATACGCAGCTCAGGTTTTTCCTCCTTCCTTTTTTCGTTTCCGCCAACAGTGCGCTGCGATTATCCACCGTCTTTCTTCGCTTTCTGAAGTTCTCTTCTTTTTCACCAATATTCCTACATTCTCTGGCTCACTCTTGCTCTTCCGATAACATCTTTTTGTTAGTTTTTCCTAGTTTCTATTGGGACAAATCCTTCAACCTTACATTTTTTCTTTTAACATTTCCCTCTGTTTCCTAAACGTTTTACCATTATTCTACATTTTCTAAATGCTCATAGACTTCTTTCACCCGTTGTACTTTTTTTTATTTTCATGGATGATACCTAAGAAGATTGCTTACTATACTTTCAGGGTTTCATTCTTTTAAGGTTGCCTTAATTTACTTCACTTTTTTCTGAAGATCTTTCCTTCTTCCCCAGTATTCCTTTGTTCTCTGTCTCGCTTTTGCTCGTTCTTCTTCTGGTGTCACCGTCTTAAAGTCGCCAGTTAACCATAGTACTCGAACCATAGGTCAGTTGCCGAATCGTTCTCACACTGAAGACGGCCTCCAGAGGAGAGGCCGAAACGTGTGTTCGTAACAGCAGGAGTGGCTCACGGCCTAATAGCCCGGAGGTACGTCAATTATATTCTAACTCGTAACAGCAGGAGTGGCTCACGGCCTAATAGCCCGGAGGTAAGTCAATTATATTCTAACTCGTAACAGCAGGAGTGGCTCACGGCCTAATAGCCCGGAGGTAAGTCAATTATATTCTAACTCGTAACAGCAGGAGTGGCTCACGGCCTAATAGCCCGGAGATAAGTCAATTATATTCTAACTCGTAACAGCAGGAGTGGCTCACGGCCTTGTGTCATCCATTCTTGATATGCGTTCATTCCATAATCTTCTTCTTTCCGCAATCTAAGAATTAATATTTGTTACATTACACATTTCTCTTATAGGCCTACTGTTGTTTGGCAACCTATCGTACCTTGTCTTTCCTAGTGCCCTCCGTAATGTAATAATTTCTATAGTTTGTAGTTTTACTTGAGTTAGTGCTGTATCTGGATTGGCCTCTGATGCGTAGGATATTACTGGACGTGTTGTGCTTTTGTAAACCCTATTTTTTTGCTTCTTGTGTGAGGTATATTTTATTCTATTTAAGGTTACTCATGCATCCAGCAATTCTTCTTGCTTTCATCACTTGATGTTCCATTTCTTCATCTGCCCTATTGTTATTTGTAAGCCTTGTTCCTATGTAGTCTTAAACATTTCTCTGCTTCCTATATCTCCTTCCCTTTTCCACATTCTTTTAGATCCAGATGGACTTCTTTCAGTCGTGTGTATTTCTGTTCTCTAGGAAGCTGAGGGTCTTGTTTGCTCTCCTTTCTGATTCCATTCTTTTAATGTGTCCATTGAAAGTGATTCTCCTAGTCACCAGTTCCAGTCCACTAACACCAATAAATTAACAGTCCACTTTAACCCCATTAATTCTCTCTTTCCAACTTTGTCGTCTTTGCTTGCTGAACTGCTACTTGCCATGTTACGGACGAGGCCTTTCAGTGTTTAGGATTTCTGATTTCAGTGTCAGTAATCCACGACCCTGGTTTAGGACTTGAAAATGGTGGAAACACTGAAAGGTCTCGTCCGTAACATGACAAGTAGCAGTTCAGCAAGCAAAGACGACAAAGTTGGAATTACGGAGACTGCTAATTTTCAAATAGCAAGATGGTCATTCTTTCTTTATTTCCTTTCGTAATTTTACATTGCACTTTTCGTCATATTTTATTTCTTTTCGGCGTAGATACAACAAACTATCTAAACAATAACCCAAGAAGATATAGTCGAAAATTTTTCATAAAATAATCAAAAAACAAATAAACGATTTAAGGTAAAATTACAAATATATACGAGCCATGAAGTTCGCCTGGCCGAGCGTGAAGGATTCGTTAATGACCTCGAGTGGAGCCCTCAAACTCCTCGTGGTCGTAACTCCTCGGATGCTGTAATTTTACCTTAATTCATTTGAATTTTAATTGAACTGACAGACTTTTTCCAACACAAGAAGTATATAAATGCGACGTTTCGACGCCCTAAACAATCTCCAGGCCAATTATAAACTAGTACATGTAAATAAATAAGTAATACACTATCAGCAAGTGATAGAGAGCCAATAAAATAATTATAAAAAAGTTCACTTTATATATAATCAAAAGATAAAATAATATTCATAGGTACCTGAAAAAGAGAACATGGAAGGATTACAGAATAAAACTGTTTTATAAAACTGTGGCTGTCCCCACATTCCTGTATGTTAGTGAGACATAGACTCCTGGTAAAAGGGACGTTCAGAGGATTCAGGCAGCCAAAATGAAATTTTTAGGATGGACCCAAGGTTGTTATCTCTTGGATCGGAGAAAGAACGAGGATGTTAGAAGCGATTTAAACATTGTATCATTGCACCAGAAGATTGAAGACCACAGAAGGAAATGGTGTGAAAACTTGAATCGCATGGCTGATATCCGGCTACTTGTGGCTGCCTTGGGTTTATCACCCTACTGGGAAGAGAGATGTCGGTAGACCGAGGAGGAGATGGGTTCCGGAACAGGTCTACGGTCTAGTCCTTAGAGTGGTGATGATGATTACGAAGATAAAATAATACAAATAAATACTTACTAAATCGTAACACACAAAATCCAGCACAATTCACATATGGTTTGATAAATGTGCGGTTCATTAGACGAGCGGGCACGGTGCCTGCCTACTGCCCTTTTGGTCCTGGGTTCAATCTTCGGGCGCACCATAAAATCAGCCTCCAGATCGACTCAGCCTGTAAAAATATTCTTCTTCTTCTTCTTCTTCTTCTTCTGCCGACCGTGCATTAGACCAACAACCTGTTACGACTTGATCATTCCACCTCTTTTTGGTCTTACCGAGGGATCACCGTTTTTACTTTCATGTTCTATAAGGAAATTGAAGTATGGTGATCGCGGAAAAATCGTGTTCGAGATAAGGGCAGATTCTGATTGTACTGCCCTCAAAACATGAAGAAAAGTCATTTTCCGAAAAGTGTCTTGTGTTCGTGTGTGCGTGTGTGTATGCACGCGCGTGTGTGTGTAGAATTTTTTCAATTACGAACGACAAACACCGCAAAATCAAACAGAACAAAATAAATTTTTGCATATGAGCCCAAATTGTAGAGGATTAGAGGCCTATTGATTTTTGTGAAGATCGGTTAAGGGGAAGGGGTAATTTACCTGCAACGTTTTACGTTTTAACAAGAGTAAAGTACTTACTTTTGATAAATAAAGTATCCTGAAAAGAAAATCATATAATCCACTGTAAAAAGGTAGATGAAATATCTATAAATAAAAAGGGTAGTTAAATGGGAAAGGATGATTTTTTGTATTGCTGTTATAAATTTATTCAACGAAAACTTAAAACTTTCAATAAAATATTAACAATAGATATCGTTCAATGCTATGTAACCACGGATATGTAAACAAAATAATTTTGTTGGGCGGTATTTGCTTTCTTTCGCATTGTTTAAATAAAAGAAAATTTAATCAAATTAATTCTTTATTTTTTAATAATTAACTACTAGGTACAATTTGTATTTTGGTTATCTTTCACAGCGTTTATACCAAAAGCATACTGATATAGGCTACTTAGTTTCGTTCTGAGTTAAATATACTTGGTTTCGTTATAAATATTAAAAATAATTTTATATTTAATTAAAACATGGATGTTATGTATGGTTCTCCATACCGATTTTGCCGGATAGTACCTTACACAATCTTTGGCATCCTCTCAGTACTCATTCTTTGTTCCCGTTTATTCCTGTAACGTCCCTTTTAGTTTATTTTTTGTTTCTGTGAGGAATCCGCTGTCTACTCTCCTTTCCTGTAGTACATTTTGTATTTCCGTTAGCTTGTTACTTGTCCCTCGTACACTCCATCGTTACCTTATCGTATCGGCTGCCTTCTTTAAGGCTGATAAGCCCGGTCCACCCATAGGGCGATCAAATATATAACTAAGATTGGCAAGAATAGGTAAGGACATCGGTGAGAGATATATGTCGTTGTGGACTCTTGTGCTGACGCCTGTCCTGATTGGGAGACCTTATCAGTCCAGCTACCCCCAGCATACTTCAGTGGAGCACACAAATGCACTCGCCTGCACAGACAATGCTTCGATAAGACAATGTAGACTACCCTGAGGGAGCCTCTGTAGAAATGTACTTGGGATAATACCCTTCGTTAATAATGGGAGGCTGATGCATTGTCGAGGCCACATTACTCTTTCCCTCCGTTGGTTATTTCCATTAATTCGTCAGTTTTGGCATATTTGAAGACTGGTTAAGTAGGTTAGATTAGGCTAAGTTAGGTTAGGTTAGGTTAGGTTAGGGTAGGCACAGAATACCACTCTGTACCTACTTTAGACTATCACCTTACGGTATAGTGACAGATCAGATTTTGTTCTCAAGTTTCTTCTTGCCGATAGACTGTTTTCACTACAGCCTTAAACAGCTATCTCTCCTTATCTTTCTGCCTTCTAGACCCTTGACATATTTCCTATTTTTATTACAAAGACTGTGATGACATAGTTGCTGAATTCTATGCTTTGTAGTGGAATAATGTCCCGTAAAACCTAAACGATGATTTCTCCGCCATCCTAGATGGTATAGTCACCTGTGGAACTGAAACTTGGGAGATAAATCGAATATACTCAAGAAGGATCCACGAAGACAGTAAAAATGTATTTCTGAAGAAGGTCATGGTGGCGTGTCCAGGCTCCAGTACATAAAAAATGAGGGATACGAGGAAGCAACTTCATCGTGACAAGGCAAGTTTAGACATCACAAATTCAAACGCCTAATATGGTACGGTCACGCGGAACGAATGGCTGACGATCGATGGCCGACTGGGTTCCAACCTAGACCAGGACAGAAACGAGACAGGTGAAGAGATAAGGAAAAGAAGATATAGGCCTACTCGAGGAGAAATAGCGAAAAGAGGCTTGCAACGTGGTGACTGGTGCAACAGAAGCCTAAAAGTCCAAGCCCAGGACAGGACAGGTTGGTCCAGGATGCTAAATATGGCCGTAGCCGTAGAGGACTCGCAAGTCGTGGATGGATGGATTACAAAAACCTCCTTATCGTATTATTAACTTAACCTACTGTGCCGTACTGTGTTCGGCAGCGTATTATAAGTATTTTTAAAACGAGCGGCGGTGACGTCACGCACGGCCACGATAGTTTGTTGTCGTCCGGTTATGCACACAGATGTAGTGCAACTACGCAATTCAGTTGGCGCGTCCAGCTGTTTCTGTACATTCCTGCTGCGAGAGTTTACTTGGGTAGACTGAAACATTGAATCGGTCTCATTTCTGTTCGATCCTCCGACCTGGTCATCTGCTCTCGACTGGCGGCAACCTTCTGTTCAGGACTTCCTCGGCTATCGCTATGGTTGGCTAAATAAAGTATAGCTCCAGGTATGTACAAGTTAGCGGGTTCTAAAAATATTCTAACCCCAAATATATTTTGTGTTTCAGCCTCTATTATAGACTATATTTGTGTGTGTGCGTGTAGTGCAGTTTTCAATGTGGGCGTTAACGCAATTACAAAATTAAATTAATATGAATGTAAATGTTGTGGGTCAAATTGACTTCAATAAAGAAAATACTAATGCATCTTGCACTCAGCTGTGTTTGGTGTTATAAATAATTATGAAATACGTAATTAATTAATTTGAATATTTCAACGACATACTTAAAAAATAATTGGTAGATGAGCGAAATAAGTCACAGCTGGGGAGCTTAATACCGATTAATATGAATTAGTGGCGATGTGTGTGTGCGCTGTTGATGTTTAAAGTTGGTGTTGGAATTTAATGTGGACGGCCTATGTGGCGTATTTTTCTTATGACACCCTCTACAACCTATTACATGTGACAGGTGCTCGAACAAAGGCGAGATGGGTGTCGGGTGTGACGAACAACTGTCCACCCTACTGGCAGAGACGATCTTCTAGCCACGATTGCCGTCAGTCGAGAACAACTGTTCGGACACTCTTCCAACGCTATGCTGCCCCCAGGACTTGTGATACCACCGTTACATTACTGATCAGCGCCAATATTGACTAAGTACACCGGACAATCCAGGTGGGAACATTCTAATTATCTGTTTCTCTCTCCACAACATGGTGAATGCACAGAAGCTGCCAGAAGCTCACTCGTGAAGTTTTGACCGTTATACTCTAGCACAAACTCTCATGTTCAATTATGTTATTGCATGTGTGAACATTACAGCAGTAGACCTAATGAAATATCTTATAACTGTTTATAATGTGTAAGAAATTACACACATACACACATATCCGCAGTTTGCTGTAAGATCTAACTTTTCATCTAATTAAGACCATTAGGGAGTTAATTATCTTGTGCTATCATGTCATCCGGTCATGGCTGAGAGTTTTAATCACGTAATGGGGGCTGTCTGATGCTTTAGTTGAGAAACTATTTTCTTTCTCACATATACTTAGCGCTTTTATGATTAAAGTCAGGGTCGTTTAGTCGGTTGAGTCTTGGGGCGGTCACTTACATTCTCTGGTGTTAATTACCAAGGCAAATCTATGCTTAGGAGCTGTGATTATCAGATTACCCTGTCATTTATATTTGTACATATATATACATATTATGGTGCATTCATTTACGGTAGTTGGAATGGGTTTATGAGGAATTTAGTACTGATATGAGGGGTGTTGTGTCATTCATGTTGTGTATGTGTTTGTGTGTGTAATTTTACTATATTTTGCTGGGGGAATATGTAATGAATTTAAAAGGAAAAAACCATAAATGTGCTTACTAAGACAAAAAGGCTAGCCTATTTGAAACTATACGACACTTATGGATTAGTGAATTGCTTTTATGAATGAGATTATTGCTACCATTGACTCATACATAATCAGGCAGGAATTTTGCAATTATGTTAATATCAAATTCACTTACATTTTTGACATTATGAATATTAATTGATATACATATATATATATATATATATATATATATATATATAATCCTGCCATTAATTGTGTGCTTATACAATCGAGAACTTGTCATTTTATGTAACATTTTGCAGGCTTAATAAAGCATACGCTTGTTGGTTAAAAGACTTTTTCATTTGCAAGTCCTGTCATTCACCTGGGGGGACATGTCTGTAATTGTAATTGGGCCTTGCACACTTTTGCTTCCTCTAGGTTTTCCACCTAGTTCTAAATATGATGTCTCTCCCCTTTACAAAAAAAAACTTAATAAAAATAAAATTAAATAAAATAAAAATTCAAAAAAAATTATAAAAAAAAAACTTAGAAAAAAAAGGGGGGTTTCACTACTTCACTGTACATTTAACAAAGACCAATAATTTTTTATGTTAATACTCTCTTCTTTACTGGAAATATCCCATAAGTGAAACGAAATATGTACAGATAAGATCAAATATGCATGGTTAGCGTGATTCGCGCTAAACTAATTATTTTTGGAATAAACATGAATATGCGTACAAGAATTGTAATTCTGATATTTACAACGATTCATATAAAAGAACAATTTGCCGAAAACAATTACGTATAACATAATGGAGCCGACATTAGCAAAAAAGGAACAAGAAACACTGAGGTTAGGTTCGAAAGAAAGATGCTACGGCGTGCCGGGTTTATGGCCCGGTTAAGGAAGACTATGAATGGAGAATAAGAGAGCCGTGGACGCATACCGAAGAGTTGGATGAGCTATTGAAGCATGAGGACATCGTAAATTCGCAAAAACGAATTCAATGGCTAGGTCACCTGGATCAGCGTAAGCCAAAGAAAATCCTGAGGTCACAGGTGTATAAAAGCAGAAAGGGGGGCCGACCTTGAATTAGATGGTTGGGATGATGTGCTGGAGTATCTCAGAAGGATGAACATGACGGATTACACAGAGATGGCAAACGGATAGAAGACATTGAAGAGTATTAGTGCTGGAAGCCAGGGTCACGCTGGACTGTAGTTTTCACAATTAGTATTCAACAACAGCAGCGTATCACCTTCAATGGAGCCGACCGGTCGTGTCGTCGTCATTCTGCTGTCAATATAGCCGTTGTTGTGCAGAAACATGTCAGCAGCGTAACAACACTGATCATCATCATCAACGATTAAACCCAGGCTGGTTTGTTTTGGTCTCAAAGTCGAAGATTAGAGCTGGTCACTCCAGCGCTTCCTCGGACGCCCCACACCTCTCCGTCTTCTCGGCTTATAGTTCCATAGTTGTTTGGGGATGCGGCAGTCATCCATTCGGCAAAGTTGTTCCCACCAATTCAGGCTATACTGGGCGATCCTGTCGAGTATATTCATAATATTCAGTTCCTGCCGTATATCTGTGTTTCTTCTATGATCATGGAGATTATATCCTGCCACGTGCCAAGTCCAATTCTCAGACCCTTCTTTATTCCTATAAAGAAGTGTGGGAAGAGCCACCACCTTGTAGACTTTTAGGCGTGTACACACTTGCTGACTTAAGGGTTCGCTTAATGGTCCCGCACATAAGGTTGAACTTATATGCAACTTATTCACAACGTCGTTGCTTGCATTATAAGACACACTGTAACTCAGGTATTCAAAACTGCTACCTTGTTCCAGGACAGTACCATGTATAACAATTCTTGCCCGTACGGGATCAGTTCCACGAAAAGCCATCACCTTGGTCTTAAGAACAACACTGATACGAGATAAAAAATTAATTACGACTGATAACGATTGGTTTGATGCCGACTGTCATCATTTTGGTCAAATCATACGGAGGAAGGAGTCAATGGGGTCTGTTCGGTGTTTACGTTGCTGCCGTGGATTCGGAGACGAACTGCCCGCTGTTGTGTTCCAACCGATCAGGAGCCCATGGACGTGTGTAGATATAATAGTATTTAGATGTCCGGATGTTGCAAAAGTCTGCCACACTACGTGGATCAACAAAGAAGAAGGTTCTAATTTTGTTCTGCTTATTTTCCGGGTGGAATGCGCTTTGAGAACTTCCGAACAATAACCTTTTTGTCCCTTAGTGAAATTTACTACCGTTTACCAACACCCTATTGTTAAGGGGTTACACGTGTCCCTTTTGTGTGGGGGGGGGGTGAGAACAATTTGTGTATGTGGATACCGAAATTTTCAAGGAAAAATTCTGAAGCGTTTGTAATTCGGATCTTTCTAATGAAGAGCCCCACCAGGTGCGAACTGTTCGCGATAACGAAGTTTTATATAAAAGAATTGAGGAATGACTTCGCGAACAATAACTGATTGGAAAAATTTTCATAAGACAAGTGTGCGCAGACGGTTTACTCCAGCGGAAATTTTGTCGACCCACGAACTGTTCACGAGATGCTCTATGAACATCTGCAAAGCGCAAAAACAGCAAAGACTGTGCTTAAGGGGACAAGTCTCAGGCCGGTTTGGGGACAAGTCCCCTTCCAGATTGGAAATTGAATATTTTGAGACGCACGCCAGTCCAGGCCGGCCACTGAAAAGGTGTTAGTATAATCATATTTAGATTGTTAATAACAGACATTTGGCGTGCCTTTTTAGAATATACGTGAGTTTATGTAAAGGCACAGGAATAAGGGTCCAACAAATCTAACTGATGTTAAAAAAAAAAACTTAAATTGGAACTAAAAATAAAAGTACTGCAGGCGAAACGGCAACTTATCTATTTTGCCTTAAACTTTTGTAACAATTATGTCGCCAGCGATACTGGAAAATCGTCTTGTTTTCAGATTGTACCGTAATTACGACTGGTGTTGTTTCTCTACTACAACGCAACAATGAAAATTTGTTAGTTCACCCTCATGACTAATTGTGCATAATATCAGATATTAACTGATATTAATATTAACTTCCTAATTCCGGGTGAGGTATAAGTATGGTAACTGAAATAACTTTAGGCCTCTCATTGAGCTTGTTTCCCTCAAGTAAATAAACATTTATCGCTACACAAATCGTAATTGCAGTCTTGATATAGGCCTAGTAAAACTTTTATTTGATGTTTTTAGGTAGTTCGGATTTTATTATACACAAGTCACACTTAAAATTGTTCCAAGTCTGGCTGGCTCTTCTCAAGAAGACCCTGTAAGTCTGTTTGCTTGTGCTGACCACAATATACATTGTGATTCAATTAGAGGTTACAATTTTAATGTGAAATAAAACGCATTTGTTTTTTATAAACTCTTAATGTATTTATTTTGATATGTTGTTTAGACATTGACATTAACCATGATAAATGATATCGGCCAAATGGGTGCCACGAGCACTTCCGCCCTTTTGATGAAATTTTCCATCACTTTCCGCCATAACTCCTGCGGCAGTTCATGAATAACATGGCGAATCTCGTCCTTTAGCTCTAGAATCGTTTTGGGGTTATTGGCATACACCTTCTGCTTCAAATAACTCCAAAGAAAATAATGCAACGGCGTGATCACACGATCTTTGTGGCCAATGTTGATTGCCGAAACGAGAGATGAGGCAGCCGGGGAACTTTGTGTGCAACAACTGTATTGTTTCTCGTGCTGTGTGGCAAGTGGCACCGTCTTGTTGGAACCAGATGTCTTCGATCAATATCATCCAATTGGTGCCAAAAATAATTTGTTATCATCTCTCGATAACTTCACCATTGACTGTTACTGCATCACCACGGGCATTTTCAAAAAAGTACGGCCCAATCACGCCGTTGACCAAAAATCCGCACCAAACAGTGACTTTTTGTGAATGCATTGGTTGTTCGAGAATGGCTCGTGGTTTCTGAAGTCCCCAAATGCGGCAATTTTCTTGTTTACGTACCCACTCAGTTGAAAATGAGCTTCATCACCGAATATGATTTTCTTCGCAAAATCGCCATCAACTTGGTTGTTCTCTAACACCCAATCAACGAAGTCATGACGCTGTTTGGCTTCAATTCCTGGGTCAATTGGATCTTTTAGGCATGCAAATGCAGATATTTAGTTAAAATGCGCTACATGGTGCTGTAGGAAAGATCCAACTGCGGGGAACGATGGTGAATGGAGGTCGACGGATTGTCATGGACACTGGCACTCACTGCGGCGATATTTTTGAGTGACCGGCCACTACGATGACGTACTGGTCTTTGGACATCCAACACTGACCCGGTTCTATCGAATTTTTTGATTAGTTTTTTAACCGCGGCACGAGATGGACGGTTATGGTTACCGAAGTCATTTCGCAGTGCGCAAATCGTGTTAGTTAAATTTTCTCCACTTCGAAAATAGTTTTTAACAATTAAAATACGTTCTTGAGTCGAATACCACTCCATAACAACAAATGTCAATACTTAACAATGACTAATTTCAAGTATCAGCTGTTTATCTTTCACAAGAAAACATTATTGCCAACTTAAAATTGTAACCTCCAACTGAATCACCCTGTTCATTATGCCTGAAATTTTTACTCGATTTTGTGTGTGTGCGCGCGCGCGTGTGGCGGGGGCTCGCACTCCAGATATTCTGTACGATTAGTCATAAGGGTGAACTAATAAATTTTCGTTGTTGCGTTGTAGAAGAAAAACAACACCAGTCGTAATTACGGTACAATCTGAAAACAAGACGATTTTCCAGTATCGCTGCAACGTAATTGTTTCAAAAGTTTAAGGCAAAATGGATAAATTGCCGTCTCGCCTGCAGTACCTGTATTTTTAGTTCCAATTTAACCTTTTTTTAAATATTTCTACCGTGTAAAACATAGGATAGAATAAATTAAATAATAAAAAAAATAGCCAAAGAGAGAAAAAACAGAATCGGATGTGGAAGAAGAAGAAAAAAGAACAAATCCTCCGCTGTCTAAATGAATAATGAAAGACTCGACATTGATGTATGCGTATGTTGTTGGTTGGGATCGAGCCCGCGCGGTCAATGACTGAGAGCGTGGTGGTGCAATCAAGTTCGCCTTGAGTCAGGTTATGGTCGCCTAAAACTGGCCTTGAGACCGTTGCTGGCTGCAGTTTTGGCAACGTTCGCCTCCCTCCGGCCCCTCTTCTTCCGCCCGATTTCCCCTCAAACTCTCACACCAAGTAATCATTTTTTCACGGTTCGCACCAGTTCTCTCTCTCGCTCTCTCACTCTCTCTCTCTCTCGCTAAGGCGAGAAATTATTCGCTCACACACAAGCGCCCGCACGCTCCTAACCGAACAAAGGCATCATTGTTAATTGTACCGAGCCAATTTTTATCATATTATAACTTTAAATTTACGAGAGATAAATATATATGGGTGAGTGATTGGTATTGCGCGAGGCGAGACAATGATGGCGGATATCTTTACCACTGCCACTAGAATATTAAATCAATTGACACCTCGTCGTCGTACACGAAACCTCTCACGTACAACAATATCTGTTCTTGTCGTTTCTTTTTTACTTTTTATTCGTCGTAATAAAAGTATGCGAGCACTTAAAAGTTCATTAGCATTTCTTCAAATGAACATGAATGTATTTAAGCAATGGGTCATGGGCTATACATTTTTTGTGAACAAAAGGATACGTCACCTTACTAAAATAATTGTTATGCTTAAAGACTGCATATTAAACTCATTGAATTGTTGCCTGTCCAAGCAATTCTGATCCATCAGTCTTCTAGTTTTCTTATTTACTCATTGTTCTTTTCCCACAGAGACTTTATTTTATCGATTTTTCGACTTATTTGGTTTATTTCAATATGTCATCTTTCATTTGACATTCTCTAAACGTGTTCGTACTAAACAATGGATGATTTTATTTCCATGACTACCAGTAGGCTTACATTTATATTAACTTCCAATCCAACGGGGTAGGCCAGCCTTTGCTCGTAGACTTCCTCGGCCGTTTATGAACTGTCTTCCCGCACCACTGAAGATGTCCACCATGGTAGAAACGTCTGACACTAATTATACTGCCCTACAAAAAAAAATTTTGTTTCCGTTACAGAAATTAAAGTGGCGAGTTCTACCTTATTTTATACTCCTGAGTTCAAAAATTATGCTAATATAGGTCTAACACTTACAGTTTTTTTTTTTTATGAAGATGGAGAAATTCAATAAAAACTCATTTTTGATCAAAGATATATTTGACGATTTTACGTACGGTATCTCAAACGAATACAATGGAAACATACATAATTATACTTCTTAATGGAAGTCCAATATTTACAGAAAAGAAAAAGTCAAACAGCCCATTGTAACTATAACTTGGGTGGATTGTTTCATTTTTCCTCTTGAGTTCGGTTTTACCTTCTCCCATCAAAAACCGTCAATATCGTAGCAGGATCTCAGCGTCCCTTGTATCGAGTTTCTATGGTTTTGATGTCTTGATGAAATCTCTCCATGTTCATCACTCACTGCACTCAGATTTTGTGGGAAAAAGTCAATGTACGAATGGAAAAAATACATTTCTAAGACATGCGGCAGCCTAATATGATGTTATACAGTCCTTTACCAAGAATCTTATAGTTTTTCTTTTTTTGTTAATTTCCTAGAAAACCCTGAACTAAGTTTAAAAACGACTTCTAAGCCGCTAACTATTTTGGCGTTAGTTTGCTTTCAAATTCGTGATTTCACATACTTTCCTTATTTGTGGTCCTACAATACAACTGCTCACTGAGCTCCGGAAAAAGGTCACGTAGAAACTGAAAGCCATCGCCATTCTTGTCCACAGCCTTTACAAAGTTCTTCATCAAGCCTAGCTTGATATGCAGATGTGGAACAAGTACTTTCTGTGAATCAGCAGAAAGTAGCAAGTTCTCGACGCTGGCAGTTCCATATTTGAATGATGCCCTCTTTGCCCTAACTTTTTTCACATACTGATTTTTAGTAGCCCTGCTGTCCCAGAAACATAGGAAACAACAGTACTTAGTGAAACCACCTTGTAGACCCTTGTAGCTATTACCTTCAAGTCACAACAGATTTGTCAGATACTCATACCTTATATCTTATTGAATTTAAGATGATACTATGTTGTCATAAGTTTCCTTCATGGAAACTGAGTACGCAATTGGTATTGATGGCATTTTATTTCCATTTTGTAGTCAGATTGATTTTACGTTGTATTTGAATTAGTCAATGAACAAATGCCATTCCTCAGGATCGTGTTTTATTCCCAGTTCTTTTATCAGACCGTCAATATTATAAAACACGCACAAAACGGGCCTTCCAATTTTAAAGAGCTGTGGCAGTTTTTCATTCCTTGCTTTAAATGTTGTTATATTTATATCCCTAGCCAAAAGATTCCAGCCCTGTAGCCTAGAGCCTAAAAGCTCAGCTTGGATAAGGTTAAGTCTCGGACTAAATCATTTAGTTCGTGCTGTTTTATCAGGTGCAGTTTACTTGACGTTCCTGGTTTAAACGTAGGGTCTGGTTATAAATTATCTGTTTTCAGTTCATTTTGCTCACTACAGCTTACATTAGGAATTTCAAAAATTTACATCAGTTGGAGGTTCATTTATTGGATTTTTGCTACACAATAGTACTATAATCTAATGTACTATGTATATTAACAAACAAATGTGACGTGGTATGAGTCATATAGTAGTATAACTGTTAGTGGGGAGCAAAATGAAAAAGGAAAAAGTTGGTTTGGTCAATATTATGAAAATCGTATAGACCAGTGTTATAAGACACGTCTTAGACCACGGTCTAACAGCCTGGCGGGTTTTAATAGTTGTTACGCCGGTCTAACCGATCGTTGTTTGGTACAGTGGAAAACAAAATACAAGACACCAATTAAGTCACTAATCACCAGCTTTAATTATCACAATAAAACAGTTTGTAATCAACAAGATAGTCACTTACAACAAATCAAATAAAAATTGTTCACACGCAATAAAAAAATGTCAACTAATAGAAAACACAATTGTATTACAATTGTCCCGCACAATTATAAAACACATAACACTTCGCCACAATACTTCAATCCACATTGTGTAAATCGCCAGACAATAACTCAAACTAACTAAGCGTCGCTGAAGTCTTGTATTTACACCCCCCTGAGATACCAGAATATTCCATACTACTTGTCAAGAACGCTGCTAGAAAACACCAGAAGGTAACTGATTGGGGCCTTGCACACAGCGCCCGCGGACTGGTGAAATCTGGATCAGTCTCGGACGAGTGACAAGTGTCATTCATCTCAGTAGAAGCAATAAGTACGCACACAAACATTACAGCTGGAAGAGCCGAGAAACACGTAGAATGTTCTGTAATGTCGTAACGATAGTATTAACGTAGGGTAACCCCCCCCAAACCCCACTACAGCAAGGAGACGGGCCAGGCCGAGATGGACATGACAGCAAACTGAGGTATAAACACGATCCCGCGGTCTAACCAAACCGTACGTACAATAAATCCTGGCGACAGTGGCAACAGCAACAGGTGGCCGTGTCCACGGCTCTGATTATTGACACATGGTCTGCCTCCTATTTCCACACATTTATTTACACATTATCAAGGAGGCTTTGCTTTAACAAGCTACGGAAAAATAAAGCTTTCCTATATAATTTCTATATTACGGTTTCGACTTTTAGGCAGGAACACTTGAAGCAGGAAGTGGTATAATTACGGAGGGAATCAGGGGGATCAAGCCCCCCCCATCCAAGAGCTATTAAAAAATTCAGTGAAATTTCCTAATCACTTAACGTAGACCTATATCTAAGCCAGCTGCGTGTGTTAAAATAACGCTTATAAATAATTTGTAGAAATAAAAGGAATTACAATATTTCTAAATTAATCAAATCAAGTTTTCTTAATAATGACAATCACTCAATATTTGGTAAATAACGTATGTATTTGCAGAGTACACTTCACGTCGGATTACTCAGCTGTGAGATGTATAGAATTCATAAAACGTATTTATAAAATTATCATTATCATCGTCATCACCACTCCAAAGAATATACCTTAGACATCTTCCGGAACCCATCTCCTCCTCGATCTACCGACATGTCTCTCCCCGGTATGATGATAATGCAAGGCAGCCACAGGTAGCCGGATATCAGGCATGCATTTTAAGTGTTCACACCATCTCTTTCTGTGGTCTTGAATTCTTTGGTGCAATGATACAATGTTTAAATCGCGCCTAATATCCTCGTTCCTTCTCCAATCCAAAGAGACCAACCTTGCGTCCCTGTTAGAAATTTCATTTTGGCTGGCTGAATCCTCTGCACGTCCCTTTTACCAAGAGTCCATGTCACACTAGCATACATGTGGAGACAGCCACAGTTTTATAAAATTTCATTCTGGTATCCTTCCGTGTTTTATTTTTCAGTACCTATGAATCATTCCACAGATGCGTCTAAATATTTATAAAATTGTAAAGTGAAAAATACTGAATATCTCATTTGCCTTGAGGCAAGTGGGTAGTCCAACTTCCGAGCTAGTCTCAATACCCCCCCCCCCGCAAAGTAGCAGATCCTAGTTACGCCACTCCCTGAAGAACACGCTAACACACGAGTGTGTTTGTTATTAATTTAATATATTGAACTGGAGACTGGATTTTGTTATTGGTAAGCACTGTTGAACGGGCTAAGATCGGTCGTATCTGAAAACGCTCTGTAGAGTTGAAGTAAGTTCTTGACAATTTGGTAACAACATAATAAATTACATCGAGAACTAGTGGTTGTGAAAAATTATCAAACTATAGACATGTGTGTCTGTGTTTTTCATATTGCAACGACGAAACGTCTCGAGTGTTCCCGGCCAGCCGAGCAGGTATGTGCTGCACTAAGTACCCTCTACACTTTTCGAGTGCTTGTCGACGCAAATTATGGAATGTCTGCGGACTATAAATAGACAACAGTTGCCGCTTAGAAGTTAGTTTATGTTGGGCGATTTGTCAAGTGATATCAAGTGGTTGGTGTGTTCTTTATATCAAGTGCGGAATTCTTTATAGTTGACATTATTATTGAGAGTGACAAATTTAAGCTGAATTATTGTACAAGTTGATTACGAATTGTTATTTGTGATCAATTAAAGCTGGTTGTTGGTGACTTCATTGGTATCTGTACTTTGTTTTCCATTATATACTATACGACGACTGTAGGGAGATCGTCGTAACAATATGTTTTCCTGGTCGAAATATGTTTTAAAATAGTAACGTAAAAACTAGATTTAAGGAAACGACAGAGAGAGTATTTGAACATACGATGTAGACACTGGAAAATGGAAGATTGATATATAAACTCGCCTGAAATTCAACCTGTAGAGATTGGTTATTATAGAAGATTTTGTAGATTTTCCAAAACGATCGGGTCAAGTATTGTATAGGGTTGGGAATGGGAGTTAATACAAACGACTTGGAAACCATAGTGACGAGTAGATTAACATGGTTGTATGTCCATCATCATCTTTCTACGTGGTTTAAGGACTCCCCTATTTCATATCCAAGTATTTTTTTCTTCTTCAGCACTACAGCCCAACGTGAGCCCTGGCTTCCAACACCAGTCTCCTCCAACGTTTCCTATCCAGTGTCATGTCAGTACAACCCCTTATACCCATTCTTCTTAGATCTTTCAGCACATCTTCAACCATATTATCCTAGGTCGGTCCCTCTTTCTGCTTTTACAGACTTTAGCCCTCAGGATTTTCTTTCGAAAATGCTGATCATCCATCCGCTATAGGTGACTTAGCCATTGTATTCTTAGTTATTTTTTGTTCTTCATTCATCACCTCCTTTAACCGGGCCGTAAACACGTCTTACAATCATTCTTTCAAACCTTCTTGGTGTTTTTTGTTCCTTTTTTGTTAACGTCCATGTCTCGCCTCCATAAGTAACAACCGGTCTGATAAGTGTCTTTTATATATATATATATATATATATATATATTACATTTAATTTTATAATTAAATTTACCTCAAGATGTTATTTTTATCCTTTATTGGAACATGTTTCGGGTACTATCTTGTACCCACCCTCAGCCTTCCGGTTTTTTGTCTGGTGAAGTACATATGTTTTGTTGGTTGACTATTATTATTGTGGCTTCCTGTTGGCTTCTGGTATTTCAAATTGGTTTTATTGTGTGTGTTTGTGGTGTATGTGTTAGTTTTTTGTGTATTTTCAATGTTGAGTGCTTTGAATATTGTGTCATGTTTTGTATTGATTTGTATTTGTTCAGGTATTAGTTTGTTTTCTGTTTTATGTTTGTATATCTGTAAATTTTCCCAAATGTTCATTATGGTGCCTTTGTGTGGTATATGTTTTATTAGTGTTACATTGGTTATGTCTGGGAATTCATGTCCTGTGTTTATTGCATGTGTGGCTAAATTGGATTTATATATTTCTGGTTTTTTGTATGCATTTAGGTGTTCAAAATAACGTTTTTTCAGCTGTTTTTTTGTTTGTCCTATGTAACATTTATTGCAATCTTGGCATTCAATTTTGTATATGCCGTTAGTTGTTGTATTGTCTATGTTGTGTGAGCTATTTAGATTTTGTAATTTATTTTTATTAGTTTTGTATGCTATTTTTATATCTGTGTTTTTAAATAGTTTTGTTAGTTTTGTCATTTTATTATTTATGTATGTGAATGTGGCCCATTTTTTGTTGTTGTTATTATTTATGTGTTGTTCAGTTTGATTTATTCTTAATTGTTCAAACAACAACAAAAAATGGGCCACATTCACATACATAAATAATAAAATGACAAAACTAACAAAACTATTTAAAAACACAGATATAAAAATAGCATACAAAACTAATAAAAATAAATTACAAAATCTAAATAGCTCACACAACATAGATAATACAACAACTAACGGCATATACAAAATTGAATGCCAAGATTGCAATAAATGTTACATAGGACAAACAAAAAAACAGCTGAAAAAACGTTATTTTGAACACCTAAATGCATACAAAAAACCAGAAATATATAAATCCAATTTAGCCACACATGCAATAAACACAGGACATGAATTCCCAGACATAACCAATGTAACACTAATAAAACATATACCACACAAAGGCACCATAATGAACATTTGGGAAAATTTACAGATATACAAACATAAAACAGAAAACAAACTAATACCTGAACAAATACAAATCAATACAAAACATGACACAATATTCAAAGCACTCAACATAGAAAATACACAAAAAACTAACACATACACCACAAACACACACAATAAAACCAATTTGAAATACCAGAAGCCAACAGGAAGCCACAATAATAATAGTCAACCAACAAAACATATGTACTTCACCAGACAAAAAACCGGAAGGCTGAGGATGGGTACAAGATAGTACCCGAAACATGTTCCAATAAAGGATAAAAATAACATCTTGAGTTAAATTTAATTATAAAATTAAATGTATTATATATATCAAGAAACGGACTGTAGCAAAAAGTGACTAATATATATATATATATATATATATATATATTGCAACGTTTCAAGTATTAGACAAAATTACACAAATACATTACCATGTACTCAACGCAACTATAAAATGTATTACACCGGCCAGGTCGCAGGATTCTTTTCTCGTTGCGTCAAGTATATGTAGTTGCACAATAATTAAATAATTTTTAAAGAGGAGTGAGATGTTGTTGATATGAAATAATTATTTAAAACCGTTTCAAAATAATCATGCTGATGCTGTGTTCGTTGTCTCTACGGGTTGTTGTTGGTGATGCTCCAGAGTTCCTCCATACGTCTTGGTGTGTGTGGTCCTGATCGGTCGTTAAACCGGCAGCGTGACGTTGTGTGAAGATTTCTTAAGTCTGAGTATGTCCAGAATTGCTGGTGGTATTTATACTGGACAGCGATCTGACAGGTTGAGGACTGCTTTCGACCTGTTAGATATTGTCAGTTCATGCAAATCGTCCTTTTAATTACAAATCACTTTTTGGTTCATTTTCGCGATTTCGTAAACATACTCGTGGCAAGAGTGATATCATTGTTTGCGTAATTTTTTTCTGTTCAGTCACACATACCACACTTCTTAATTATTCTTTAATTACACCAGTAATTAACATTAAATTAGTTAGAGTCTTTATTATTGCACATTTTTGCAATAATTTTATATCACCATACCCGTTAAAAATTCCTTAATGTAATGGTGTCTTTATAATTGGGGTAAGTCTTTGTTCACAGGTTTAAAACGTATTAATTAGTTTATTATAATCCTGTTAAAACCTGATTACAGCCGTAGCATCACCCCATATTTTCCTGTCGTAGCTTGCGTTATACACACAAACACACAAACGCTGTACTTTTACTACCGAAGCAGGTGTCACTTTCGACAGGCCACAGCCTGTATTCTCCCGCAAAAAATTATTTAAAACTGTTCGTCATATTCTTTTTACACAAATTATTTACAAAACATACCGCCCTGGGCAAATATGCAAATATATGTATTGTTGCTATATATATATATATATATATTTCAATCACTTTCTGCTACAGTCCGTTTCTTGATGTATATAATACTTATAAAACATAAAACAAACTAATACCAGAACAAATACAAATCAATACAAAACATGACACAATATTCAAAGCACTCAACATCGAAAATACACAAAATACAAAAACATATACCACAACCACACACAATAATACAACTTTAAAAGACCAAAGACCAACAAACAACCTTAATAACATCCAGCAGCCAACACACAAATACTTCACCAGAAACAAGATGGCGAAGGCTGAAGATGAGAGAACAGGAACTCTCGAAACATGTCCCAAATAGAAAAAACATCTTGAGGTAAATTTAGTATAAATATTAAAGTAATATATATATATATATATATATATATATTGATTCAATCACTTTCTGCTACAGTTCGTTTCTTGATATATATAAAGTAATTTAAAATTTATGTTTATATTACCTCAAGATGTTATATTTTTCCTATTCGGTATACCTATTTCCTATTCCTACCGAATAGGAAAAATATAACATCTTGATGTAATATAAACATAAATTTTAAATTACTTTATATATATATATATATAAAACAAGTGTACATCAAAAAATTACACCGCTGTTGCGTTCTTTGTTTGTTTCTTAATAATTTGTTGCATTATTTGCGCGCGGGCGCGTGTGTGAATATAAATGTTCTGTATAGAAGGATAACCAACGAAACATATTTTCTACCAGAAACCAATGGGTAATAGAAAAAAGGGAAAACTCCGAAGTAGATTCAAAGACAAGATAGAGGAGGACCTCAGAAAGCTGAACATAAGAAACTGGAAAGCCAGGGCACGCAATAGGGAAGAATGGAATTGACTCTCGCAGCAAGCCAAGACCTACCCAAGGTTATAGAGCCACGGCTGATGATGATGATGATGGTGGTGGTTATGGAAAAACGACTGAATCTCGCAGTAACGAACACAGTTCAATAAATTGAACAAAATGCACACACAGTTTTTATTGACGAAATCGTCAGAATAACTACTATGGGATGGATGTGGAACAGTACTAGACAATCACAATAACAATAACTTACTACAACTGGATTAACTCTGGCCAGCCATCTGTTGTGTCATCCTTTACGACCGACCAGGATTAGTGTTACAATTGTTACTATAATTCACTCATGCGCGCGCGCGCACACCACACACACACACACACACACACACACACACACACACACACACACACTGGTTTCTACATTTTTCTCGTTTGTTTGATTGGACATTTTTAATTAAAATGTGTTTTAGTATTTATGTAAACATAATTGATATTTCCGAGCAGATTTTTAGATGTTTACAGGCTACTGCAAATGTGATTTCATTGTTACAAATATATTCGGTTTTGGATATTAACATATATACGTTTTATTGTTGCTGTAAAACAAGTGTACATGAAAAAATTATGCCGATGTTGCGTTATTTATTTGTTTCTTAATAATTTTTTGCATTATTTGAGTGAGTGAGTGTGTGTGTGTGTGTGTGTGCGCGCGCGTGTAAACGTTCTCCGCGTTTATCTATTCTTGCAACTCTAACGTATATGTTTACCGTAAAGTATGTCTAACGTGTATACGCATCGGACTCATGACCACTATTTAAAGTATCTCGTAAAGTTCGCGGAGTTGATCCGGTCGTCAACAAGATAATCAGAATGTGTTTGTAACTGAATCGGTCAATTAATTGTAACCAGATACAGGCGGCCGTGTTTAGAGTCTCACGTCACAATTATCGGCGTCGGTATCAAACCTCTTGCTTCCAGATTTGGTCAGCAATTTGTCGTCGTACACGAGTTCGGTTTAATTTAAAACATTTGCGTACGTGCTTTTTCGGCCGCCTTAAAATACTTTCCTTGTCGTTTTCCGTCCGCTACGAAAATATTCAACAACGCTGCCTCTTAAAAAACAAAAACCCGTTTCTTAAGGTAATATTAAATTGAGCTGAGCGTGTGATGTTTGTGAGTGCACACGAAAGCGAGCGGTCTCCTGACAGTTTTATCATTATTTATGTCATCAGTAGAACCATTCACTACTTGTCCTGGTTTGGTTTGGTGTATACTATTTTGTATATATTGTTTCTTATCGTCACAAATAAATCGACAGTTAATAGAGAAAAATAGTCACATCTGTATTTATTAATTTTATACTGTAGCTTGTGAGACGAGCACTTTTGGAGTTCAGATACAGAGTAAAGATTGGTGATTACACCTCATAGAATTGCAATGTAATAGTCGGCCTACGACATGGTGACCTGCTGGTTCAATATTGACCTTTAGGCTGTAGTGACTGCTGCTGAAATGATCCAATATGGGGACTATCTTTAGCCTAATAAAACAATACAGATACTTGCTTATGCAGCCGATGTTGTAATTATTGGTAGATCTCTGCTATTTGTTAAAAAATCCTTCCTAAAACTGGATAGAGAAGCACGCAAAATACGACTTAGAGTGAATGAAGTTAAGACCAAAATAATGGTGTAAAGAAGAAAGAGACTCGTACAATATCAGCAGCAGTATTACGTGTTTGGTGAATACTATTTTAATGCCGTCTCTAGTTTTCAATACCTTCTACTGCCTTGGTGAAAAGTAGGAGAATTTCAGCCGGAAACAGAGCATACTTTGCTTTGGATAAAATCTTAAGTAGCAGGATAGTAAGGCAATCAACGAAGTTCAGGTTGTATTAGGCCTTAAGTCGGTATAAAAATCCTGCGCATATTTAGATCAATTCTTGGCCTCCCGAAGGCAAACAAAAACAAATGTCTTTGAAACCAAACAAGTACATCAAAAAATTTTACATTTGCAGGTCCACCATAAAATACGAGGGTCATTCAATAAGTAAACAAACAAACAGCTGTGGAGCAAAAACATTTTATTCAATCAATACAATTTTTTTTTACTTTTTAACGTAATCTCCAGCAACGTCTGCTGGAGCTGCCACAATTAATTTATTTTCTACAACTGTTTGTTTGTTTACTTACTGAATGACCCTCGTAATTGGCAGATTACAATCAAACCATTTCCTTATCCAAAACAAAAGTTATGGGTTATTCTGGGGTAAATCATATTAGAACAAAGATTGTCATACAGGACGTCGCTAATAGAACAGCTGCCAGATTTCAAGTATCTAGGGTGTAGCATCACATACCAAGATGATAAGGAGATTGTAAGCAAAATTAGTCTCTTCCAGTCGCTTTGTGGCTGTATGTTTAAACATTTAAAGAAGAAAACAAGGAAAGCGACGCAATTGAAATAATAATGGCCATACCTCAACTATTGTATGGTAGTGAGACTTGGGTTAAAAAGGCCAAAGGTATGTCTAGAATACAAGGAGCGGAAATGAGGTTCTTGAGGGCTGAAAAGGGTTTGTACCAGGAGAGATCTTATGAGAAATGATCGTATTAGAATGGAGCTAGTTATTACAAGTACTAGATTTTTAAGAAGAGCCCTTGACTAACATCCAAGGGGGATAGAAGTGTGGGAAGACCCCGAAAGCGATGGTTGGATGACTTCCATTGAGACTGAAACAGGCGGCTAGCCTAAGCCGTAAAGGATGACGACGACGACGATCAAATTATCCCTTTAGATTAAAACACACTCTCAGTTGTGGCTTACAGCGGTGAAACCAGGCCTCACTTTATAGGCCGGCAATGATTTATAGGAGCTGCTGGACAGATTTCAAACAAAATTGCTTATGGGATTGCAGGCCCAACATGTGAAAATTGGGGGCGAAAGAAAAATAGAGAATTGTATATGCAGCATATGATGATCGCAGTATTACCACATTCATTAAAATACAAAGATTGAAATGGCTGACTAATGTCCTGAGAATGGAATACAGCAGCACAGTCTGTCAAAAAGCTGTAAAAGGGTTCTCACGATGGAGTGCTACCTAGAGGACAGCGTAGGAGTCGGTGGAGAGGCAGTGTCCTGAGTAATCTCAAGTAACTGAGGATAAACGTTTGCCTTACTCAGGGACGATACGTATGGTTAAGCAGGACAAGAGCAGATACACGCCTGTATTACGTCAATGAAGAAGAACAATTTTGGACGTAATTTTTTGTTGTAACATGATTTTAACTACTAACAGTGGAGGTTCTTCAGTAAAAGTTGGCGAGACCCAGCCCCTTTTTTCGTGTTGTTTGAGGCTTGTCTAAGAAGACAAGTCTCAGACTGTTTTAGGGACAAGCCCCCTTCAGCCGGTTTGGTAGATGGAATGTGGAGACGCGGTCCGTGGCGGAGAAGGAGGAGGCACCGAGTAGAATAGAGTACATGTGTGTGTGTGTAGTGTCGACAGCCATATGGGGATCGGAGGGGATTGATATGAGAGTTCCAAACTAGAAAACAGTCGCAGCAGGGTCCAGGTGCGCTGGACGCTAAAGATGGAGGGAAGCGTCAATGCAGGGTCAAGGACCGGCCCCTCCAATAACCTGAACGTAATAAATATACAAGGTATGTACTAAAGGTATTTGGGAAGCATTATTTCAGAAGATGGAACAACAAAAAATGACATCAAAAACAGGATACAACAGGGAAAAAGGCTATTCGTTTGGCTAAACTCGTTACTTTGGTCGAACAAAATGAAACTTCAAACTAAACTGACAGTCTACACAACTATTGTGGAGCCCATTTTAACTTATGGCTGCGAATGCTGGTAACTTTCAGATAAAGAGAAAAAGATAATAGAAACTGTGAAAATGGACTTCTTAAGAAGAGCGTGTAATATTTCTAGAATGCAACATGTTAGAAGCGAAGATGTAAGAAGTAAAACAGGGCGCGTATTTACAACAGCAGAAAGAATAGAATCCAGACAGTTCCTATGGTATGATCACGTAATGAGGATGGAGGACAAGCGATGGCCAAAGAAAGCATTGACTTACACACCACAAAACAGGAGAAGAAAAGGAAGTCTGACAACAAAATGGAGAACAGGAATTAGGAAAAGCATGAGAGATGGAGCTGTTGAAGGTGATGTCTGGAAGGATAGGAAGAAATCGCAATCAAAATGCGAGATGCGGCATAGACTGTAGGACGCCCGCTAATAAAAAAAAAAATGCACTAAAAGTAATGCCTCTTGGCTCATAATGTATTTACTGACAGGAGTTGAAATGTGAAATTGTAAACATATGCGCGTGCAAATTTGACTGACCGTAGACTTTCTGAGCGTTTGTTTTTCCCACGTCGCAAAACGGAACTCAATAATATAAAAACTAAACCATATTCAAATATATAATTCCCTCTTTTAAAGCCTTACCGGACGCTCAGTGGGTTGTTACTCAAAACAACTGTTATCAGTGCTAATTAATTTTTTATCTCGCATCAGTGTAGTTGCGTTGTTGATAGGTAAACCACTAAACACCATTGGACAAGAGTAAATCCTCCATTCGGACTGCTCCCATTGCCTTTGAACAGGGTCCTTCAACCGTCACTCACAGCTTCCAGCGATCGAAACGTCGAGCGACAAAACATTACAATAGGAGCAGTCCAAATAGAGGATTTACCCGTAAGTAGTCACCAATCGCTTAGAGGTTTTAAAGAACGGATCATTAAACAGCGCTGAACCGACAGCAGAATGACGACGGATCGGTTCCATTGATGTTGATAAGCTGCGGTTGATGAATACTAATTGTGGCAACGCCGCGTCTACGTGGACCAAAACGGTAACGATGCAATCTGATTGGTGTACAGAAACAGAATGTCGGTAAGTGCCACACTTTTAAGGCCACATTGTTAAATCAAAGTGCTTCATTATTCAAATTTTGTATCGAACTTCAAGACAGCGGAACAGAAGAACGTTTAGCCATACATGGGTACGGAGATAAGGCCACAGTTTATCAGTCCAGGGTCATGGAGACGAAGCATTTTTGAAAGGCCATAAAATTAACTCTGTTCTGAGCGGTCACACTACGAACCGATGCAAAAGTGTATCGAAACTGAGACATCTCGTCAAGTCTGACCATCCGTTGATAGTTGTTATAGTTAGTTATGAATTAAATTTAAATCGGCAGATTGTTTATGAAATTTTGGTGTCGGAGTTGAATTCAACCAGGAATTATTGATTGTTGGCTGCTTCATCACGATGACTCTCCGTTTAACATTACACCTTCTATTCATATAGTCCATTTGAACGAGTATCTGTCCAAAAGGGGATTCCCGTGGTACCCTAGTCCCGTGATCTTAGTTCTTCTTCTTCTTCTGGCACTACTGTCCCTATAGAACCCTGCTCAACTCAATAGATTCTCCTCCATTCTTCTGTGTCCAGAGCCTTACTCCTCCAACCTACTACTCCCATCTCTCTCAAATCCCCTTCCATATCTTCATACCATCTCCTCCTCGGACGTCCTCTCCTCCTTAATCCCTACGGCTTCCTTTTCCTTTTTGGCCTCGATCACTTCTCATTCTCACCACGTGCCCCAACCATCTCAACCTTTGCGCCTTCAACTATGTCCGCTTCTCCATAAAGGTCTTTTAGCTCACGATCCTTTCTTATCCTAAACATCTCTCCGTCCCACAGTGGTCCATAAATTCTTCTCAGAATTTTCCTCTTAAAAACACCAAGGGTTTTTCATATCTTCCAATTTCAGCACCCATGTCGTGCTTGCATATGTTACTACAGGTTGGATCACCGTAGTGTACATTTTTTCTTGACATTTTTGTATATATTCCAGTCCATTTAATTATTTAAAAAAAGGCGATTTCCGAAACTCTTAAAGCATGGAGAAAAGATTGTGTCGGAGCCAGCAAAAGGCACTGACAGTTGAAGACTTTCAGCACTATTTCAATCAATGGGAACGATTCCTCTCTTAAGACTGTGACTTCTCAAAGGAGGAAATAATATTGTGTAGATTGTATGAAGTATGTAGATGTTAAGCAGATTTTGTTCAATCAGTTTCGTTATATTTTAGACATACCTTGTATACAAAATACAAAAGGCAAATATTGAAAGAAAACTTTTGAACGATACAACTGCAGAAACACGTCTAAAAAAATATTTACAATGTGGCTGGCATTGATGGTCCTGTGACGTCCAAGTAGGAAGAGAGATAGAAGAAGAAGAAGAAGAAGCAGTAAATAAATATTTGTCATTAAGACGCTACATTCAGGTCACGTGCGTCGTTTAGCGTATAAAATAACTCGCGCTGTCGACGTCGTCTCTTTAATTAAATCATATTAATAACATGATTCGCGTGCCCGCGACCGGAATATAAATCCACGTCAAGTATAAGTGCGTTTCGATTAATCGATAGTATCGACTGTCTCTCACTCGGTAATAACAGTAATAATAAAGCACCTGTTTATAAGCATCAGTTAACGTGAATTTATGTGCGCTGTTAATCGACGTAGAGTAAACGTGGAGTTTTGTTTGTCGTCGTCAAGGAGCAGAAGTAGCAGCAACAAAAGCAGCATTTCTGTACTTCGTATAAATCAAACATAAGCTTACCGCGGACCACTGAGTCGAAAGGTATAAAGCGTAGACCCATCCTATTATACCAAGTACTTCAGACCACTTAGGAAAAGTGCGGTTTATTTTGTGAATATCATTTTTAATTATAACAAGTTGTACCTATTCACCTGTTCAAGTTAACTCCTCTTCTACTTCTGCTTTTTCCTCTTGTTCTTCTTTACCTTCTTCTTATTATTATTTTCTTCTTAATCTCCTCCTCCTCCTCCTCCTCCTCCTCCTCCTCCTCCTCCTCCTCCTTCTTCTTCTTCTTCTTCTTCTGTACACCTTTCCGCACTAGTTTGTGAGGTCGATGTTTCTGGCAGCTCATCTCTATTTGGACCAGTCGTGCACACGTTTTTCACAATCTTTATCCCCGTTGAACCTCAAATATTCCGTGTTCTTTCTGGTAATCTTAACGCTTCTGTCCTCCGACGTCCCTCTCCACTGTTTCAGTTTATCCTCCACAACATCTCTGCTTGTGTAGAGCACGATGCCATCTGCAAACACCATGTACCAGGAAGATCGACGAGAAATTACATTACCTTTTCAAATTAGTTAATTAAAATTACGTTTAAGGTAGCTAAAAATTAACCAAAATTGTTATTGATTTACTTAATGCTGGAAGGAATCCGATCTGATTGGGATGAGAAAGAGATATGCTAAATGTTTTATTTGGAGTGTGGGGTTTATACGAACGTGGCGTAGCGTTTCGTCCGAATTCCAGGAACAGGCAGCTTACGGTTCGGCTTGCTACCTGACCGAGTAGCGTTTCGTCCTAGGGCTACCATCCTAATAGTGTTTAATGAAGCTTTAAAACCTACTGTTCATTGCTTAGGTTTACAGTGCGATAAGGTCCATTGTTAGCGCCAGCCAGGACTGCGCGCCCTCTTTAATTGGCACCTCTATGAAAACAGAGGTGGGCCTGACGTATTAGCCTCGCACTCGGCATACGCGACAGGGGGTCATAAGTGGCCCACGGACGCCATGGACCCGCAAGGATAATTCATGGATTTTTAAGTTTATTTTTTATAGAATGTTTAAAATGCTTAACACCTCCATGGAATTACCGCACTCGGCCTTTTCCTTAAAATTTAAGGCCTAGTCCCACTGCTCCATTGCTTCAGTGGCTCTTAAAATTCTGTTGTCCATCGAGACATATTTCTTCTTCCTTTTCACCCCTTATAAATTCAGCTCCATTCTCACAATCTTAGCATCTGGATGTTCTGCTTCTTTCTTCAAATACATAATCAAATCTTTCACTCGGGGGTGTGGTTTACCCACGACTGAGTTCAATCGGTGGTTCCACTCTTCAACCGCCTTATTTGTCCTGTGTCTCCTTTAGCGGCAGTTCCACATGTCAATTGAAACCTGTGGATTTTCCAACCACTGGTCCACAAAGTAGTCGAAAAATTCAGTCAATTTTTCATTTTCTTCTGCCTGACTGTGGATATGAATCCATCCTTTCTCCACTTCCGTTGGCTTTAATAATGCTAAGGCAGCACACATCCTGATGGAGTTCCGAACTTCCTGTTTGGATTTGTACATACTTGGAAGCCCAATGTTCTGTACCTTCCTCCAAAGACTTTGTGAAAAATGGAAAAAACAACAATGTACTTTAGCTCTTGGAAAGACATGTTTGATTGCTTCAATATCTCCTGCCTCGAAATCAATGTTCACTGTTTCAGGAGCCCATTCCGGTACTACTTGAAGGATAGCTTCAAATATGCGAATATAGGTAACCTTTTTCTTGTCAGGAAGCAACGCAAAAACTGCAGACGTAACATTTGTCTCTTCTCTAGTGCTTCCTAAATCTACGTAAACTGTGTACAACTGAGCAAACTGCTTGCTAACACTCTTAAATGTTCCATCCAAGAAAATATTTTTGTTTTGTTTTAATATTTCTTTCCCTCTGGAACTTGCAAATATTAATAACCTCTCACATTCACAGTTGCCAGCTAGTAAGAAAGTGTTGCCATCTGCCATGACTAAAATTTCTGGATCAAAATTCACTTCCTCTCGACGATTTGGCTCAGTCCGCACTCCCTGCGCTACACTCCGCTGTATATGCAATGTAGTTTTAAAATTTGTAAACTGAGGTATCCTAGTCACCAATTCATATCCTGTCTGCTGGAGGTCTTTAAATTCTTCGTCATAGATCTAAAAAGAAAACCCCCAAAAACAGTAGTTAATTATAATTGTAATACCTAATTGTAATCGTAAGAAACTTTACAAAGAAAACATATTCCTACCTATGAAATCGATGTGTCGGTCTCCTCGCGAGCTCTCTTCTTGACCTGCGGCATAGTTTTGTGCACATCAATGCTGGCCACATCAGGAACACACTAGTGGCTCTCTTCTTTAATCAATTCACTGTTGTTGGTAATAACTTTTCCACCACATGGTCGCGCAACACAACACCACACAACTTCACCAGACCTATTCTCCCTCTTCTTTGTGTACCGGTACCCATTACATCAAACTCGGTTGACCTATTTTGGTTGTTATAAACTCCATCTTACGAATAGATGTGTTCTCCTTGAAAGCACTGATACAAATAATGTCAACAATGTCTTGCGCCCTCCCTCAAGGGTGGAGGAACCACCGGTTAGTCAAGGTGTGACTCGTCATCAGTATGTCGCTAGGTCAATGGCTTGACTCAGGTACCTGACCCAGGCTCGGACGAAACGCAACTCATTATCCTGTTTACTGATCCGTAAAACCGTCGCGGACGAACTGTAGCATTTTTCTACGAATTTCACTTTCGGACGAACTGCAACTCGGACGAAACGCTACTAACCCTTTACGGAAGTGAAACATGGACCAGCAAAGAAGGAAGGCGAAAAGTACCTCTACAAAGCTCCGAAATGTCGTTCCCCCCCCCTAAATGATTAAAATTAACATGGTCTAATAAAGTAAGATACGATGAAGTATTGACAAGATTAAGAGAAGAAGACAGGCTCCTGAAAGTAATAAGAAAGAGACATACCGGTACACCTTGGTTGGGGCATGCTGCATATTTTGCTTATTGCGTGGAAACTGCAGTTAAGGATCATAGAGGGCAATGTGACAGGGAAGATGAAAGGTTGGAATATTTGATGACAACAGAAATAGAAGGAACTATAGATAGATGCACGGGACCGAGAAAAAGTCAATGGTATCAAGTTGATATCTGTCGTAAGAAATAACGATTTTATAAAGATGTAAGAAATAACGATGATATAAAAAAAATAACGATTTTGAACTTCGGGAAGTCATCTGATGACTTCACAATATAGTATCCTACAAATCCTTACTCTGCAATTGCAGTAACAGTCAACAGTTGCATTTATGTAGACTAGTTACCTCCCTGAGTTTGCAGAACTCGCTCAGATTTTTACAATTTTATTAAAAATTTTGTTTTCCATTTTTGGCTTGTAGGCCCCTAAAAATATAAATATTGTAACAAGCCGCTGTATGCCGGTCGTTACAAAAAATAAAATGTAGATGGAAAATTTTATAAATTATAAAATTTTCAATAAAAGAATAATTTTGTTTGTTTACTAAGGTGTGTTTATAGGAAATAAATCTGTTTTAAATGTTCTTGTAAAAAATTTGATAATCAGGCAGGTATTTATTGACTATCGAGCACTTCTGGAAGATTTGAACCAAGTCTGGAGTTAAATAGATTAACTCCAGTCAGCAATCGATTGGTGATTTTTCTTGCTGGTCCAATATCTCACTCAAATAAAATATTTTCTTCTTCTTGAAGTTCCTCAGCCTTAATAAATAATCTTAAATTAGCCTGTGAAATAATAACAGATAAGAAATAATGGAAATATAAGGATTTATTGAACAATTTAATAAATAATCGATTTTTTTATCGATGGAGAACAATTATCGACTCCGTCTCAGGGAATTATCGATTGTGCATACAGAACAAAATTTATGATATGTATTATATTAAAAGACAGGTTCTTTGAGCGATTAAATTAAATTAGTAGTCAGAGAAGGGTGACGAGAAAGTATAACATTAACAATTAAAATAAATACAATAATTATTATTCAACAGAATTTAAATAATTCCAATATGTAATGTGTAAGAAAGTTGTCGTCAAACCATATGCATACTATGACGTCACCACGATGTAGAAGGCAGGCTTCGTTGAATTAAAAGATGGCCGCTACTATTTCTGGCGTAGTTACTGCGAAATCGACATGTCCGAAAATCACGACAAAATTACCTTCAGGAATGTTTGAAATTTTCCCGCACTGATGTAATATGTCTGTTAAGTTATTTGGTGTATTCTGACGAAGTGTTCCGCGTAAACTTGTGTTAATTAGGTTATTTCGTATGTGTTCACTTCTGTGGTTAAGTTTCTCAAGATATGGTTAGGATTTGTAGAGTGAATTAGATTAAATATATTGTTTTACTGTTTTATGTCACTCGTATCATGAAGTTAGATGTTTGTTTTCACTATTGTCGTGAACGTTTTGGTAGATTTAGTTAAAAAAGTGTCTAATTCGTCTAACTCTCGGTTCACTTATATTAATGGCTAACTGTTAGTACCATTTTCGACTCGGTTTTAAAGGAACGTTTTTCACACAACTATTCAGCTTGATATTCAACAAAAGACTAATTAACTTGGTCAAAATCTGGCCCAGTTAATCCTTGAAAAAGTATTGTTAACATATTTCGATTACCCAAACACATGATAAAATATTACATTATATATGGAATTTATTTATTTTATTCATCACTTTCAGGAATTATGAACCTTATCATTGGTTTAATCATCTCATTCCCTTTAAATAGATGTATTATAGTCCATATCTGTAGACATTTTGTGGAAATGAACAAATTTCTTTACTTTTTGGAAATATAGGCTCAAAATTGGATTTCCGTCTTCATACAAATTTCCTCCATTTTAATTATCATTAATACTATTATAATAAATTGTAATTAGTCATATTCCTCTTCCTTTCCTTAAATACATATAAATTAAACCTTTGAACTGGTTTTTTGTGTTAATCTGTAAATTTGACATTGCTCTTTATAATTAATTAATTTATATATTTTGAAAATTTACAATGTTTTAAGGTATATTTCCTTATTATCATTTTAACTCATAGGATCATTCCCAGTAGTGGTTAACTGAGTTACCTTATCTAAATCTTGCTAGTTTACAGGATTTATAAGTGAATTATTCTGGTTTATATTGTTTCTGTGAATTCACCAAATGGCCTAGATTTTAGAATTTTATATTTCTGTCTTTCTCAAATAAATTTAATCCTACTTCCTCCT